>VZTD01001597.1:299487-397181 GCA_013397725.1 Rhagologus leucostigma
TCTCTCTTGCACCCAGTTTTAAAGACACAGAAAGGCTCAGGATCATATCTGGGCATAGAGCAGTGATAGGAGATACAACATCATAAAGTCACCCCAAGACATAAGGTTCCTTCCAACCCAAACCATTCTGTGATTCTAAGGCTTAGGGTGTTCAGCACAAGCTGTCACAGATCTGCTGATTGCTTTGTGCTCAGTTTTGGCTTGATCTTTGCAGCTTCCACTCAGAAAAAAGGCACTTTCTACTCCAGTGGTGCTACTGGGGATGGTCAGCAAATAGAGAAGCTGCCAGCATGGTTCAACTACAATTTTACCTGCAAAAGGGCTGACTCAGTTTGTAATTTAATTTTGGGAAAGTCATCATACTGCCTGGCTCAGTTTCCCCAAGTATGAAAAGGGGTTTTGAAGAGTACTCACTCTCGGAAACATTCCACACTGCTTCAGCTCCCAGCTGGCACAGTTAGGAAAAATCCTTTCCCAGGACACTCAAGAAGTGCTTAGGGCCAGCCCTGAGAGGGAAAGGATGTTGTGTGTCCACATACCTGGCTTCTGTGCGTTTCTCAACCCATTTACAACAACAAGCTCAGAGTTAGTAATATTTTACCCATTTATTAAAAATGGACATTTTTGAGAAAAAATCACAAAAGTCAAAGATTTGGTCCTTGAAGATTCTTGTCAAGCTATGTTCCAGGTAGGCTGCTTCTTCGGGCATTAGGGTTGTGACTTCTTTTCTTTTTGTTGTTAAGATTCACTAACGTGTATTCATGGTCTAATATCTGCTTGATTTTGTGTTCTGATTTTCTTCTTGCTTCCCTGCATCACTGTTTTCAATCTGACTCCATCTCATCAGACAAATTAAATCAGAAATGCTAGCAAATGTTTTCATGTCAATTACAAGTTTGATTTATATGGTGCTTTGCTGCCTCAAGAAAGGCCATCTATTTTCCTGATATTATGGGGAAATTGCTTTGAATTATGAGAAAGCCAAGATCAAATTATGGTTATTGAATACTTCCATTAGCAAGACTCTCTGCAACCATGAGATTTTTCTTCTTCTTTGTTTGAGGAGAAGCTTGAATGAAAACCCTGGGCTGTTCAGAACCTGACACATGCAAAGTTTGGCCCTCCCTGACCACTCAGCATTCTCATGCACCCAGAAAGATCCTGTGCAGCAAGCACTTTCTGTTACTCCCCTCCAAAGGGGTTATTTATTTATTGCATTTAAATCCTTAGCTGAGATTTTCAGGACCTTTAATTGTCTTTATTTTTGCTGTGAGTTTCAACCCAAGTATTTCACCCAATTCCCTGGAAGACGCAAGGATAACACCCTGTTTTACTGCCTTACACTTCAACCACTGTCTCCTGAGCTGCTTTTGTCTTTCTTCCTTGCACACCAATATTTCAATGTGCAGCTCTAGTTTCAGTACTAAAATCTTGCAATTACAATTGCTGCACAGGGAAAAGCTATCTGAATTTGCATGACACTGGCAAATTCTTGGTGCAAACTCATGAATTTTGTATCAGATTTTTCACTGAGTGGGGGAGGCTGGCTGCTAAATTCTTCCAAGATGCCATCTTTGAAGGAATCATGGAATCACAGAATTGTTTGAGTGAGAAGGGACATGAAAGTTCATCTCATTCCAGTCCCTGCCGTGGACAGGGACACTTTCCATTAGAGCAGGTTGCTCCAGGCCCTGTCCAACCTGGCCTTGAACACTTCCAGAGACGGGGCATGTGCCATGGACATGTCCTACTCCCACGGTGATCCCATGTGCATGGCTCATTTCCTCTGGACATGACCACGAAATTGCTTGGGGACTTTGTGACACTGACTTCTCTCACATAATGATCCCTCTTTTAAGTACTGACCATGCCACTCAGGCTGGGTGGAAGAAGGTGCTCCATTCAAAATGTTGTGTAAGGGCACTAGAGATTTCCCAGACGCTCTTCAATCTTAAGAGCATCCAAGCAATTTGGAGATAGACTGCACTTTGTATCTGCTGCTTGGCAATAAGTGAAATAGTCTGGATGAATTTGGGGGGAATAAACAATATTCTCCCTTGATGGAAATAAGTTTATTGCTCTAGAAAAGCACAGTTATACAGTGATGACTATAAAAAAAAATTAAATGAAGATAATTGGTACAATTCTACATTAGCTTTTGGATACTGATGGTAGTCAGGACCAGCCCTTGATGATGTCTCCAGACTTCAGCAATGTATTAATGCACAATATACTTGGTTTCTGTTCTGTGAAACACCTTCTCATGGTTTTATAGCTCACTAGTGGTCTATTAACCACAGGTTAACACTGTATCAGTGCAGCAGAGACTGTGCTTTATCACATGAGACACTTCTGCTCACATCTGCTTATTTCTGGGGTAATTTCACTGATGATGTGTCAGAACAGAGTCATAAATCCATCCAAATGCTATTAAGCACAGCTGACACTTTTACGATGCTTTTTGCAAGTTGATCACTCACAGCTTTAATGACTGAAATGTTCATTGATTTTGTAGTCAGGATTTTCCCTCCCTTTGAAGGAGAGTCTATGAATTGCTTCTGCCACCACACGAGAAGGCAGAGGGGAAGTGTTGACCCAGCAGAGGCTTAGTGAAAACCAAGAATCTAATACCTAAATTTTTCCACAGGAAACATATTTATTACACGACAAAGCAGGGCAGGATTTTCCCAAAAGTGAGCTTGGCACTTGGGGCAACCCCAGACTGGGAGCTCCTGGTGACCTGTTTGCGCAATCCAACATCTTGTAAATGTCAGACCATGAGCAAATGGAAAGGGAATGCCAACACACACCCAATGGCTGGAAAGTCAGGGTAAAACTGGATTTTGCTGTCTGAGCATTTCCCCAAAGAGCCTATATTTACTAGATTTGTCTTTTTACAGACATAGCCATGAGTAACCCTGTTCATTCAGAGTGGAAATTCATATAACAAGCCCTCTGTTTTGTTTGTGGACCATATGGCCTTTCCATCTCCATCCCCTAATACAAACCTATTCAGATTGTCTCAGCTGCTTAAGTGTTTGGTAATTTCTGCTGTCATAACTGTCTAATTGTCCTCATTTGTCATGGCTCTGCTGGATGGGATTGCATTGTGAATTTATAATTCGGAGCATCTGTCAGAGGCTGGGGGGAGATGAGTGTCAGATGGGGAATGGACAGATGTTTTCTCATCCCTCAGCCCATAACTGGCTGCAAAACTAAGTTGTCATTCATTCCCATTAAATCTTCTGAGCTCCTTCTAAACTGGGAGCCAGGCAAATAGAAATATCTGGCTCCTAGTAAAACCTGCCATCCCTCATCAGACAAATTACCTTGCTGAATTCAGTAATTTAAGATGCATCTTAAATTATATATGTTTTTTAAAAGGTATTTTGTATGGGGTTTTTCATAACATTTTTATGGGGTTTTTTAAAACAAAGAATTACCCTATTTCTTAACTGTGCTTTTTTTTTAATCACCTCACCACTTCCCTCAATGACCATCTTTTTCCATCCCATTTCTTTTCAACAATTTCCCACACAGTTAGTTTAAATCATAATGTTTTTCTGGAAATCATCCCTGCAGAAACACTGCCTTCAGGTAAAGGCACGTACAAGGGAATTATAAAATGGTTTGGGATGGAAGGGACCTTAAGGACCACCTAGTCCAGACCCATTAGCCTGGGTTACCTTGTGATCCCATGAGGGTGCTGCTCTGGTGGTCACAGTAGGTCCCTGCCCAGAAGGAGCTGGATTTTTATCTGGAATTTAGTCCATCCTTATCAACTCCTTCCTGCATCCCCAGAAAATAATTATTTAGACTGCTCTTAGCACCATCTGAAGACCAACTAGTGGGATGAGAAACTAAAGCCTCTCTCACTTTTAGTTCCATTTTGCTGTCAGAGAGCACTAGCAAACTATCCCCATATCCTTTGATTCTCCAGAATAAACACATGAGCAACAAAAACTGTCATAAACAAAGTAAAAGCAAGCGGCTTTGAAAACATGACACCAGCAGTATGTTTTCCCATGTGTCATTTCTCAGCATAGCCTGCTACCAAATATGATCACAAACATCTCTTCCTCAGTGGGATTCCTTCTGTAGATGCTTCAGGATTCCTGGGTGTATCTGAGACCTATTTCATTTATCTGCGCCATCATAGTAGAACTGAGAGCAATCTGTACCTTGGATGTGGCTTAAACATTGATGAACTTGTGGGTTAAATCATTGCTGGAGGCCATGGCTTATTCCCTACTTGCTTTCTAAACTCATGTTCACGGATGAGATACCTGTGCTTGTGCCCTGATATAATTCAAACAGTCTGTGCATGCTCCACAATATATAAAAAAAAAAGTGTAATGCAGCACTTCGGTGGCTGAAAAGACCTTGTAGAGCTGGTCCCAAAATTGCAGTCATGCCCATCATGTGAGGAGGAGGCAGTATGTTCTCCCATGCATCCTTGAACATCCTGGCAACTGTGTGGCTGCATCTTTCCCTCCTCTGTAGAAAAAAACAGCAGAGAGACAGCTTGGTTTCTGCCCAGTGTTCTTGATTTCTGCAGGCAATGCTATAGCAAAGGTCTGGGAGCTGAACTGAAAAAGCTCTGCAGATTCTTGGTGCAGCAGGGCTGCTAATAAACTGTGAAGGATGGGAATGTCCTCTCAGCTGCCTCAGCACTTGGGGCCTCCTACCCCAGCCTTTCGACTCTTCCCTCTCCTTTCTTGTTCCTCTGGTTTGATAGTTACAGGGAAAGAGCCTTTTAATCTCTATGTCTCATCCTGCCCATTCCCAAAACATGATTCGAATTTCCCTAGGCCATGGTGATATTCTGAGCCACAACCAGGATGTGTACGGACTTCATGGGTAGGGCATGTCCTAACTACCACCCCCTGCGATAATCTTTTTCCTCATTCTGTATTTAACATTCCAGAAAATTTTATATTTAATTTATATGGGGAAGGTAGGGAGCTGGAAGGAAATAGAGAACAACTGTACAAATGAAAGGATAAAAAACACAGGCACTATGAAGGAAGTGATAATCCGGACAGGAGAGGAAGCGGTGTCCTAAGGGGAAACTTATTAAAGGGAAAAACAAAGGAGAGCTAACCAAAGTTAGGAGAAGGACTGTGGGGGGTGTCCTGGTTTGAGACAAATTAAGGGAAACACTCTGGAGGGAACGTCTCCTCCAAGGAAGGTAGGTTTCAGCCGCCCCTCCCCCACCAGTTTCGGAAAGAAAATTCCTCAGAGGAAAGTGAAAGGGAAAAAAAACTATTTATTTAACAAACACAGTGCACGGCAGGCACAGGAAGAGAATAATGCTAAATATTAAAACCTCTTGCTGTGGAGAGAACTTGGGTAGATTTCAGAGTACTTTCTCTGGGTATGGTCTCTCTCCTCTTCGGAGCTGGAGTTCAGTGTGGGCCCCTCCGGGCCGCGGCGGAAAGACATCCCAGTGAGGGTCTGATGTTGTTGAACAGTCTAGAAGAGAAGAAGAAGAAGCCAAAGTCCCAGGGAAGCAACAGAGTTTAACTCTCCATCTCCTTCTTTCCGCAAAACGGAGCCAAGAGCTGGGAAAAGCAGGAAGGTGCTTTCCTCCACTCTGCAGCAGCAGAACACAAGGGGGTTATATCTGTGTTTTTGAACACAGCGCGAAAAGAATTCCACCGGTTTCCCCCCCTTAAAAGTCTGCCTTAAAGCTACAGAAAAGGACACAGGATTCATGTCTGGGCATAGAGCAGGCGGTAGCAGGTACACATCATAAAGTCACCCCAAGACAGGGGGGTTGTAATGAGATGATCTTTCAGTTCCCCTTCCAACCCAAACTGTGAAGATTCTGTGAAGAAAAAATAAGTTTTTTGCATTGCAGGAGCTGGCTTGATATTGATGTGGTGCACAAAGTCCTAGAGCTGGATATTCCATATCGCCATTGCTGGCCAGATGGGGACCACAGAATAAATGATCCAAAAATTATGGCTTTAGCTCAAGGGTGAGATGTGCTGTGACATCACTGAGGAGTGCCTACTGGGTGGGCACACAATTCACTATAATTATTTAGAAGAGATCAGGCATTTTCTTCAAGGAAAAAAAAATACCACCTTCTTCAGAAGGAGTTAAAAGGTTCTGCTGGTTAAGAAATATAAATCTCTTCATAGCTGTCAAAAGTAAAAAAACCCTAAAAATAAAAAAACTGGGGGGAAGGGAGGAAAAAAATTACTAGCAGGTAGGTTCCTTCTCTTTGGAGTGACTGAGACCCAAGAGAAAGGCTAACGCCAGGGTTGCAAGGAGTTTCTTCTTCAGGTGCAAGGCCTCAGGAATGCCTCTGGGGGGCACTTCGGGGGGCCTTTGATGGATTAAGGCACCCCCTTTGTCGCCTCTCACGTGAATGTCCTGTGGATGTAGCCTTCCCGGGGCTGGCGGTTCCATAGGCAGTTTTGTAAGGGAGGATGGGTTCACTGCCCCTGAGCAGAGGTTATGACACACTGAAACTTCCTCCCCCCACCTCGGCTGGAGGGAAAATCTGTGCAAACCTGCTCCCAGCAAATGGGTCTGTGGGCTACGGCCTCCCCCACCCCAAAGCGAGCCAGAGATGATTCTTAGCATGGCTGCTGGGTTTGGCTCACATTCTTTTCCTTGTTTACTTTTTGTTTCTTCCCGGGCCTGAGGTGATTGAAGAATGGATTTCTCTTTATGTAATCTCAGCAGATTGACTTACAGTCCAAAGTTTTTCAATGAGGTTTCTGTGGTTGTAGCTTCTTGATACAGGTTTTGCTATAATGAGCAAAACTTTATATCAGTGTTTGAAGCATGAACTATTTCAGTCTCTGACAGCAGCTACTACTGCCCTGTATCCAAAATCCCTGCATACCCTTTTTCCTCACTTACTCCCAACCTCAGTGAGATTCAGCTCACTTGTTACCCCACATCACCCCACCACTTCAACCAATGTACAAACCCTAATTTGGATCATATATTTGCACCAGGAATCTCCTTTTGGGTGCAAGAACCTAATGCAAACAAACCCTCTCACAAAGTTTCAAAATTCATAGAAGTGAAACAAAAAATAGAAAGCTCCAGTTTTCTCCTGATTCCCAGCCTGCTCTGTAGCAAGCCCTACAGATACAAACAGGTATTTGAGGAAACGTTACCTTTCCACTCCCTACCCTCCAGCCCTTTATCTCTGTTTCTGCCATGGCTAGGAAATCAGAATTGCCTGGGCTATAGAGAACAGAGATCTTATTATGTGTTGTGTTCAGCTGTCCTGATGGAGATGGGTGAGGGTGGATGAAAGGAGAGCTGAGAGCACTTGCCACAAGCAGATGGCAAGGGGAGGGGACGATAGGGGAGAGAGGGGAGAAAGGTCTCTCAGGGGAATAAACTTAGCTCAGGAAAATATTCCTTTTCCTCTCTGGCCTAGCCGACTGAATTTAGCTGAAGTGAAATTGGTCTCTCACCCGTTAATGATGTGCTTTTGAAAGGAAAGAAGAGAGGAGCCAGTCAGTCAAGGTGTAATTGAGGGACGGCTGATGGAAAGACCTATTGCAGGTGCCTCTGCTGCATTGCGGTGAAATAATACATGGATGAAGAAACTCCCTCCTTTCCTAATGGCTTGGGGAGGATTTTGAGGACACCTTGTCTGCATCTCTAGGCATGCAGCTATAGAGTTTGGAGAGAAGCAGGCTAGCACAGCACCAGTCAGGTTGGGCTGAGACAGCACAGGACATCCCCCTTGTAATTCTCTGTTCAAACACCTTCCTGCAAATCTGGGTCTTGTATTTGGTCCGGAAATCACCTCTTGGCTGCAAGAGACCAACACCTGCTTGCTTTCCTGCCAGCTCCACCACATCCTGCCAGGACACCTTGGTTTTACTGAAGGAAAGACTTGGGCATCATCCTTGAAATACCTGCGGGTTGCGTGGCTCCTGAGATTTTGTATGGATTTGCAGTTTTGGGTCCTTGTGAGACAGAGATCTGCCTGAGTTGGCCCGTAACTACTCAAACATGGTCTGGGCCAGTTCACAAGGGAAACAAAACATGGTACAGCTTTCTTCCCCAGAGGGGAAGGATTACTGTTGCATTTTTCCATTCAAGGACAAGGACCTGCTCTTGTCCCAACCCAGCTGTGTGGTTTAGTGCTTGCCCAGAGTGTGCTCTGTCATTAGCTGGAAGAGAGGACCAGGCCAAAAGTGTCCTGTTGTGGAGGGTGACAGTCACTCAGAGACAACAGGCATAGGGACAATGTGTGCAGCCTTCCCATGGTGCAAACATCCTCATTATCATAATGAAATCCAGGCAGTCATGGGGACCATTGAATGTGACAGAATAAGAGAAGGAAAGGGAAGGAAACCAGCAAGTCAAGGAGGTTCCTTGCTCCAAGGCTTCCAGACATCCTCGGGCTGGCCTAGTGCTTTTCTAGTAATACTTGGAGAGTTTGAGGCGATACGTACATTGATCTTCCTTTTTCATCTTCCTGTTTCATTTTTCCTTTTTCTGATCACTGTTTCTAGGAAGATGTGCTCAGGACATCCTCTCTGTTCTAGGCTGGAAGATACACAGTCTGCTATGGAGCACTTCTGAGACTTCCTTGAAAGCCAGAGGGTCAAAGAAGGGTTCAAAATATTTTCATTTTTCCCCAGGAAAGGGAGAAAGGGAGTAATTGTATATGGATTCGATAATTTCCAACCATCTGGTTCTTACCAGGGACAGTAGTCCAACACGCCCCCACCTGCCCAGAATGCTGGACTTTGTTTTCATTTTCAGACCTGGGCTATGCATGAGCATCATGGCCTTGCACTGCTTCACCCACCTTCTCACAGTCCTGGCTCAGTTGTTTCCATGGCAAGTGACAGTGGGATGTTATTAGAGGCTCTTCCTGCCTGAGTCAATGGGATGCTGACAAAAACAGATGCAGATGCCGTGTCCTGAGATACGTCCAAACCTCTCTCTTTGTCCTGTAACCTGTCCCACCACAGCTGTTAGGGGTTTATTATCATGGAACCTCTATCGTAAACAAACTTGAGGATTTTTTCATAGAAAGAGGCTCTGTTGAGCTGTAGATCCTCTTCTCTGTGAGACGCCTACATGCTGCTGTGACAGTCTCTTTTTTGCAGGTGAGGACCCATCTCTAATGAAGCTGAGCACTTTGGCCAAGGTGAGATTTGTAGTGGAGCTGGGTGATGGGCCTCAGTGCTTCTCCTAATGGCCCAAAAGCCACCCTTCCTCCCCTCCATGTTCCCATCATGTTCACCTCTATGTAGCTTTAGACAGATGTAACCAGAGGTGAACTTGAGCTGGTTTTGGGAAGGAATCTGGACCCATGTTCAATGTTTGGGCTGCAATCAAACTCCAGCTCTGACCCCTCTTTTTTCCTATAGAACATCCATGCTCTCATTGCACCCATCTGCTACAAAGCAAGGACATAAGTCTGCTTCAAACTTGTCTGCTCGAGGTGCTAAAATCCTATACAGATAATTCTGTACTGAGAATTATGTACAGAGAGCAGAGGGTACCCATGAAGGGGACTATTCACATATAGACCACTTTCCAGCACCCAGTAATCTCGATTAAAACAGCCTCCAGTGTCTCAGCCCATCCACTGGATCTACTTCAGAAAAGCCAACTCTGACATAAGTTTGTTTAAAACAAACCTCATCAGGGATAAAACAAAAATGTCCCAAGCACGCTCTTTTCCCCAGCAGCCATTTCCAGATTTTGCTGCCAATACTGTGAGTTTCATCAAATCACAGAATGGTTAGGGTTGGAAGGGACTTTTAAAGATCCTCCTGCAATGAGCAGGAACACCTTTAACTAGTTCAGATTACTCAGAGACTGTGCCAACTTGATCCAGAGTGTTTCTAGGGATGGGACAGCCACAGCTTCTCTAGGCAAACTGTGCCAGTGCCTCACAACCCTCAGAATGAAAAAATTACTTCCTCATATCTAGTCTGAATGTATCCTTTTTCAGTATAAAACAATTCCCCATTGTTCTATTACTGCAGGTCCAATAAAAGCTCTCTCTCCATTTCTTACGAGCCTTCTTATTCCCATGCTCCGTACTGTACAAACCCAGACTGCCGGACCTCTGCCTGCATTTGCAATCTTAAGGATACCCATAGCAGAGCATGGAGAAGAGGACAGCATCCTTTCGAGAAATTCCTACTGGAAAGCAGAGCAAAAATAGGCTAGAGTAGCGTCTGGAAAAAGCTACAGAGTCCGGGACTGGTGGTTTTGAGGTGACCCCCAGTGGTGAGGAGGAAGACTGCAGCCGAGGTGTTCTGGCCACCAGGCCAGGAATAACCTTAAGTATACAAACTGCCCTTAAAAGATACCAGATTTTACAAGAACAACAAAAAAAATACCTAAAAAAAAAAAAAAAAAAAAAAGTAAATGCAGGTGTAACTTCAGCCTATGCCTGGTCAGGGACTGCCTATCCCTCCCATCTTCAGAGATGTCCATGGTGGTTTCTTTAGTGATTATTTTATTTTATTATCAATGGGATATTTAGAAGACCTAGGCATGGACAATGGTCCTCATACTGTCCAATGGGGATAAATGGCCACCCCCTCAAAGTACAAAATAGGGATTCCTGCCCCAGAAACACTATAAGCAAGGAGAGAAGAAGTAACAGATTGTGCATGATTTAGAAAAAAAAATGGGGGAAAGGGATGAACCATTAAAAAATATCAAGAGGGAAAATATTTCGGCAACCTGGACTAGTAGAAGGTGTCCCTGCCCATGGTAGGGAGGTGGAACAAGGTCTTTAAGATCCCTTTTAACCAAAACCACTCAGTGACTCTATAAATACTTCCAGCAAGAGCAGCTGTAATATATGAGCTCATGGAAGAATTTTACATGCCTCGTAATGTCAGCATTCAAAGCTGATTTTCCAGATCAGGGAACAAACTGGACTGAGGCTCAGGGGGAGCCAAGCAGAGGTTAAAGCCGTAAGGTTACACTTTTGCGTCTGCTGGGGCTTTCATTGGCCTCCTAGTGGCCAGCTGGATTCCACAGCACCCTGTCCTGTGCACAAAGTATCATGGAGCAAGTAGAGGTTGACAGCTTCTGTGTGGCATATTAAGATGCTGAGATAAGTGGATCTTGGAGCTGTTTAAAATTTTTGAGAACTACACGAAATTTTCTCATTCTAAGGCTTTGTGCCTCATCGAAGCTTTATTGTGACCAGCTCAAGTAAAATGCTTTTCCAGACTTTTTCTTTCTCACAGAGAAATTCCTGACCTCTTCCAAGCAAGAGATGGGAAAAATTTTTGAGCTGCACAACCAGATTTCACCTCTGTTTCCAGGAAGCCATCTGTATGCTCCCACCCAACCAGGCACGCAATTTCCAATAATGTAGATTTTTGTCCAAAAAAACCCCCAGGTTTATTTGACAAAAGAGGAAGTTTAGCATACACGTCCACTTTCACGATGTGTAGGGAAGGAAGGGAAGGGAAGGCAAGGCAAGGCAAAGCATGGTGTGTGCTTCTAAGGCAAGACAAGGTTGAGAGAAGCATGGGAAGGATATTCAAATGAGAAGCCTGCAGGGAAAAGCAAGGAGAGTATAAATAGAGTAAGAAATTACAGGTGAGATATAAGTGAGCAAGGCAATGCAAGGCAAAGGAGTGGTAGGAGGGGCTAGAGAAGGACTCCTGAGTGTTGGTAAGGCAATTCAAGTTTGGAGCCAGCAGGTCAAAGAAGGAGCAAGCAAGGCAAGGCAGGGCCAGGCAAAAAGGGGTAGGGAAGTCAACGTGGGGACGGGTGAGGAATGTTAGGCAGCACAAGGCGGGGCAAAGCATAGGTGTGCAAGGAAAGGGAAATGCTAGATAGGCAAGGCAATGAGTGTCCTAAGAGGAAGAGGCAATGCACAGCAAGGCTAGGAAAAAAGTGGTAAGCAAGCCAAGGTGGGGGATGGGTGAGCAAGTCAAGGCAAGGCAATGGAGTGTAAGGAAGAGCATAGGAAGGACACCAAGGGTCTAGTAAGGAATTGCAAGGTTGGGGTCAGCAAGGGAAACAAACCTAAGGAGGGGCAGGCAAGGCAAGGCCAGGGAGGAAGGGGGTAGGAAAGTCAAGGTGGGGGATGGTCACCTGAAAGATTTAATTTGACATGTGGTTTCCACTGCTCAGAGGTGGTCTTCTGAAATTCTGGCAGTGCCCTTACTTTGGACAAGGCAAGCACTCTCCATGCTCAGTCTTGGTGAGCAGCTGATACAGTGTCCAGGGCAGGTAATGCCCAGTAACCGTGTTCTAGCACCTTTGTGTCGGAACAGTCCCTGGATGTTGCCTGTTTAGGAGGAGGGAATGCCATTTCTTTCGAGAAGGGCTCTGAGTTCCTCTCTTCCATGGGTGCGGTTGGGTGGGCTCTGTTGAAGTTGTAGGCTGCAAGAGTTTTCTCAGCTGCCAATTTTGTGTGCTCTGTTTTTTGCCCGATGTTTTCATGTTTCTAGCCAGACTGCGAGAGGCAGCCCCTGTGACAAATCGTTTGCTTGTCTGCTGCGCAGCTGGTAGGCTGTAAAACAAAAGGGAATTCTAGCACGGCCCCTCTCTTCTAGGACCTTTTTCTGAAGGAGTATCTGTTGAACATTTCTAGTCTTGTAACTGGACTCTGTGAGACTGAAAGTGCACGAGGATGCTTAGAGCTGAGCGCACAGGCCTGCATGTGCTGATCTTTAGAAGCTGCGAAGGGAAAGTGGAGGCCAGCACTTACTTTTTGTTCTAGGCACTTTGCTATGGAAGCTGCATGTCTTAAGTTTTGAAGCTGGGCTCTGCAAGAGCGAAGAAAAATTGACGGGATATGTAGCTGAGCAGGAAACTGCATAAATCCAGGAGGTGTGTTGCTTTTCACAGAAGAGGAGTTAAATGCGGAGTCAGCAACAGCTTGCTGTTCAGGCCCCCCTTTGTAGCCAATATTGACACTTGATCTAGTAGGTTCGGGTTCAAGAGCGCTGCATGATTGAAAGAAAAATGAGATTGTGTATTTAGTTTGAAAGGAAAGCTCATCGCCCTAGTTTGCATGGTTTTGCTCTCCTTCGAAGTGAGCAACTATGAAACCCGGTCTACTGTTTCCAGATGAAAATCATGGAGCTGGCATCAGGGAGGGAGCAAAAACCTAACGGCACACGCAGCTGAAATCAAGAACCGTGGTACAAACATGTTCATGCAGTTCAAAGCTGCGTAAGAAACGGGATCGCCAGCACTGCCTCTTCTAGGACGTTTTGTTTAAGGCAGCGAATCCAGAAGGTCTCTGGGCAAGCGAGATTCAACACACCGCTCACAAGACACTTCCCCTTTCCATTTGAAAGCCTTAATTAGCAGCACAATCAAGGCACCAGAAGAATTCCTGTGCCAGGAAAGCAACAGCTGCTAGATAAGCTCTTCTCCTCGCAGCTCTTCAGCTACACATCTCAGCATCCGTGTACGCTCATTCCTTGTCAGCTGTTGGTATGTCTCGTTCGAAGCCCAGGGACGGGATTGTGAAAGTCCAGCTGAAAGCTCATGCACAGTCAGTGTCTGCTGAGAATGCTCTTGCTGGTGTGACATCGAACTCGCAGCCTTTGCACTCCCTCACACAATCCGGAGATACGCACTTTCATACACCTGCAGAGTCCAAGCTTCTAGATCTGGGCAGAGAAGCAATGTCAAAACAGAAGGCTTTCCTACACTGCCCGCTTTTCTTAGCAGCTGTTCAACTGCATGTCCCACACCGCGGCTCTCTACCTTCCTTCTCACATAGACGTGCCATCACCGTTCTCACTCTCGCAGCTCTCTTGCTAGAGTCTAGCAGCTGCTCCCTTAAAAACGGCTCTAGAAGAAAAAGCCAGTGCTGATCTGCACCTTCCCCTTGCCGCATGTCAACCACACACCAAACAAATTTCTGCGCTGTATACATTCCCTCTCAGCATCTTCTGCCGTTAACAGTTTTTCAGTCTCAGAGTCTAAAGCTGAACCTAACTTGTTTCCACACAGGGCTCGGATAGGAAGATGTACTGGAACAGATAGCTGTTGCAGATCTTTGCCCTTATGTTAGCTATCTTGAATTCGGCACGTGGCAGCCTCACTTGTCTTGTGGCCTGTACACACAAGCACGGTGCTCTGCGGCTTCATTCTTTGCCTTACCGATGAGGCGCTTTTTCATACTCCTGGTGTGCGGAATGCCCACCTACTTCTCACACAGACAAGGCAGGGGATGGAGAGGAATAGCAAGGTAAAGCAAGGTTTTGTTGGAATGGCAAGGCAAGGCAAGTCAATCAAGTGGTAAGCAGCGGAAGGCCCAGAAGCTGAAGGCAAGGCAGGACAGAGTTTGGCAAATCCAGTGATCCGTAGGCAAGGCGGGTCAGTGGCAGGACAGTAAAGCAAGGCATCTCCAGACTTATATTTAGACCATCACCCCCCATACCAATGGTGTCTTCTTCTGCTTGGCCTGCTTTATCAGAGTGCAAGTTTCACAATCAGGGATCATCTGGGATACAGTGTCTCTGGTTAAATCCGCCCCTCATTCACGAGACCGTTGGTATGTTGAATCTCTTCTCTGATGACCAGAGGCACAATGGGCCCAGTGAGCTGAAAATAGCACTCTCTTGTGTTACCAATCCAGATCTACCTGTGACACTTTAATCTTGGCAGCCTGATCCACCTGTTTGTTTTTGCGATGCTCCTCTTTAGGACAGATGGGCCTGGCTGGCCTTGACCTAGCCGGTGCCTCCTCTCATCTGCACCTGAAACACTGGGATTACATGCTTTTATTCCTATGGAAAAGAACTGTCAATCTCGTCCAAGAGCCCATGACTGAAATTTGGATTGCAGGTCCAATATGTGGTACATCCAAGGACTGCTCCCAGAAGAATGCTAAAAGGACAGATGGTCTTTGGCTGGCTTGGACCTCCACTAGATTGCATCTCATCTGCACTTGAAACACTGCGGCATCGTTCCTTCCTATGGAAAAAATTGTCATTTGCGTCCAGAAGGTCGTGGTATAAATTTGGGTTTCACCTCCAAAATTCAGTACATCCAAGGACTGCTCCCAGGTGAAAGCTGCCAGGATAGATGGGTCTGCCTGGCCTTGATCTTGCATGGGCCACCCCTCATCTTTACCTGAAATACTGTGTCTATGTGCTTTCCTGTCTTCTGAAAAGATATGTCATTCTCATCAAGGAGCCCTTGGCTGAAATATGGATTGCATCTCTGAAATTCAGTACATTCAAGCATTGCTCCCGGACGAAAGGTGCCAGGACAGATGGGTCTGGCTGCCCTTGACCTCTCCTGGGCCACGGCTCATCTGCTTTTGAAACACTGGGTCTATGTGAAGGCATTGAAAGTAATAGGAGGGGCAGGCAAGGCAAGACAGGGCCAGGCAAAGCCGAGTAAAAAGGGGTGGGAAATACCAGGTGGGGGATGGGAGGGCAAGGTAATGCAAGGCAATGGAGTGATTGAAGGGCAAGGAAAGTAAAGGGTTTGATTTGGAAGGCAAGGCAAAAGAAAGGCAAGGTGATGAGAGTCCTAGAAGGAGAGGGAAAGGCAGGGCTGAACTTTGAAAAATGGGAAGTCAAGCAGGGGGATGAGCGGACAAGTCAATGCAAAGCAGTGGAGGGAGTGAAGGGCAAGGGACGGATACAGACGGTCAGTAAGGCAAAGCAAGGTGTGGAGAAGCAAGGTGTGGAGAAGCAAGGCAAAGCAAAGGAACGGTCAGGCATGGCAAGGAAATGCAAGGTTGAGTAGGAAAGTCAAGGCAAGGCAAGGCTAGGCAAAGCAAGGCAAGGGAGGGGTAGGCAAGGCAATAATTTTCATGGGAGGAACAGGCAATGCACAGGAGCCCATGGCTGAAATGTGGATTAACTTCCAAAACTCAGTACATCCAAGGATTGCTCCCTGACACAAGCGGCCAAGACAGACAGGTCTAGCTGGCTTTTACCTACCCTTTGAAACCTCTCATATGCCCCTGAAACACTGGGGCTAGGTGTTTTCCTTTCTGTGGGAAGGAACTGTTGTTCTCAAAAAGAAGCTGTTGGCTGAAATTTGGATTGCACTTCCCAAATTCAGTACATCCAAGGATTGCTCCCAGATAAAAATTACTAGGACAGATGGATGTGGGTGGAATTGATCTCCCCATGGGCTGCCTCTCTTATGCACCTGGAACAATAGGGCTATGTGCTTTTCTTCCTATGGAAAAGAACTGTCATTATTTCTCCCAGAGAGAAGCTGCCAGCACTAATGGGTCTAGCTGGCCTTAAGCTACCCTGGGGAACCTCTCATCTGCACCTGAAAAAATGGGGCTATGTGCTATCCATCCTATGGAAAAGAACTCTCATTCTTGTCTAGGTGTGCAGAAGTGGTGTCCTTTGTGGCCAGTGATAAAAAGCGCCTGTGATAAAAAGTAGTATTACAACTCCTAAAATTGCAAATATCTGAGGATTGCTCCCAGACAAAAGCTGCCAGGACTGATGGCTCTGGCTGGTCTTGGCCTCTTCGTTCCCGCCTCCCAGCTGCCTTTTAGACTCTGGGGTGCTGGGCTGTTCTTCCTGGGGAAAAGAGCCTTCCTTCATGGTCAAACACCTGTGATTGAAAGTGGGATTGCACCTTTTAAATTTCAAATGTTCCAAGATTGCTCCCAGATGAAAGCTGCCAGGACCTGCAAGTCTGGCTGGCCTTGGCCTGTCCGGGGTCTGCCTCTCAGCTGCCCTTGAGACACTCATGTAGGAGGTTGTTACAAACTGGTTTAACACAGAAGACCAAAGGAAACTAAGCCTCTGTGAATAAAATTGATTGGGCACAGAAAGATTCGAAATATACCCAAAAAATGTGATTAAAACCAAACGAGGTTAGATTTTGGTGCCAAAAATTTGATATATTTTATTTAATAGTAAAAAAGGCAAAGAGAAAGAAAGAGAAAGAAAGAGAAAAGAAAGAAATAAAAAAAGAAGTGTGTTTGGGGGTGGGGGGACAGGAAGAGAGTGACAGGGGTTAGGTAGAAACGTATCACCCATCTGAGGGTCCCAACAACGTCTCATGGCTTCCCTCCATCTGGTCTTATTGGTGGTGAAGGTCCCCCGCTGCCACACTACGCCATGACACGCCAGAAAGTATAGAATCCAGTGGATTAATATATGTTTGGGCCAGGTGGGAATGCCCACATACCTCCCCTGAGGGTGCTAGGTTTGACACTGTCCTGCAACATTGTGGATCTGTTGCATCATGTGGCAGTGCTCTGGTGCAAGGTCTGGGGACCCCCTTGGCAGGACCTTTGACGGGCCATGACACCCCCTCTTCTGTGGATAAGCTTTTCCCAGGGTGAAGGGCCTCACAGCTAGGCTCCTCTGCACAGCGGACGATGGGCATTCATTGCCTCTGACAAGAGGCTTTTTCACCACAAACTCAAAGCTTCTCCTCCCCCCACTCTTTGGTGTAGGGGTCTGTGCGAGCTGATAGCCCTGGCAGCTGATATCTGGCAGCTGATAGCCCTGAGGCTGCTGTCTCCACTCCGAAGGCATTAAGCTTGATCCTTCTGTGAATGTATTTTCTCCCCAGACCTGAGTTTACTTTATCTTATCTCCATCAGCAAGGAGTGTAGGGCCTCAGTCAGAAGGCCTCTTCAGGCTGTGGTGGTCTTCTACTCAGCCTTTTTAATACAGTTTTGCTATAATAGGCAGAAGACCTTCATGAAGATATTTAAGTCACAATCTATAATATTTCAGTTTCCGACAGAGGTGCAGGTGGCTGACAGGATTGTTAAAAATATATTGCAAATGAGTTGAACACATTGAAGCAAAATGAATCAAGTAGATAGCTTGGCATTTTTCTTTTTTAACTCATCAGTCCTAGATGGTTGTGTTACAAACAAGCCCAAGTTTGATGCTAGGATGGGCAGACCCACAAGATCTTCTCCCAAGGTATTAGCTGCGGATGACTTCCCTTTGAACGCACCCAGAGGCACATTTTATAGGGGCAAACCATCAGGGCTCTGGCACTTTTTGTCTTTGGTGACTGGATTCTCCACTCCTTAGTTATCCCAGTAGTCCCAGTGATGGATCACGGCTTTAAATATTTTGCTTCAGCTAATGATTCACTGGCCGCCTGAAAGACACATTAAATGACTGATGATGCCCCCTTCTCTTCATGTCTTAGGGGTAGCAGTGCATGGTGTTATCAAGGGCCTCATTGAGGGTATCTTATTAGCATGGTTTTGTAATATTAAGTATAAGTTTGACTTTGATGGAGTTGTGCCATTAATATTTAGTGGCATTTTGTAAGCACTTTATCAGCTCGTATTTAGAAGAGTGAGATGGCCTTTTTATGACCCAGGTCAACATTTTTGACTTGCTGTTTCCCATATTTTTGTGTTACTCACTGGTCTTGTGAGCACAAGTAATGTACAGAGTCTTCAACTGTGAAAAACAAAAGACTTGTCCACAGACTCAGCAGGAGAGTGGCATTTTTGTTGGACAGTTTGCTTCTTTCACTCTAGAATATCTAAAACTGTTCAGCTTGGCAGGTTAATATTTTCAGTCACAAACAAAAGAGCAGGGAGAAGAAAGCTCAGGCATGGTAGTAGGCAATGTGTTTGGGGCAGTGGAAAGCCGTGGATTTCCTTAATTTTACAGCTTTTTCATTGTTTAATGCGGGGCTCAAAGAAAGCAAGGATTATCAAAAGCTGTATTTTTTTTCCTTATTTTAAATTTTAATGATAAACATCTGGAATGTGCACAGAGAATCATGTTGCTTCAGAAAGTCCTGTACTGGAAGTAGCAGCTGAGCAGAAGGCTCGCCTGGCAGCTGAAGTTATGAGAAGGGGGTTGGGGGGATTAGCTAATTTCTGAGATGAGACACAAAAAACTTGCACCTTTTAACCTTCATTTCCTTTCTTCCTATTTCAGGGAAGAATAAGGAAGAAAATAAGAGAAAGCAGAAAAATTATTATACTTTTATTTATTGCTCATAGAACCAGACAGAAGAGGGTGAGCACTGAAAGAACATACTTTCTACATTTTGCTGTATTTGCAGGATGAACTGCACATGATTTCCATCATAATTTGTGTGACAGAAATAAATGCAGCTGGGAAAATCAATCGGAAGACCAGTGCTGTACTGCTATTCCTTCTCAGGACCATCCTCAGAGTTATCTAGTGAAATATGCAGCTTTATTTTTTTCCTTAATTTTATAAACAAGAACTTTTTTCAGAGAGATATTTGATGTCTGCAGAGTGGAAACAGAAAACCAGACGATGATTAAAAATAATGCTGTATTTATTACTGGTTTTAAACTTCCACATTCTTGTGGACATCATGTTTATGATGCCTGAATAACTGGGTTGGCAAAAGCAAGAAACCTCCAATGATTTGGAATTCTAGTTAATTGCCGCTAGTCTGACTTTCCAAGTACTCCCTACTTTTCAGATACAATCTATATGAAAGGACTGTGAAACTACATTGTAACCTGTGTGTGGTTAAGTCCTGTTATTTCAATAGAAATGCATGCAGTTAAATTGTGGAGAGACAGGGTTCTGTGGGCGGCTTTCTCCCTGTCTGTCCTGTATAGTGTAATAATTAAAAGCCAGTGAATTTGTTTTGCATGGCCTGGTTTTGGTAGCGGAGGGGCTTACAGGAAAGGCTTCTGTGAGAAGCTGCTAGAAGCTTCTTTCGTGTCCAGCAGAGCCAGTCCCTGATGGCTCCAAAAATGGATATGCCACCGGCCAAGGCTGGGGCAATTAGAAATGGTGATAAAGCTTCTGTGATAACATATTTAAGAAGAAGGAAAAACAAAATTTGTGGTGCAGTTGTAATTTCAGCCAGAGAAGAGCGGAGTGAGAACATGTGAGAAGAGCAACTTTGCAGACACCAAGGTCAGTGGAGAAGGAGGGGCAACGTAGTGCTCCAGGCACCAGAACTGAGATTCATTTGAAGCCTCTAGTGAGGACCATGGTGAAGCAGCTGTCCCCCTGCAGCCCATGGAAATCCACAAGGATGCAGAGATCCACCCACAGCCTGTGGAGGAGCCCCCGCCAGAGCGGGTGGATGTCTAAGAGGAGGCTGTGACCCTTGGGAGACGTGTGGAGAGAGGTGCCCTCTCTGCTTGCTGCAGCAGCCTCTCCTCGAAGGACTGTACCTTGTGAAAGAGTGACCAATGCCGCAGCAGTTTTGGGAGGACTGTAGCAGGTGGGATGGACTCATGCTGTAGCAGGTCGCAGAGAGCTGTTGTTTGTGAGATGGACTCACACTGCAGAAGTTAGTGGACAACCCAGACAACCCCATGAATCCATGGGTGATGAACTGACCATAACCCCTACACCCAGTACATAAACCCTATTCCCTTTGTCCTTGCACCACTGGGGAAGAAGGTAGAGCTGGAAGGAGGCAGGGGTGGGGGGAAGGTGTTTCTAAGGGTTTAATTTTAGTTCTCACTATCCTGCTCTGATTTTGTTAGTACTAAACAATTCACATCTCTAAGTTTTGCCTGTGACAGTATTTGATGAGTGATCCCTCCTGGTCCTTACCTCCAGCCATGAACCCACTGTTATATTTTCCCTCCTCTGTCCAGTTGCGGAGGTGAGTGAGTGAGTGAGTGAGTGAGTGAGTGAGTGAGTGAGTGAGTGAGTGAGTGAGTGAGTGGCTTTTGTGGATGCCTGACATTGGGCCACTGTCAAACCACGACAGCCAGGTTGAACAACATGGACTCTCCAGGCATAAACCAATGGCTGCATGATCATGGCTGACACTAAGGGAAGTGCTGGCCTTCATTTCCTGGTTATTGACCACCTGAGCAGTAGCTAATGCTGGCTCACAGGAATTCTAGATCCCCATCATCACTGAGTATTCTCCAGTGAATACTGCACCCTCTGCTTCTGGCCTCATCGACAAGTTATTCCTTTCTCTTGTTCTTCAGTTTTAGTCCCAGACTCCTTCCATGTCAGTATTTCCCCTCTCTCATCTCTACCCTCATTCTTTGTGGGTCATTAGGGAGTGTTGCTGGGAGCAGAGAGAGGATCACTGAAAGCACAGGACAAACACTTGTGCATTCTCCAAGCTGCAGTCGGGGGTGTCACGCTGAAAGAACTATCCTAGGGCATAATCCACAGATGGATGAACAGAGTTTAGCAGCTGCCAGCTGCTCTGATGAGCACTATGAAAAGAAGTTTCCAAATGCATGTATTTTGGCTAAATTTGGTAAGACTTTGCAGGTAAGACCCAGAGTGTATGAATCCTTCTGAACCTCTAGACTTGTAGCTCCAAAAATGCTAGGACTATCACATGCAGTATTCTACAAGAAAATTTTAGTTAAACCAGGCAACATCTTTGCTCTGAATCTCCTTAGAAATAATTGAGTGATTCTAAATGGTCACGTGTGAGGGACAAGTAGACAGCACAGCATGTTTCAGACCAGGAGGTTTAAATATGCCAATATTCTGGTGCAGAATTACCTTATACTTAAAAATACGCTTACCTCAAACACCTGGGCTACTGAATTCAAGTGCTTTACTTCATTACATCTACAGAGTCTTTATGCAGATAAAAAGCATTAATGCTTAGGAAGCCGATCTAATTCTTTGGAGTGGGATCCTCCTGTTTCTCTGTCTGGGAGTTCAGCGTTGAATCTATTAGCCAAGGAAGAAATGAGCATATGGGCATCTATCCTCTAGAAACACGTTATGTCTCCACAGCCAGATTCTTAGTCATGGGGATCAAGTCCTCCTTGAGTACTGCCTGTCTCTGTCTAACTGACCACAGCAGTAACTCAGGCAGTGGGCATGGTTAGAGTATAATATGATGACTACCTGAAGTGAGGTGAGATAAATCCTGGCAGAGGAGACTTTCTGTTAACACATTTGAGTTGAAACCAGCACTATAATACATTCTGGCTTTTCATCTAAGCTTATAATACTTGGAATCTTGGTCTCATAACTAACTACAGTAAAACCCGAAGATGATCCTAAGAAGAGGGTGAAGAAGGCGGACTTTCTGTACCAGAAAGCAGCCTAGTACATCTTCTGTGATGATAAAACCAAGCCAAAATCTGTATCAGTCCTGCTGGCTTGGCAGGGGAAGGTGTGGGGAGCATGTAGGGGCCTATTTTTCTCTCTTCTCCTAAAGAAGCTTGTATGCTAAACCAATAGGAGATGGTTACAGCTTTCTCCTAATATGGGGCCAAAGCAGATTACCCTTCCTCAGGCAAGTGACAAAGAAAGAAAAGAAGTTTAGGACTTTTATGCTTCCACGTAGGAGACACCACCCTTATAACACAGTTGCCACTGAGCAATAATGTTGGTCTCTACGACTTTAGATGCAATTGGGATGCTGAAATGAAAAAGATTCAGTGCATTGGCACATAATCTGGATGAACTATAATATCCTCGGAAGAGTAGTTTATTTTTATTGTGGGGTTTGATTTATTTTTGAAGTTCAAGGCATTATGAAAGAACAATAAATGAGTTCAGAATACGTAATCTCTGCAGGGGAGTATACAAGTCATGTTTCTTTTCAGTTAAGAGAAGCTCAGTCTAAACTATGACCAAAAAATCAAGCAGTCTCAAACATAATGACAGGAAAACCACCTCATAACAAGCCTTTTGAACAGGTTAGATTTTTTTTTTTTAAATATGTAATATTTTTTGTGTATTTGAACACTCCCAAAGATGTGAGGGATATACTTGCCTTATGGTTTTTTTCATTCAGATTTCAAATGAGTTTGAGCTGTAAGCGTAAATAATTTTATCAAAGTTTGTGTTTGACCCTTGAAAAAATTCAGCTCCACATTTACCCCTTCTATTGTAACTAGTAATGACTCAGCTAATATTTAGCAGAGCAATTCCTTCCTTTCAATTTATTATCTTTTGAGAATTACAGGCGATCAGCCATTGACTGCTCATGTGTGAAATGCTGAAAGTCTTGTGGATGTTTAGTGGCAGACAGGATCTTCAAATAGTAGAACATGGTGACATCAACATTACCAAGGTACAGCTGGGTGCTCTGAGCACTTGAGCATTGCAGCTGGAATCAAGGGCACACAGTTTTCACTGGAGCAATGTCAGTTATGGCTAATAATCTTTCCTAGAGGTTTAAGTGTTATAAACTGTTTTATAGGGATGTTATAAACCATTTCATAAATCATAGAATCACAGAATCATTTAAGTTGGAAAAGACTCCAAAATCAGGTTTGATTGATCACCATCTTGTCAACTAAACCATAGCACTAAGTACCAAGTCCAGTAATTTCTTTTAAACTATACTTTACGTTTTTTACTAAATGCACTGACAATAAGCATATAAATAATATTGATAAAATAGTTCCAGCTAAATAGAAACACTAGGTCAGAAAACTCTGTTTTCTCATAACTATTATTTGTACAATACACAGAAGCCTTTTTTTTGCCTATAAAGAAATATTTCCTTACAGTTTGGATCAGAAGATCCAGTATTGCCATCCTGAGATTTTTTTTTTGAAGGCAATAAGCTGTGGTCAGTGTTTTGGGTATATTCTTTGCTGTGCTTTGCATATATTATGGATATAAAGCCAGTATAGGTTATGTCCTTGCTGCAGTAGTGAGACTAAATAAGGCAAAGGGTCTGGCTGGAGTACTGGAGCTGTAGATTATTCTTCACTGCCTTGGGGTACGGAGATCTCTAAAGGAATATAATATTGACCATGCTCTGGGAGTATAAGAGAGAGAAAGATCCTCATAGCTCTAATGTTTTTTCTCCTGGAGCTCTGAGTAATATGTTGTAAAGAAGAAGGCTGCTATCTTTTCCAACAATCTCCTGTGCATTCAAGAGGATAATTGAAGTTCTTGTCTGAGAATTAAAGAAATAATAGTAATAATTAGTTGACCATTATGACATTTAAACTGTATGGACCGAACATTTTATTTTATAATTGTTTTACCAATTTGCAAGGGAATACAAAATTTTGAGACAAGTCGCATAACCCCACTTGTGGTTTTCAGTGGAAGAGGAGATTTACTATGTCCTACATTCACAGCATTGTTACAGTAATATTGCAGCTAGTTTTCAGTAAGATACGTCAGGTTCTGGAAGCAGGCAACCATGATAGCATAGAGGTCCAAGAGTTTCAGTTTGGTTGCTTTTCCTTGAAAACTAGCTAATGTGTCTCAATATTGTGCTGAAACTTGTTGTACAGACACTTCCTTTGACGTCTGAGCTTCTTGCTGGACTTCCGTATCTCAAAATCAGATACGGTAAACCTGTGTTTCCTCATAGCTTTAAGAATTTGGTTCTAATCTATTAAAGCAAGAAAAGGTTGCCATATTAATAAAAGATAAAGAATATATTAATAAAGCAGTTAATGGATTGCTTTTTTATTCAAATTGGAAGAGAAATTTGTTTTTTTGATGGGGTTTTTTTGCTTCTTAGTAGGACTTTAGAAGTGGTGGGTTAATTGTATTTTTTTATAGGTTGGCCTTAAAAAAGAATTACAGGGGAAAATGTGGAAAATAATTAATCTAGAACTATATGTCCTTCATACAGAGTTTCAGAACTGAAAACCAAGATGAGAGAGTCCAGACAAGATGATTTTATATAATGAATTCAAAATATCATTCTTTTCTCTTTGGATTACTTCAGTTTTATACTTCAGGATATTAACAGGAAATACATGACAATTAATCTCTAACTGTTAAAAACGGATTATGAAGTTTTATATCCAGTAAACTGCAAGGCTTCACATTTTAATGTGACTTGCATTTTGGTGAAAGCCTGGAATTTTTTGCAATTTGCCAGATGTCAAGGGATTTAGAACAATAAGTATGCAAGTAATATTTTGGACCCCACATTTCTCTTCTTATGACAATTAATGCATTTATTATGCTCCTATTTTTATTCCATCAGGGTATTTGAACATAAAAGTGTATAGTCATTTCTTTTTTCCAACCACTCAAAGAACATTAATCAAAACTATTCAGAACTTCTTAATCTGCAGCAGTGACAAGCACTATGTTGGTAAATAGTCAGTGGGCATCAGCAGATCTCCTATGACAGCACATGGAGGGCAGTTCCAGCAGGAGTGATGTTTGCATCCTTCTAATTCTGTGAAATATACCAGTGTAGGGATGGAAAAAAATGGAAACAGATTCAGAATTTCCAACCCAACACATGAAAAAATAATATGGCAGGTAATTTTCTGTGGAAATTTCTTTAGCTTCAGTGTTGTAGACTATCATTACGCTTCCCACCTCATTTGGCCAGCTACCAATGCAGACACGTGTTACTCCACTTATGGACAGAAAACCAGAACAAGTGATTTTCGAACAAAACTCATACCAGGACCTTAGTGCTTTTTGCTCGAAATGTTGCAAGGGACATAGGGAAACAATTCCACTTTAGAGTATGTGATGAGAAGACAAGGTGGAATACTACAAACCCTGGGTTCTGTCTCTAGATATGTTACTGATTTTGCTTATTATCTCAGCCATGTAATACTTGGTGCTTCCTTTCTTTTTGCACACTTCCTTGAGATACTACAGCATAACTCAGAAAGGTACTTACTTTCGAGATGCCTGGTGTTGAAAAATTTGTAGCTATTTTTAAGGCCCGTTGGCCTATTCCTGCTTCATTTCTGAGAAGCTATGAAATTCCCAGCTGTATTTTAGTGGTCTAAAAATCTGTTGTTATGGTGCAGATGCATAATAATAAAAATTTTTGAATCTGTAGGGATGTAGTTACCATTCTGTAGCAGCCTTTTCACTCTCCAAGCCATTAATGAGAAAAAGAAGTATCTACACTTTCAAGCTGTGGCCCATACACTACTGTCCACGTGCTCAGATTCGAAGGCAAACAATCCTCTCTGGGCTCATAGGGAGGAAATATTTGGATTCAAAATACTGGATTATTATTTGATTTCCACCAGCACAGTCCACTGGGCAGCTTCTATCATGTGCATTTCAATATTTAATCCTCCTCTATGTTTGTTGTGCAAAGCTCTTTCAGATTTACGGTGTGCCCATTATCTCACTACCTGTGATGTTTGTACTAAACCTCCCATGGAAAAGAGCTGTAGAAAAGGCAAGCCAGGACAGTGATTTCCAATGCTAGCTTGCAATAGTCACAAATAAAAGAGATTTACCCTAATTTAAGGCTGAAAAACAATTAAGATATCTTAAAAGGATTCAAAAAATCGTAATTCAATACTGCAATTCAGTATTCAGGACTAGAGTACCTTTAACGAGCTGAGAGAATTAGGGCTGTTCAGCCTGGCAAAGAGAAGGTTTCATGTAGACCTCACAAAACCTTCTAGTATCTGAAGGGAAGCAGAAGAGGGACCCTTCTTTAGGAACTATAGAGACAGGACAATGCGGAACAGCTTCAAACTGGAAGAGGGCAGGTTAAAATTAGATACTAGGAAGAAATTCTTCCCTGTGAGGGTGGAAAGGCACTGGCACAGGTTGCCCAGAGAAGTTATGGACACCCCAAACCTGTGTTCAGCACAAGGTTGGATGGGGCTCTGAGCAACCTGGGCAAGTAGAAGGTGTCCCTACTCATGTCAGTGGGTTGGAACTAGATGGTCTTTAAGGTCCTTTTCAACCCTGGCCATTCTATGACTCTATGATTCTATTATGATGGTGTTTTGGATAAAACATGTTCTGCATGTTGGCCATTTCCAATACACCACTGGCTCCTGGGGCCCTGCACTAGCTTGTTACCTGAAAATTCTGTCTGAATAAAGAGCATAGTTACATACAGAATAAATTAACAAATCAGTTTGCACATCTGTTCACTAAGTTTTTTATAAGATTGTTGTGAAGTTTTGCTTTCTTATGAGGCAGACTGTCCTTGTGTCCGCTGCCTCAAAGTAGCTTGTGCCTCCTCCTCCCTCTACAAAGGTAACAATATCTTTCCAACGACAACGTCATTTTCCCTGTCATACCTGAAAAGCCCTGAATGCTTGAGTTTTCTCCCTTTTCATACAGATCTTCTTCCATCCTTGACCATCCATAATTTTCATAACATAAAGTCTAACATAACTGTGCCGGTTTGGCCAAAATCTAGTAATATAGCCCCTGAGAGAAAAACCAGGTTGCAACCACCCCAAGACAATAACATAATGTTTGCAGGCATAAAAGATTTTGATTCCTTATTATAACTATGGTAATTTAACTAATAGCTTCATACCTTTTCACAGAATCAGTGGGGATTTGATACCTTATTCCCTGAAATGCAGTACATCAGGAACACAAGGAGAAATTATTAATGTGGAGTGGAAAAATTGCTATCTATTTTCTTCCAAGAACTACCCCAAAAGAAGCAGGGGGTGATGAAGCCTGGCAGTACAAGTTTCCCTTCTAACAGAAGGAATCTACCATGGGAATAAGGGCTCCATGCCGAGATCTCAGAAGAATAGGGCAGCATATGTGTTTGTAAAGTGGAATGTCTGTTAGGCACTTCCCTCTTGAAAGCAGCATATTCCATGCCAAGCACACAACAAGTAAACAAAGGATGAGTGTGACTCCGCATAAAAATCATACAATGTTTCCACATGTTATGTTAGTGGTGTGTGCATAAAGAAATATATGTTATCCATCATGGCATAAAAGTCTTAGCCATAAAAAGAATTTAATCTAGGATACATCACTTATCTTCTGCCTGTTGCTGCCACGTTTTTATTATAATTTTGCATGCTAGGCATGGAATTTAAAAATGCCTTAAAATGCAACTTAAATAGTGTAATTTTCTATAAAATATCCAAGACCACTGTGTAAGTCAATTGGTCCAGGAGCAGAGATGTGTAAAATAAACAATCTGGTAAAAGTTCAAACTTTTATGTTTTGATCCAGAAATGCTTCTATGCACAAGGTAAACTTTACGACACAACTACTCCCATAGTAGATGATGCGATGAGACTATTCATAGAAATACAAAAAATGAGTTTTTTCGTATTTTTAATTTTGTACAGAAGAGTAAGCCCAGACTGAAAAATGCCCACTTCATCATATCCGAGATACCTGTAAATGGCTTACAAAAGTTAGTCAAGTCATTTGCTGTCAGAAGGAAGAAAAGTATTGATTTCTGACAAACAAGGAAAATATCGTTTTAATATTTCCCTCTCTCAGCATCACCCAACTGCATTTGTTACAGGGTTTTTTAAAGGCTTTTGTGGAGCACAGAATTTAGACAAGAAGCACTTTTGAAACTAGGAGGATGACGGTGGTAGCCTTTGTTGTAGAATTTGAAGAAGAGACTGAGCAGGAAACCCTAGCCTCAAAGAAGGCAACAAAAAAGCAGCTCTTTTAGGAAACAGGCCTTTTAAATATGAGAATATTAAAATCTGTAAAATTACCTCAATTCTGGAAAATGTGGATGATGCTCATTGGTGACCGGGTTTAAATGGAAAGGAAAACCTAAATATAGAATATATATATGTGCCTCGGCAATGATAAGAAAACACTGATAGAGTCTTATAGTGTTGGACTCAGCACGTTCTGTTTTTCTCCTCATCTCTGTCTCCTCTGTTCTCAGGAGAGGCTGCTTTTGTTTAATCTCGTTACAGATAAACAATCATCTTCTCATTGGTCCCTAGGGCCTCTTGCTACTTTTGTAACACACAAAACATGTCTTAAGCATTCCATGCATGTGATTGTTTTCAATCACAATAAGTGACATGGTCACACTCACACGGCAGTGTTTTGCTGAGAAATGAGATTCCATAGCATCCTTCATCAAGCACACAATTTAGCAGGGCCCTTAGGGTCAACATTTTCTTGTTCTAATCTTGGTCAGGATGCCAGGTTTTTGGCACCGTTCCCATAAGGCTAATTCTCCTTCTTCCTCCAAATAACAAACAGTCTTAGATACATTCAGCTATGTTCCAGCCTTCAAATGTGGATGCTACCATGAACTATGCATTCATGTGTGAAGCATATTAATAAAGACTTCTTTTATCCTGTTACAGTGATAGGGGGAAAAAAATCAAGGAAAATTAAAAAAAATTTTTTTCCCCACATTCTCTAGTGGCAAGTGATTAAGATTTTTCTTCAGTGAATTTTGGTTATGATATTTCTTACTATAGTGTGATTTTACCAGCAATCTTTTTATTATTAAAAAAATCTGTCTTTTACCATTGACACAGCAAAAATATTTTACATTTAAATTTACTACTTTTTCATTTATTATACCTGTAGAATTTAAACCTTACTATAAGCATAGATGTTATAAAATCTCTTCTATTGCACCTTTTGTTGACAGTATTCAATATAACCTGCAAACCAATAGTGAACTAAGCTCTGCGTGGGTAGCTGTTATTGTCCAGTTTAATTTATGGTTTTATAAACAAGAAATACAAAGGTTAGGAAGCTCACAAAGGAATTCCTTGTCACTTCTGAAAATAACTCCCACTTCCTTCTTTCATCACTCTGTTTCAAGTATTATTTTTGTTTCTCATTGTGGCTTCCAAAAAATAATTGGGATTTGATCCTGTGATTGAATACCTTCCTAGTTTATGAGTTTGCGTTTATATTTTTGTGAAATTTCCTCTTCTACAGGCTTTGTGCATAAACAGGGTGAATCAGATTCCTATTTGCTGCAGACTGGTGCAACTGCTCAAATTCCAGTGGCTCAACAGCAGTTTGCAACAGCAAACGCTCTAGTCATGAATTCCAAATATAAACTGCAGGTTTCAAATATCATCCATTAATTTAGTGGGTTTTTAAAATCTGAATGCTTAAGCAGGATTTGTCTAATCCCCAATAACACTGATTTTTTTATGGATATTTTCTTTGTTTTCTTTTTTTTTTTTAATTATCTCAAGAGCCATCATGGTCTGTAAGAATGTCTCTGTCAAGCAGGAGTTAAAATATTACTGTTTCCTGAAGGTGTCACTCCTTGACTACTTACAGACACAGATATTATGTACCAACCGTATTGCCTTTAGGAAGGAAAAACAGTATTTCTTTCACAAGTTATGGTTATGAACACACATATATTATATGTGCCGACTTATTTTTTAATGTTTTAGTAAAATTGGTTGTGGCTAACCGGTGTAACAGAGTGGTTAAAATGAAGTAGTCACCTTTTTATATAGTTAGAGATATTTTCTGTTTTGAATAGAGAAAATAGCAGTCATTGTGTGACAATTGTCTGCGAACCTGAATTTTCATTGACAAGAACTTTATTGTAACTAATGACATGTAAATTTACGCATAGGCTCTGAAGCGTATTTGAGATTATTTTTATTCACTGCTAGCTTTTCTATTAATCAGCGTTGCATTACTAGATGAGTGTACAACCAAAATTAGGAGACCATTGGAGATTTTCAGGAGCAGAATAAATAGAAAATTATCTTTCGTAGCTTCAGGTTTCCAGCTGATTTCCTTGAAGTGACCCTCACAGAATCACAGAATCAACTAGGTTGGAAAACTCCTTTGAGATCATCGAGTCCAACCTATGACCTAATACCTCCTCATCAACTAAACTATGCACATCCTGTCTTTTCTTAAACATCTTCAGGGATGGTGGCTCCACCACCTGCTTAGGTAGCCCATTCCAGTGCCCAGTCACTCCTTCTGTGAAGAACTTCTTCCTGATGTCCAACCTAAACCTCTCCTGGTGCAGCTTAAAACTATGTCCTCTCACCAGTTGCCTGGGAGAAGAGACCCCCATCTGGCTATAATCTCCTTTCAGGTAGTTGTAGGGAGTGATAATGTCTCCCCTGAGCTTCCTTTTCTCCAGGCTAAACAACCCCAGCTTGCTCAGCTGCTTCTCACAGGACTTGTTCTCCAGGCCTTTCACCAGCCTTGTTGCCCTTCTCTGGATGCATGTACTAGTTTGAAAGCAAACCAGTGACAGATTCCAAGTCAGAACTACAATGTAATAGGAAAATTAAAATAAATGCAATAGTACAGAAACAGAGTAAGAATACAACCTGACACCCTCTTAGTCAGGGGGGTGGTAGCAGTCCAGTTAAATGGTGGCTACAGTCCTAGTCTTGGACATAACTCCAACAAGTGGTTTGACAGTGGTTCTGTCAAAGCGGTGATCCTGTACAAAGATCTGGTGCTTCTCCAGTGGTGATTGTCAAGCTCTTATCCTCTGGGAATCCAGTTGTAGATGCTCCTCTGGTGTTACAGGCTTCAGATGATACACAGGTAGGAATGTTTGGTTCCTCCCCCTGGGTGGAGCATCTCACAATGGGATGATATGAGATGATTCTATGAGTCATGCTGGGAGACCTTGACGGCCCATTAGCGGAGATTACTCCGGAGGGAATTATCAGGGATGAGTATGGTGAGGATAAAGAACACTGCTCCACTTATCTTAACAGCTTACATAAATGATAATAGAATACATACTTTTTGGTTACATCTTACGTTGTAACCTAAGACAATGCATTCGAGCATCTCAACATCCTTCCTAAATTGAGGGGCCCAGAACTGAACACAGTACTCAAGGTGTGGCCTAATCAGTGCTGAGTACAGAGGAAGAATCACTTCCCTAGTCCTGCTGGCCACACTATTCCTGACACAGACCAGGATGCCTTTGGCTTTCTTGGCCACATGGGCACACTGCTGGCTCACATTCAGTCGGCTGTCGACCAGTACCCCCAGGTCCCTTTCTGCCTGGCTGCTGTCCACACACTCTGTCCCCAGCCTGTAGCACTGCAGGGAGTTGTTGTGAGCAAAGTGCAGGACCCAGCACTTGGTCTTGTTAAACCACATATGGTTGGGTTCAGAGGCCCATCTATCCAGCCTGTCCATGTCCCTCTGCAGAACCCTCCTACCCTCCAGCAGATCAACACTTGTACCCAATCTGGTGTCTTCTTCAAATTTGCTAATGGTAGACTCATTGGTCATCAACCAGTTAAAATAATTACCTCTGAACACTGTAAACAGGTGAAAGGAATTTTAAGCTTATGCTTCATCACAGGAATATCTGACAGGAAGAGAAATAATAATACAGTGTAGAGGGCAGGTATCTTAGACAGGATCTCTGGACAGAACAAAGAAATGGGAAGGATGTGCTCATTATATATGTGGTGTCTTGCATATATATATTGGGCCAGATATCTGGCCCAATTTTGCTCTCAAAAAATCATCCAGCCAGAGAAGTTTAAAATAAAAAAGGAAGCAATGGTTACCTCAGCAGTTTCACAGTTGTCAGGACCAGGCAATCCTGCCAATTCCCAAGACAGAACAAGAGGATACCAGGAGAAATATGGGTGTGTAACAATGTGGCTCCTTGTGGAGAACACTGCGGTTTAAAGTGTTTGCAGGGCTGAGCTCAGTTACAGTTGTCCATATTGACATAACGCCACTGGTTTTCATGGGAATTGTCCCAAGTTGGTAGGAGAGTCTAGGCAGATCTCCTGTAAGTGAATGATGTGATTCCACTGGCTTGTTCTTGGTAAAATCTCATACCTGTCAAATTTGGCACAAGGACAAGCTCATTGCTGAGGAGCTGTAGAGACAGTTTTCCAACAGAAGAGATTTTTAGCCACTCAGTGTGAATACATGGATGCATGTCTTTTCTTCCTTCATCTCCCACCTTCCTGGGACCATAAATAAGTCTGCACAGAGTATTGCTTTCGTGATAGAGTGAGAAAAAAGTCCTGTGCTACAACAGTTTTCACATGTTGATCCTCTGTGGTATCTAAATAGGAGAAAGAATGTCCCTACAGTTGAGGGCTGAAATACTTGATAAAATGTTGTCCCTACTGCATTCAGTGTACTTGGATTAATACAGGAGGGAAGATCTTGCTTTTCCCCTAGCCCTTATAGAAAATACCTACTAATTTTATCTCAGGTAAACCATTGCGTGATCCATTATAATAGGACATTTCTTGAGAGATGCAAATATATCCAAATGTACATGGATATACCTTCTTTTCTGATTAAATTAGTAATCTCTTGCCTTAACTCCTTAACAATCCAATTTACCAAGCCTTTTATCACAGTGAAAAGAATTCTTCCAGTTCCAAAATAGAACTGAAATGACTTGACTATAATGCCCCCTCTCTTATGATTATACGCCTGTGCTGTTCCAGCCTTTTGCCTTTCAGTTCCACATCTTGTGTTGCTACATGCTGAACTCTGCTGAATTAAATTAACAGCTGTTGTGCTGCTGGCAACTGGGCTATTGCATCCAAACTGCTTCCCAGATTAAAAGAAAAACTTTAAGTTATGATAAGAGATTGAAAACCTCTCACCACTGAAGTAAAGGCATACCATGAAAGTGGTATTTCAAGCAATGGCCCATTGCTTGAAAATGTATCACCTGAACTTTTATGGTAGCTGTTTTCTCTTCAAAAATTATTCCTTAAACAGACGCCTCTGAGCCTCGACCTCTGTCAGAGAGAACGGGACCTCCAAAGACCCAGGTGTCCAGAAAGAATAAAGAAGGTATATTTGTCACTAGTTAACGTGTTGTTATTACTGGTATTTTTCATTTGTGTTAATGGCTCCTTTATTCCAGTAAGATCTTCTTAAGGCAAGACTTTGTAAGATGTTGTGGGGCATTTCCCAGAAGAGTAAGCTTTAATCTTCCATTTTTTATTCCTTGGCACTTACTTCTGAATCCCTGTTCTTTTCTCTGTCTCTAGCCCCAAGACTTGAAAACTGTCAACCATGAGAGATCTCAGGGTTTGAGGTGGAACCTGTGGCTGCCTCACAGAAGAGCCAGAACATAGTGCCCACACAGAAGAGCATGGGAAGAGTCTTTGACGAGTTTTCTTCTCTGAATCCAATGGCTCTTACGGACACTGTCTCTTAGCCTTAGTAAGAAGCACTGGATCTCCAAAACGAGCATCTTGTGCTGCTCTTCTACCCAAAGGCCAGACTGCCAAAACCTAAGACAAACAGCTCTGGTGTTTCCTGCTGTCTGCTATGGAAGAAACTTAGCTCAACTCACTCTTCTGAAGTAATCCCTCTGCAAGGTCTTGTGAGGCTTGGAAGTGGGGGTAAGGCTTGTGGTCACATATATGTGCATTTAGCATACTACTAGGAGGAAGAACAACATATTTATACCTTTCTTATGGTATATATTATTTCTGTGTTCAGCCAGAGTGCGATGGCCAGGTATGGCCAGTTTTGTCTTAAATTTCTCACCAGAACTTGAGGATGAAACCAGTCTAGCTAATATTTCTAGTGCTGTATTCAGGATAACTTTCATGACTGCACTTAAAGGAGGAGCTCAGGATCATTTAGATTCAAATCCTGATTCTGTCACTGACTTCTCACAGTGGATTTGAATAGTTGTGTAATGTAGTTTCTCCACTTTATTTCCTTACAGACCAGGAAACAGAACACCACTTTGAGAATATTAAAAATGTTTTTATTCCAATGTCCTCTACTTCAAGGAGTCAATACAATTTGCTTGCATGGTGCATTGAAAATAGGATACACAAGTTGTTCAGCTGAGCTTTTTTTGGGAAGCTGAAAAACATCTAGTAATTGTAAAGATGTGTTTGTCCCTGCATTTTATTAATACAGATCACTTCTTTCTATTGCCAGGTCTAGTGAATTAGCAAGCTGCCAAGGTGCTAATGAAATACAGTGTGAATAGCAATTCCAGTGCTACTGTTCAGGGTGATGAGGAACATTGCTGAATATAGATGGTGTTGTCTTGGCCCTTCTCTATGCCTTCAACCTGAATGGGTTCTACCCTGATCCAAAACATTTGTCATCTGCATTAACCAAAAAATTTAGAACAGTTTGTTTTGTTTTTCAATGAAAGCACTGTGCCACTTCTGAAAGCATCCTTATGTAAGACAGAGACAGAGCCTAAGATTTTCTTCTATATCCCGAAGTTTCTGAAGGAAGAGCAATTGCATTTTGACAAGAGCAGTTCTAATACTCAAGCTAATAAAAGTGGCCACCTTCAGACATGTGGATTTGAGCCCTTTCACAGTTGTAGAATTACAGAATCACAGAATGAACTAAGTTGGAAAAGACCTTTGAGATCATCAAGTCCAACCTAGGAACTAACACCTCCTCATTAACTAAACCATGGCACTGAGTGCTGTGTCCAGCCTTTTTTTAAACACATCCAGGGACGGTGACTCCATCATCCCCCTGGAGAGATGATTCCAGTGCCCAATCACTCTTTCAGTGAAGAATTTTTTCCCGATGTCTAAACTAAATTTCCCCTGGCACAGCTTAAAACTGTCCTCTCGTTCTGTCAGTGGTTGCCTGGGAGAAGAGACCGACCCCCACCTCACTACAACCACCTTTCAGGGAGTAGTAGCGGGTGATAAGGTCTCCCCTGAGCCTCCTTTCTCCAGGCTAAACAACCCCAGCTCCCTCAGCTGTTCTTCATAGGGCTTGTGATCCAGACCCTTCACCAGCCACGCTGCCCTCCTCTGTATGCGTTTGAGCATCTCAACACCCTTCCTAAACTGAGGGGCCCAGAACTGAACACAGTACTCAAGGTGTGGCCTAATCAGTGCTGAGTACAGGGGAAGAATCACTTCCCTAGTCCTGCTGGCCACACTATTCCTGACACAGACCAGGATGCCTTTGGCTTTCTTGGCCACATGGGCACACTGCTGGCTCACATTCAGTCGGCTGTCGACCAGTACCCCCAGGTCCCTTTCTGCCTGGCTGCTGTCCACACACTCTGTCCCCAGCCTGTAGCACTGCAGGGAGTTGTTGTGAGCAAAGTGCAGGACCCAGCACTTGGTCTTGTTAAACCACATATGGTTGGATTCAGAGGCCCATCTATCCAGCCTGTCCATGTCCCTCTGCAGAACCCTCCTACCCTCCAGCAGATCGACACATGCTCCCAGATTGGTGTCTTCTGCAAATTTACTGATGGTACAGGGGGACTCAATCCCCCTGTCCAGATCAGCAATGAAGATACTAAACAGGACTCGCCCCAGCATCAACCTTTGGGGGACACCACTGGTGACTGGCTGCCAACTGGATGTAGCACGGTTCCCCACCACTCTCTGGGCCTGGCCATCCAGCCAGTTCTTAACCCAGCAAAGAGTGCATCTGTCCAACACGTGGGCTGACAGCTTTTCCAGGAGTATGCTGTGGGAGACAGTGCCAAAAGGCTTTGCTGAAGTCCAGGAAAGCCTTCCCCGCATCCACCAGGTGGGTCACCTGGTCATAAAAGGAGAGCAGGTTGGTCAAGTATGACCTGCCCCTCCTAAACCGATGCTGGCTGGGTCTGATCCCCCTGCCATCCCGTAGGTGCCGTGTGATGGCACTCAACATGATCTCTTCCTTAATCTTGCCAGGCACTGAGGTCAAGCTGACAGGCCTGTAGTTTCCTGGATCCTCCTTCCAGCCCTTCTTGTGGACGGGCATCACACTGGCAAGATTCCAGTCATCTGGGACCTCCCCAGTGAGCCAGGACTGATGGTAAATGATGGAGAGCATCTTCATAAGCTCATCTGCCAGCTCCCTCATCACCCTAGGATGGATCTCATCTGGTGCCATAGATTCGTGAGGATCTAAGTGGCTCAGCAGGTCTCTGACTGCTCCCTCCTGGATAACAGGGGGGCTATTCTGCTTCTTGACACCATCTATCAGCCCAGGAGGACAGTTGTCCTGAGGACAACCTGTCCTTCTGTTGAAAATTTAGGCAAAGAAAGTGTTAAGTACCTGTAGTGGGTTTGTTCGCATTTCTTACCTTCTGTGAGATAAGAATCAGGAGGAATACAAAGCAGGCTCTAAACTTAAAGAATATAAAGAAGTTTATTAACAGAACTAAAAGAAAAAAAAGAATATTAAGCGTCAGAATAAACCTTCAGAACACTTCTCTTCCCCTCATCCTCCCTCCTCCTCCCACTTACAACATAAAGACACAAACTTAGGATTATTTCAGTCAGTTTACCACCTCTGTAATAGTCTTTCATCAGTTAAATTAGGGAGAAGAGTCTCTTTTGCCCATGCTATGGGGCTTTTCTCAAAGTCACAGCGCAACAGCCACCCAGGGTCGTTTTCTGTTGGCATGTGTGAGTTCCTTCCCTCGATTTACAGCTTTCCCCACAACCGTTTTCGAGGGTTCAATCTTAGCTAATAGGGTACAATTTTAAGGATGAGCTATTCAAGAAGAGCAAAGGTTCTCTTCATCCACCTCTGGGATCATCTTCATCTCTAGGAACAGAAGTCTTCTTCTTCCCTGGGAGCAAGGATCTTCACTTCATCACTACCTCTCTCTGTTCAGGCTTCTCATTGGATCACAGCTACTTCAACATTTGCTTATTTCAGCACAGGCATCTTTGCTCATGGCAGTTTGAATGCTTCACCCCCCCCTTGCTTTCATGAAATTACAAAAGGGTTCTCTGATGTATCATAGTCCATCAACATAGCTTTACAAAAGATTTTCAGCTTTCAGGCTTTAAAAGCATGTCCTCTATCCCCTCTCTCTCTCTGGGTTTCAGTTCTCTCTTCTTCACTGACTTTGGTGTCACTATCATGGTGTTTATTCACATGCCTTTGCCCTTGTCTTTCCTCTGACCTAGGAGAGGATTGATGTTTGCAGGATTCATTTCTTCTAAGGAACTTACAGTACTGAAGGGGTTGCTCTTATCCGGGTCTGGGTCTGGGTATTGCAGCTGGTTGGTCACATGATCTCTGCTGGGCAGCGGCTGGAGTTGGTCTCTGGTGTAAAGTTTCAGTTCGTTTTACCGCACCGGGGAAAGGGGGGCCATACCGCCCCACACAGAGCTGCGGGCCGTGGCCCGGCCCCCGCCGAGCTGAGACGGAGCAAGGCCGTGGCCCCAGCCCCGCTGGGCCTCCGCGGTCGGGCCCAGCCAGGCCTGGCCAGGCCCAACCCGGCCCCCACTGGGCTGAGCAGGCAGCCCTGTTACCTGTCCCAGGACCAGAAGCAAGAGAAAGTTCCCACGTGTCCCCGGTGTTTAAATATGTAAATTTCGAGAAGCGCTATTGGTCTAAATGACCGTCCATCAAGTTCAGGTTCAAACCACCACAGTACCTCTGCCTTTTCCTCATCTTCAGTTACTAAATTCCCTCCTGTATCCAATAAAGAATCAAAGTTTTCCTTGCTCCTCCTTTTGCCATTAATGTATTTATAAAAATATTTTTTATTGTCCTTCACAGAAGTCGCCAGATTGAGTTCTAACTGGGCTTTTGCCTCTCTAAATTTTTTCCTACATGGCCTAGCAACTCCCATAAACATTTCCTGAGACATCTGACCATCCTTCCAAAGGTGATACACCCTCTTTTTTTCCTTAGTTCCTTCAAATTCTCCTTGCCCATCCAGGCCAATCGTTTTCTTCATTGGCTCATCTTTCGGCACATAGGGACAGTCTGTTCCTGTGTCTTCGAGGTTTCTGTTTTGAAGACGCTCATCCTGCCTGGACTCCTTTGTTTTTAAGGGCTGCTTCCCAAGGTACTCTCCGAATAAGTCTCTTGAATAGGCCAAAGTCTGCCCTCCGGAAATCCAGTGTGGAAGTTTTATTGATGCCCCTTTTCGTTTCACCAAATATTGAAAACTCTATAATTTCATGGTCACTATGCCCCAGATGGCCTCCAACCACCTTATCTCCCACCAGCCCTTCTCTGTTTGCAAACAGCAGGTCTAGTGTAGGCCCGCCCCGGTAGGCTCGCTCAACAGCTGTGACAAGAAGTTGTCCTCCACACAGTCTAAAACCTTCTAGACTGCCTCTTCTCAGCTGTGTTGAGTTCCCAGCAGATAACTGGCAGGTTAAAGTCACCTACAAGAACAAGTGCTGGTGATCTTCAAACATCCTCCAGCTGCTTGTAGAATAAGTCATCCACCTCTTCATCCTGGTTAGGTGGTCTATAACAGACTCCCACCAGGATGTCAGCCTTGTTGGCCTTCCCCCTGATTCTTACACATAAGCATTCGCCTTATCATCATTAATCTCAATTTCCACGGCGTCGACAGCCTCTCTAATATACAGAGCCACCCCTCCACCTCTTCTCCCTCTCCTGTCTCTTCTGAAGAACTTGTAGCCATCCCATGCAACATTCCAGTTATGCGAGTCGTCCCACCACATTTCCATGATGGCGACTACATCAGAGCTTTCTTGCTGTACCATGGCTTCCAGCTCTTCCTGTTACCCATGCTGCATGCATTGGTACATGCACTTCCACTGGCCTGCTGATTTCACCCCTTATTCTGCCTTACCAGCGTTGGGCTTGTTTCTGGAGAGCCTAGTTGCATCCCCTTCCCCCTTCAAATCTAGTTTAAAGCCCTCTCAATCAGCCCCACAAATTCATGGGCTAGAATCCTTTTGCCCTTGATAGAGCGATGGAGTCCATCTGGCTCCAGCAGGCCAGGTGCCGTGAGAAGTTGCCCCACGATCAAAGAACCCAAAATTCTACTAAATGGCACCAGCCTTTAAGCTACTTGTTGATAATGTGGGTTCTCCTGTTCCTTTCATCATTTGTCCCTGCCACTGAAGGGACTGAGCAGAACACCACCTGTGCTCCTGCCCCATCAACCAATCGACCCAGAGCCCTGAGAAAACATTTTATCTTTCCAATCTCATCACTGCCAGCCTGGAGTATCAGCAGTGGGAAATAATCAGAGAGCAGAATCAGCCCAGGGAGTCTCCTGGTGATATACTGTACCAGGGCCCCAGGGAGGCAGCAGACCTCCCTATGGGATGGGTCCAGTTGGCATATGGGGCCCTCTCTTCCCCTCAGAAGGGAGTCACCTACTATGATTACCCTTCTCTTCTTTTTAATGATAGAGATAGTGATCCGTCTGACAGACGAAGTATAACTGGGAGGCTCACTGGGCAGATCATTTTCTTTGATGTCATCTGGCTGATGGATCCAAGGCCTCATTCTGAAGTGGCACCTGGGTAGGTGATGGGGGTTGGGAGGAACTTTTATTGACTGCCCGAGTAGGGACCCATTTCCATTCCCCTTCATCTACCAGGTCTCCTCCTGCCTGTTGGTAGGAGGCATGGGAGTCCTCTGACTCCTGGGGGGCTTCTCTCAGGGATGGAAGCTTGAAACTCCACCTGTCTATTTCCCTTTCACTTTCCCTAATACTCCTTAGTCTTTCTATTTCCTCCTTAAACTCGGCCACCAGACAGAGGAGCTCATTCACCTATTTGTATCTCATGCTGGTGTCTTTTGCACTGTCCCATAGTACTGCCGACAGGTTCAGACTCTCCTTACAGGAAGGGGTCTGAACAGATGCCTCCTTCTTGGGAGCTTCTGGGTTGGTACAGTTTTACTAGCTATAGCTTTTGATCATTTGGAGACCATTGCTGAAATGAAAAACCCAAAACAAACAGACAAACAAACAAAACCCCAACACAAAATAGAAACTCCACTAGCAGGAGGATGGCTGCAACCCTGCCTGCTTGCCCTGCCCATGCAAATGGCCTTGCAAACGGCGGTGCCATACTCCTATTTGCCCACTTCGGGTCGCCACTCTCCCTAGAGCCTTCTTTAAAATCACCTCCGATGGCCGGAGGAAGCCCCTCCCAGCACCTGAATGGCTAACGAGAGGGAATTGTGATTATTATAATTCGCTTTCTTTCTCTTCTCTAGCTGACCAACTTCTCATCTTCCACTGCTCTCCCTCGTATCAAATGTAAGAATTTGAGGTATAGGCATATAGATGAAAAGAATTTTGAAAGGCAAGGCATTGAGTCTAGTTACTAGGGGTTGTGTTCTTTCTCGTGTGAGTTTAAAAAATTAATGTTATCAAATATCACTCTCCTGTTTAAATATATGGAAATAGGATACTGAAGGGAATGACCAGGGCTCATTAAGATATCTGTTGGACTATCTGTTGGGCTAGTTACATTCTGATGCCTAGGCAAAGAAATATGCTTGAGCTATGCAAAAAGAAGTTACTTGAGCTATGCAGAAAGAAGTAGTTACCTTGTAACAGGATATGTAAATGAGACACTTTTTAGAAATCAGCAAGCTTAGTAGAATAAGCTAACTACAAAAAAGCAGAACCAGATAAAACTGGCTATATGAGCAAACAATTTCATAAAGCATGCACAAAAAGCAAAGGTAAAAAGTTCAAGCCTGAGGAAGACTCTTAGAACCTTCATCAAGCGACCACCAGGAGGCTGATGACCACCCAGTGTAGGAACTGTGCATGTGTTAAAACGACTTACATAATCATGTGATTAGTAAATATGTTGCAATATGAAGATTATGAAGCTATAATACGCCAGTTGAACAGAGAATGTATAAAAGCTAGTGCTGTGCAGGGGATGGATGAGTGAGCTTGGCTGTGTGATCCCCCTCAATTCCAGCGCTGAATAAACAAATATCTGCTCTACAGCCATTGGTCTACGGAATCTTATTTTCTTGCCTGGTTTTTGGGCATCAATTCCACCACTGTTTCCACGAGCAGCATATTGGACTGCCATCCTTTTGGATAAGCCAAGTCTATACTCCCCTACGCTTCAAAAGGAAAAATTCAACTTTCTCTGATGCAGTGGTTCGTCTCAAGTCACGCAATGCTGATACTGGGAGTCACATATATTTTGTCGAGGATTAAAATGCTGTTATACAAAAGATGGCCTTTCAAAAACAGCAAATAGCTATCTTTGCCTAGGCAAATATGTAAGAACGTAGCACTACAAATGACTATGTGTTCTAACCGTTGTAACTATAGACCAGGGACTAAAGGATGAGCAGAATAACTATTTTCTCCCTCCTAAATATAGAATAACTATTTCCTCATTCCTAAATAGTACAAACTACAATTCATACCAATGTGCTCCTCTTCATTTGCCACCAGACTTAGCTGGTTTCTGCTACTTGCTATTTCATCTTTATGTAAGCGTCACTGGATGTGGCACTTAGTGCCATGGTCTAGTTAACAAGATGGTGTTAGGTCATAGATTGGACTCGATGATCTCAAAGGTCTTTTCCGACATAGTTGATTATGTGATTCTGTGTATTAATTTGTAGTCCAGTTTACCAGCAGACTGGAATGAATAATCTATAGTGTGGTGTTTGTTTCTCTAAAACATTTTCCTATATAGACCTCCTTAGCAAAGAAGAAAACTAAATTTAATTATATTTTTCACAAAGTTCTCTGAAAGTCACAAATACCAGCCAAGCATCAGTAATTACAACAAAACAGGAGCTTGAGGCTACTCACTCAGTGCAGGATACTGCACAGGAAAAGGTGACATTTGGCTGTTTGCACAGTACATTCCTTTGGAAAAATAATTCCAGTAGGTTCATTATATGAGGGGTAAAGAGACCTTCCTACTACCCCACCATTCCGCTCTTATCATAGGTGCTAAATTACAAAAAAACAAACTGAGATATTACACAATGTATTGGGAAGGCACAAACTAGAGCAGACCTTGTGAGAGAAAAATGTACTATACCAGAATTCTTTGGACTTTAATGCATCCTTCCCCAGCCACTGCTGGTACAATGAAGCCTTCCTTTACCCATCCTCAACATAAGCTTTTAAAATCCCACTCAGGCCTGAATGGTGGACATCATGATTGTGCTCTGAATGATTCTGTTTCAAACTAACGAAGCATTCTGTTTGGACCAGAAGTTCACTGAGTTCATCGCTTAAGTGAGGCTATTCATCTGCTTCTCAGAAATAGTCCTTTAAAATTACTCTCTACCATGTCTTCAGATGTCTTGCTTTGTTTGAATTGAATCTGACACAGGCCAATACATCCTATGAAGTTCACAGCACAGGAATACATACTCATAAAAAATCAACTTGAAGAGGAGATAATATTTAGTATTTTCTAAATATTTTCCACAAGTATTTTATATAATTTAAAAAGTCCATGAAATTCTTTGGTTTGGCATCCCTACATCAACGTGAGAGAAAGATCTTTAGGTCATATTTATGGTTCCTGACTCCTGGGCTGCTAGATTTTAACACAGGCATGAAACCAAGTGTTAGAATAATGCTAAATCTTGGCTGCTGGTAATAGCCTTTGACAAACTATGGGGATTTACTGATTTCTTGGGTGCATCACCTTTCCTGGCTCTGAGATCACAGAGTCATGGATGTTTGAAAAGACCTCCAAGATCATCAAATCCAACCTGTGACCGATCTTCACCTTGTCAAGCAGGCCAGAGCACTGAGTGCCATGTCCAGTCGTGTCTTGAACACCTCCAGGTATAGTGACTTTGCCACCTCCCTTGACAGCCTGTTCGAATGCCTTATAGCCCTTTCTGTGAAAAAAATTCCTCCTAATGTGCAACCTGAACATCTCCTGGTGCAACTTGAGGCTATTTCTTCTTGTCCTGTTGCTGGTTGCCTGGAAGCAGAGCCTGACCCCCACTTGGCTACACTCCCTTTAGGGAGTTGTAGACAGTGATAAGATACTTTGGTACAAAGCTCTCCATACTGTTTCAATTCTTCCCAGCAAAACTGAAGGTTTGGCTGATCATCTAAAATGCTCTGTAGCAGGAATGTGAAAAACAACAGATAGCAGCACACTGATGCCACGTTCTAGTTAATAATCTCCAGCTTGTTGCTCATCCCCTTGCATACCTTCCTCACTGGCTGTCATAAAAAAAGGATGTTGTTCACAAAAACCTCAACTATTGTGCCCTAAAACTATGATCAAGATAAGATTTTCAAAATGAACGCCCTGAAATTTAAACAATAAAAAACCAGTGATAATAAGCTAGCTGTAGCTGTCCTGGTACCTTGTATGCTGATAGTTAACTCACTTCAGCCAAAAATTTAATGTCATGACTGCTTAATGGCTAATGCTTAGTTTGAAAAAGGAAATAAAAGCCTAGTTTGAATGAAATTCTCTTATTTTTGATTTTGATTCATGCTTCCTCAAAAGCAATATAAACATTTAAGAAAGACCATTTAATTACTCAGATTCCAAACTCTCATACCAAATGACAAAAAAAGAAATCGATTGATTGATTGATTGATTGACTGGGAGGGAGAGGGTTTAGAAGAGAAAAAATATCAATGCTAATGCCTTAACCCAAGACTTCAGTGGTTAGTGAATTTTTTCCAGATGTTTCTTCTGTTTGCTAAGCTTCACCAGCTTCACTGATTAGTTTATTAAATAAATGTTTCATTAAGGAAACAAACAAAGCACACAAGTCCCAAGTTTTGTGTTTGTAAAAATACAAAGAACAGTATTTTTAAATACTGTTTATCAAGTCAGCAGATGCCTAGTGTTAGCACAGGTTTATAAATCACTCTCTGGTTCTCTATCAGAAAGGATGCAGCATTTCTGAAACACTCCTTGTTCTTAAAAAAATAGTGCCAAAGATTTGCATGAAAGTTCCACTGTTTTCCTTCGTGTAGGCAAATGCATGCAGATGATAGAATAGCGAAACTTTTGTCTTGCAAATAATTTTTAAAATCCCATCCACCTTCTCTGCTGCCGTGATCTTTTCTGGAAACAAAATGTACGTAAATATTTTGTGGATAAAGCTTTCATGCAAGTCTTCAGAAATAATGTATTTCTACCTGTAGATTTAGAATAATTTTGTAGAATATAACTGCTACACTGTAGAGATTTCATCTACTTTGAGTAGTAGATATAACTGAGGGGGCCATAGCAGATGTTCTTGGCTGCCTAGGAATAATGGCATTCCTGTATGAAGCTTTTTGTCAGCTCCACACAGCAACAGGCAGGAGTGTTGAGTACATTCCTCATGTGACAGAGACCTGCAGTCTGTGCAGAGAGGAACAAGACTGCCTTGTAGCCTTCTAGGAGTTCAGTGATAAATTCCCCAGTGCCAAAGATATTTTCAGAGATCAGAAAACCCGAATGACATAGTAAAGTAGCTTATGTGGAGATAAATAGCAGTGTAATCATAGGCAATATTTCTGAAAAAGAGAAAGCAAAAATGTATATATAAAAATACTGTATACTTTTTGTATTATAGTCAATAATAGTGTATGTGTAACCATGCCAATACTAAAATAGACCTCATACTAACGGAGTAGTCAGGAAAAGACGTGGTACTCTGTCAAAGAAGGATAGAGTTTGATATTAAGAATTCATTTAAATATTGCATTAGTTTCAGGCCATCCTCAGAAAAAGATTTAACAGAAAGAGCATCCTGAAGTGGAAATGAAACTGATTAGAAGTGCAAAAAAATTTCTGTTTAACAAAGGAGAAAAGATAGAATCACTTTTGTCTAGTGGTGGAATAAGTCAAGGGAGACAGAAGAGAATCAAAAGGGTAAAAAACCCAGTCCAGCTAAGAGTAGTGTCACTGGGAAGCCTTTCATTAATTTCAGCAGAAGTTGAAGTATGCTGTCTGTCAGCTAATCCTGTTTTTTCTTTCATAGTGCAGGAAAAGAGAAGATACTAAACGATAGGCAATGAAATTATATGTGCCATTGGAAGTACAATGTATCTGTTGTACTCCCTAGCTCTGGACGTTGACACAAGGAACCCAGAGAAAAAGAAGGGTGATGTTTACACTTCTCCCGTGTACCAGAGCACATATAGGCACTGCTTCTGACTGGGAGACAGAAGAAGGTGGTGCTCAGAGAAGGCAAATACTCAGAAGATAAGACTACCCCTCCATGCCATTACAGGACAACATAGAGCAGAACTGAACAGACAACATCTGGCTGCCCGTCTTTCCAGAACCAAGGGTTTGCCCACCTCAGTGGCTGCCCTGCTACTGCAAAGAGCACTCAGGCTCTTTTGGAGATGCTCAAAAGTTGATTGGCTTGATATATGCTGGAAAACGTGTAGAAAACTTACCATTCCTCATGTTGAGCCAGTTAGCAGCTGGAGTTCAACAAGAGACATCTTTAGCATGTGCATAATATATCCTGTTAATTGCTTTGAAGTGATTTCTCTAGAGGTAATCTAGAGGTAAAGAGGTTTAAAAGCTTGTCCTAAGTATGTGCCCTTTCCTCTACTAAGTTTCCTCTAGAGGTCTGTGTAGGATAATTACTGTTTCTAAACTGCTAATTAAACTTCTGGAGACAGAGATGCCTGATTATAGTGAGTTTCAAAATACTAGTGCACTGGGAGCAGGATTTTCTCCTTGAAGTGTGCCTGAAGATCAGCACTTGAGAGCTTGTATATTTAACAGGATGTTACCAATCCTGCACGCTTTTGAAAACCATCTTTCAAAACATTTCTGATAAAAGATGATTTGGCCATCACATGGTGCTGTTATGGAGTTTTATAAGGAGTCTCATTGTGGCTGGAACCTTAGCTCCAATCTCTTGATGTTCTTTGCTGTGAATTAGTCTTCCTTCAAAACATCCTTCTGAGAAAACTAAATGGTTTTTGGTCCTAGAAGGACCTCAGTCCAGCAGAACCAGATGACACTACTCTGACATTGTTCTCCTTCTTCTCAGCTTTCTACAAAAGTGTTCCATGATGTTGAGAAGAGTGGAGATGGGAAGAGTAGGAGACAAGCACATCTTCCAGCAGATTTTCTCATTTTCAGAGCAGACAGTAGAGCTGGAATTACAGGCAGGCCTACGGCTACACTTCCTCTTCTGGGTGTCCTTACCTGGGCAGGGGGTAAGAGCAGCCTGTGACAACCTGCAACGGGCTCTTTTAACGCTGCTTACCTGTGGGAGTTGGTTAAAGGCTGATAACCCGATGCCAGAGGGTAAATTTTACAATCCCCCTCTCCTCTCTTCAAAGTAAAATCCACAGGAGGAAGAGGTAAAACCTTAGATTGAAAGCTTCTCGTTGATTGTTTTTAAACATTAACATGAAGATGTATTTCCCTTTGTCAGCTGCATCTTTCAGTCCTTTGTCCAAGTGCCAGTAACCAGGAAGTAACAATTAGGATTGAGGAGTATTAGAAAGGTTCAATCAACTTGTCCCCTGGGGACAGAAAAAAAAGAATTACAGAAGAGCCATAAAGTTTTTAAGTGCAAATCAGTAAGGAATTCAAGCATGCTGGCCTACAACTCTGGGGCAATTTTACTCAAAATTTTTGGGAAATACTGAAATGTGATTTGCCAAGACATATGGGAAAGGGAGGTGACAGCAAGGGAAGGAATCAAAAACAAAACCTGAAGAACACAAATATCAACAAAAGGCTTCTCTAGAGACAGGCTGACATGGTGATCAAACATGATTAAATTCAAAAGCCTGGAGATGTCAGAATTTCTGGGAGTTGTCTCCAGATCTTAGTCTTCTTTATCTGCTATTTTTTGTTCCTTTACTACCGATACTATCTATTGGCAAGACTATATTATTTTTGCAAGCCTTTTTTCAGACACATCTTTGGCCTGTGACCGGAGTAAGACACAGGAAGCAGATGCAAATCCTTTGAAATTAAGTTACGCACCTGGTCCAAGTTTTACTCTCAGCAGCTACATATAACTGAAATTTCCTTTTATGCATTTCATTTGGGCCGTTGTATAAACTAAGAGATACACACTGCAGGGTAGTTAAAAACATGCAAAGTTGTTTTTCTTTGTTCACAGGCATACATTTGAAAAAATACCACTCAGTTGTGTGTTGATAAATAAAAACACTGGCTTTCAAGTGATTTGGTGTGGTAGTTTGTGTTTTTGCAGTTGTCACTGTAGAACAGTTAAATCCTGAAAAAAGAAATTCATTGTATATTTCTGTCAGCCTTCCTCTCTGAGCTGCCAACAGCAGGAAACCTGTGGATGTTTCTCATTAGTTGCGTGCATATTTCAGCCTTCCAAAGCACATTCCTCGACCTGCAGCTCTTCATGAAAAGTCAGAGCTAACCCTTCTCTTTTGTGAGACCGCAAGGCAAATATTTTGGCCTCTCTGCCTCATCTGTGGAAATTCTCACATAGGGTGAGTTACGGCAGCATTTAAATAGTTATCAAAAATCACTCTTGAAGAACACTTAAGAGCATTGTTCTGGCCTGGTCACGGAAAATATTTATTGCTGGGCAGCACGGACAAGCCCATTTGAAGTTTGGGAACACGCCGTGGCCCCACGGCAGCCGACCGCTCCCAGGCACGCACCCACCCCCGCACCGCCGCGCACTTGCCTTTACAAACAGACCATGGCTCTGATCTCAGTTTGCAAACGATCACAACTGCAATCCCACTTTACAGACAATTTCGACTTTAACCACGGTAGGAGCCCCCTCGAACACCGCACCGGCCAAGGCGGCGCAAACAACACTGGTGCTGCCTTTCACAGCGCTCCGGGTCTCCCCGCGCCTGCCGAGCAGGACAAAAGCAGCGGGAGGCGGAGAAAAGAGAGCTGCCGGCCCGGCTCGGAGGCGGTCGCGGGGGGCAGCGGGCTCGGCCCGGATCCCGCCTGCCCCGCTCCCCATACTGACCCGCCCCCGCCATGAGGCGGACCGTGGTTCTGCGCATGCAGCCGGCATGGAGCGAGTGGGGCGGCGCGGCCGGACGGAGGGGTACCCTGCCTGGGGTGCACTGCTTCCGTCTTTCCTCCTCCTCCTGGCAGGTCAGCGGGGCCGGCGTGGGGCGGGGGACGGGCTCAAAGCGGCGGGCAGCAGTTGTGAGCGGGACCGGCGGTTTAGGGCAGATGTGGGAGCTTTTCGTCGTCGGCGATTGAATTGGCATCCGGAGTTGGAAAGGGTTCCCCGGAGTGTCCCAGCAGAGCGCTCCTGGGCGGGGTGTGGTGTGCGGAAGCCCCTCTGTGGCTGCACGGAGAGTAAACTTCGAGAAGACAGGACTGATAGAAGACCTCATTAACGTGTATCTGAAGGGGGTGTGCCAGGAGGATGGAGCAGAGGCTCGGTGGTATTGAGCAATGGAACGGGGGGCAGCGTGCAGAAACTGATGCACAGGAAGTTACACCTTATCATGAGGAAGAACTTCACTGTGAGGGTGTCCACACACTGGAACAAATGGCCCAGAGTGGTTGTGGAGTCTCCCTCAACAGAGATACTCAGGAGCCGTCTGGACGCAATCCCGTTTCACATGTGCTCTAGGATGACTCAGCTTGAGCAGTGAGGCTGGATCAGATGACCCACTGTGGTCCCTTCCCACCTGACCCATTCTGTGATTCTGTGAACCCACCTGTGTGGGATAGACCTGTGATATGCAGGGTGGAGGCACCTTGGTGCTCTCCTGCCAGGGCAGAGCCAGAATATTTAATGGCCTGGCACAGCCAGAGCCATGAGTACTCATGCCAAAAAAAAAAAGGTGACATTGCAAAAGCCTGTAGCTGCTGGCACGGGAGTGTGCCAAAGCCTTGTCAGGAGGTGTCCTGGGAGGGCAGCCTGTGTCAAAGCCTTGGTGTGGGGTGTCCTATGTGGCGGTCGTCCTGCATTGCTGCTCCCTATAGCAGTGCCTGTACTGCCCATGGGCGGCTACTCTCCTTCTGGAGATGGGTGCCCTGCTGGCCGCCATGATTCACTTGTTGGCGGGGCTGGTTGGCAGAATAATGAGTTGGTTGTTCCATTTTTTCATGTGTTTCTTTAATCCAGGGGTCATCTCACAGGGTTAGGGTGCAGCTGCCCAGGCTGACGCACATGTTGCATTGCACAGCCCTCTCCAGCCCTAGCTTGGTACTTGTTTTCAAGCAGAAACCAAGTGTGAGCAGGTTCAGAGAGCTGCCCTGCTAAAATCCTGTGAGCAATCAGGCTGTGAGATGGGTCAACAGCAGGAGTCAGTGAGCAAAGGAGTCTCAGTGCAAGGTGGGAACTTTTACCCACTTGGGGCAGGAATGGGAGTGTGGCAGAAGCTGAGATGAGGTGGGGTTGCCTGGATCCCTGCTCACCAACCAAAAGTGTCAGCAGAGATGAAAGGCAGTAATGGCAATGGGAGAAGGAGAACCTCCCAGGTGAGTTGCAGCCTGGGAAGTAGAAGCTACGGTCCATTGGGAATGCAGAAGCATGGTTTGCAATCTTTGATTTCAAGTCTCTGCCACTGCAGTATGTGACCAAATAGGTCACCAAGGGTGATGGTATATGGAATGTGGAGTCTGTTTGAATTCATCCGGGCTGCAGCTGCAGCCTTGACAGTGGGGAAGGTGATCCCCGAGAATGTTTTTACAGTGCAGTTGCAGTACAGTGTTATCTTCTTGGGGGAACCTGACTTAGGGCTTTGAAAACACTAGATGTCATGACAGCACAAGAGGTTGATACTGTTAAAATAGCTTTTCACAGGAATAAAAATATATATGCTCTTCCATGCTTCTTAATTTTAAAGAGCTCTCCTACTGTTGTCTCACAGTTTGCTTTGTCTGACAGGGCATCGTGGCTGGGAACTCAGTGGGGCAGAGAGGGCACTGCTGGAGCCTGTGCCAGGTACTGCCATGCCATACTGGCCATGGCCCTGGTGCTGGAGCACATTGAGGGCAGATGCTGCCAAATGGCAGGGGGTAAGGGAGCCCCAGGCAGCTCTGATTTGCACCCCAGACTGGGACTGGGGGAGGTAGCCTGTTCCCAGACAGCTTCCTTCTCCTCTCCTGCCACCCTCCATATCAACAAGACAGGCAGCCCAAACTCAGGTTTCCTTCTGGACTCCTTGCTAGAATGGAAAAAGTTGGTCTGCAGTGTCTTGACATTTCAAAATGCTCTTTTTCATTTTAAGGGATTAAGTATAAAAAAGAACTGATGTGGCCAGTTACATATGGAAAACACCTAAATCTGAAATGCAGAAGGAGTGGGAATGGGCTGCTATTAGGATTACAGTCAGGTCATAACTCAAGAGCAGTCCTGTGATTGTATGAAATGGTTAGACTGCATTTTCTTCAAAGCTGTGCTTTACAAGATTTTGATGTTGCTGACGTTTGACCTCATGAGTGTTATTTTTATTCAGCAGAAGATTGTTTGGCTCAGTGTGATAATGACTGCAAAGCTTACTGCTGTGATGGGACTACTCCCTACTGCTGTTCATATTACGCCTACATTGGGAATGTCCTTTCGTGAGTATATTTGCACTTTAAAAAAAATGCTGTGCTGTGTTCATGAACTCAGTGTAAATTTGCTGTGGCAAACTGTGTTTTGGCAATAAACTGAGACAGGGTTTAGATTTTTTGGTTTTAGTTTGTTTTTTTCCTTGCTGGTAACAATCTTCAGTATTCCTTTGAGGTCTTATGTTGCATATATTTTTCAAGCATACTAGAAAACTTGCTAAAACTGTGGGCTCTGTCCTTAGTTTGTGTACAATAATATAATTTCTGGAGGTAAGCTTTAGAGATAGTGAGAACTTTGTTTCAAGCTCTTGAGCTGAAAACATCTGTGAATAGAAATCTTGTGGGTTTTGTTGAAATGGTTTCTCATAGTGAGTCAATAGTGATTGAGTAGCGATTCAAATTACTTTGATTTGAAATTCATATTGCTTTGAGTGTTTTTTTTCATTTTCACATTTATTGATGTCTCAGTTTGAGACAAATTTAGGAGGAAAATGCTCTGGAATGAACGTCTCCCCCAAAGACAAGTTTTCAGCACTCCCTCCCCCACCGATGCAAAAGGAATTTCTTGGATGAAAGTGAAAAAACCTATTTATTTAAAAAACAAAGTGGCTGCAAGGCACAGGAAAAAATGAATAATGTTAGATATTAAACCTCCTCGTTGCGGAGAAAGCTGGTGGATTTAGAGTTCCCTCTGTAGCTGGCTCGGCCGCTCCCGAGGTCTGAGGACGGGGTGTGGTGTCCCTGCAGCCTCCCTGCCGGTGCCCAGGGTACGATGATCTGGTTCTGGGATCACAGCTAGGCCGAACAGTTCCAGAAGAAGTTACCTGAGGATTTCGGTGTGCTGGTATGCAGTCCTGGGAAAAAACCTCTTGCCTCAGCTCACAAGCTGGCTAGAAGCAGGAAAAAAGCTCTCTCCAGCTGCAAGCAGAGCCGAGCAATACGGGGGAGTGTGAGTCCTTGAACACAAGCTGCGCTGAAGGATTTGCCCGGCTTCCCCCCCTCTCCCCCTTTTCCTCGGACCCATCTGAAAGCTTTGGGACCCATTTCTGGGCATAAAGCAGATGATAGGGAAATACAGTATTACCATAAAATCACCCCAAGACAATTGACTTGTTTGTTTTTGTTAAATAGTGTTTTGGCTGTTGGGGGAATTTATTAAACATATTCTAGGCGAGGGTAATCTGACCCTTTAACACTGTTGTATGAATAGCATGTTTCACAGTGCTTTAAAAAAACACAGCAGATGAAATCAAGTGGTTACAAATATTTTTTATCTAGAGAAAAATAAAACTGTCTAAAACTGTTGATTAAAAACATAGGTTCCAGTGCAGCTGTTTGTCTTTGCATTAGTGAGGAAGAATAGAGAAACTTGCCTGCTAATGGACCTGAGTCTGGCCTTAACTTAAGTCACAACTCACAAGTCTCACATTCATCTGCAAGGGCAAACCTAAATGAAACATAAAATGCAGTTCTTCGTGATAGGGCATCTTATTTTCTGTTTCATCAATTCCAGTAGTAATTTCCTTAACCTTTAGCATGCAGTCTGTGACTTATTTTTGGTTTATATTCTTGACTAAAACCAGAGAAGAGAAAAATGACATGACATACGGACTGCCTGGTACTTGGGGAAGAGTGAGTGGGAAGGTAGTAGTTGCTTTTTTTCTAGAAAGACTCCTCTGATGCAGGTTTTGTTTCAAGCTGTGGTACCTGGGGAATATTCCAGTGTTCCCATCAGTATATTTTATAGCACTTTGAAGGAGTAGGCAGAGTGATGGTATTTTAATACAGAATTGATCCACAGTTTTTAAAGCAGATGAAATGCTTCCTGGGCTAAAGTAAATAAAATTATGGTAGAACACCAGAATCCATCATTCATCTGGAAATGACAAAGCGTGTATTTAAGATCAATTAATGTTGGAGAATGACAAGTGAATTTTTTCCTGCTTACCCAGTGAATGTTTGCTTTGATGTTTTTTTTTTCTATTTTCTCATTACAAAATTGTTTTTCCATTTACAAGCATCGAAGGAGGTGCTCATTTTGAATACCTTGTTCCAGATCACATGTGGTTAGGAATGATGAACACAAGAGCATAGGACATCACATTATAAGAAGGAGGCTTCCTGTAGAGCAAGTGGATTTAATCTCTCGCTTCTGCGTGAACATAGCTGGCATTTATCTAGCCTAATGTCAGAGATGTGCTTTGTGAAGACTTCACCAGGGGGTTTTTTAGAGTGACTGCTGAAATGTTCAAACCATGTTCAGCACCAGGTTGACACCTTGTCTTTGGTATGTTTATTTAACCAATGTAAACAGGTATTGAATTAGAGCTGAGTGTGAGTGGCTCTGACACATTTGGAAGGGTTTGTACATGTCTGCGTGGGTTTGAATACTGATGGAGGCTCTTGTAAGTGCTGTTTGCCACAACACGTCTTGAAGGAGGCATTTGATCTGTCTCATTTTTATGGTTAAATACTCCAATTCATAGACATGAAGATCAGTCAGCAGTTGTTATAATCCTTTGACCTGACATTTTGCATGATTAGGTCATGGATATTTTTTTTTTCTAAAAGCAGGTCAGGGCATGTCTTCTTTAAACATGTGATCTCATTTTGAATGATTCAGACATTAATGAGTTGACCATCTGTCCTGGTAAACTGTTCTATAGTTCATTTACTAACATCACTGGGAAATTTTGCTGGGAAGTGAAGGTTGAAATTCCTACTGTTAGCTCTTAACTTATCTGCAAGTTTGAAATGTGGTCCTCACATTTAATGGTCATCATGACAGCTCTCAACCATATCTCTGAGCCGATATGGTGAACTCTGTCAGCCTCACATGCAAGATTTGCTTTGTTTTGTTTTGCCCAGCTCAGGGATCAATTCTTTGGCCTTCTTTTGAACTCCATCTCATATACTCACTTCCTTCCTTAAGTGTGGCTGGCAGGGCTGAGCACAGGGTTTGACAGAAGCCTTGCTAGGACTACTTTTTCCTGTACCTCTCTTTGAGTACCTATTTTCAAGCAGCTATCTGTGATGATCACAGAAGTCATAAATGAACTCGGCAGTTTGTTCCATCTCTAAATCTGTAAGTCAAAGCCTTCAAAACATGTCTGCTGCTTTAAGCCTGCACACTGTTCTTTGGTCAGACTACTACCTTGGATTTAGTTGCATTGTAAAAGATTTTATTGTTGCTTTAGCTATGCTCCATAAGAATAACCTTCCCTTTTCACTACTGGGGACTATATTGGTCTTTCTTTAATTATGTGCAAGAAGTTTCATGTTGCCTCACTCCCAAATAAAAAACAGATAAAATTGCATTCGAATTTGGAAATGATCACTAGTGACCTTTCTGCTTGTGTCTTTCTGTTGCCAACTGTGTATTGAAGTCTTAAAAGAACTGAATTTAATCCAAGACACTCTGTGTCCTGATAATTCTGTGTAATGTTCTTTTGATATCCTTTATATCTTTCAACGTCGTAATTTTTGATCCTACTTTCTACACCAAAAAATTGACATGATCTGTGTGGTTGCTTCCAGAGGTGCCTTTTTACTGCGTGAAGCACCATATAGTCTTCAGTGTTGTCTTGTCTCTGTTTCTTTAGAGGTTGCTTATGCTTCCTCATTTACTTACCACGAGTTTCTATGCTCTATCTATTCTTTATAAATCTGCATGTCTTTCTAATGTTTCTGCTCTTTATCTTCTTTGGGATGGTTTTGGGTTTGTTTTTTCACAAGCAAAACTCTTTCTTACAGTTTTAGAAAATGCTTGTGGCATGCAATAGGTTCCTTTTAAACAATTCTCTATTTTGTTTCATGCCTCTCACTCTTCTTTTTTTTAGGTCCATATGCCAGCAGTTGTACAGAACTATAAACGCCAGGCAATAATGTATATACTGATTTTGAAACAAAGTCAATGTGACTAGATCGCTATCATTAATACTTAGGTTGTACCTTTTAAGTGATTAATTAACTCTTTTCACTCATTAAAAAAAGTTTCAACATTGAGATATTACATGTAGGGTTTTAGAATTTTCTATTTTAAGAAATCGTAATCTTTTTAGGACACCAGGGATTTTTTTTAAGTTAGAGGATATTTTCAGCAAACATCCTCCAGGCTGTGTACATCTGTGATTAGTGTGTTTTAATTTCTACGCATGAAGAACAGATGCAGATTTATCAGCTCACTCTAGTTATTGGGGTTTCAGGGCCTGTATGAGATGTTTCAGTGACTCCATCTCTAGTTGGACTACAGGTATAATCTGTAGGCATTCAAGGTCTGTGATTGAGTCACCTGTAATCTCATGAGCATCTCTAATGTAAAATAATACATTCCTCCTCCTCTCCCCCTTTGTGATACCCATTTAGAGCAAGTTGTTACAGTATTAATATTGCAGCTGTATTTCCCTTCCTATGAATTTTCAATAGCTACAGCCTATCAGTATTTCCTGATACGTAAGCATTTCTTCCTGTTTGTTTGACATCTAGCGCTTAGTACTTAGGTCTTCTAAACATTTTTTTTCTTGGGAAAATTACAGATTTGTTTGGACTTGTGCAACATAATGAGGCTGTGTCTGTGAGGTGAAGGAAAAGGCACAGGGATGTTTGAGTGCTCAGGCTGTTTCTCCTGCCCATCTTTTCACTCCCAACCAGAAGCACAAGCTTGGAGACACCCTTCCCAGCCTTCAGCATCATCCCAGCCTTTAGAGTCAAGAAACTCAGGCTTTTCTTCTTCTCGGAAGCTAGTTTCTAAGTTATTAAATCGCTTCTGACTGACCTTTTATTAGTTTTCCTCTGCTGCTGCAGTTTGCTACCAGGCTGAGGACTAAGGTCACTGCAGCATGTTTCCTTCTGTGACAGATGCTCCAGGTTTGCCCGCAACAACAGTATCTCCCAACCTAACCACCCATCATTTTGCCTTCTTTCTCTAAGATGCTGGAGACATCTGGTTATTACTTGCAGCCTCAAACTCCAGAGCTCCTCAGAGATGAGTGTCAGGACAAAAGAGGTTTCTTCTGCAGGACCCAATTTTGAGTGTGTTTCTGACAGTGCTTTTTGTATTTGCTTTCAAGAGGCTTCAAATTGTCTGGCGCTCATGCTTATCCTGTTGGATTTTCTGTGGGGTAATTTCCAGCTAAGTTTTTTCCACCACATTGTGCCTTGTGTTTGTCTTGGCACACAGGTAGCTTTTGAGCCACAACAAGCTCTTTGGGCAGGGATGTCAGTAGCAGGATATCAGATGTCTTCTCGCTGTTCCTAAAATCACAAGCCAGACACAGTTAGGGTGATAAAAAGGGGTTACCTTTACAAGGATCCTTAGGTGCACAATTTGCCAGGTGGAAAATGCTGAAGATGCACACACAGCATAACACGTATACAGTTTTTATAGGTTTTGCAAATTAGCATATCTGACGAGAATCACCAATTAGAATTATAATTGGTGAGGTAATTCCCCCAGTTCATCCCTTTTTCGAATCCCCTCTTCTCTGGGTAGAAGAAACTTTGTTTATAAAAATATGTCTCAAAGAGCTGGTCTCAGCCTTGGTTGCCAGGAAGAACCAAGATAGGATAGGAGCCACAGACCCCCAGCCTGAAATCTTTTGGAATGTGTTTTGTCTTTCTTTTGTCTATCGGGTAGGGTAAGGTAAAGTACTGGAGCTAGGCTATGAATACAATAATAGAGCTACAAATATATGTGTAAAGAATACAGAGAATATATAAAAGAAAAAAGACAAAAATTGATTCAGCATCAGCATGCTGTCAGGGGTGGTTCTGGGTGCTGCTTTTGCTCTTCCACAATACTTCATGGCCAGCAGCTCTGAGTTGGTGTGAAATAATTCCAGATTTTAGATAAATAATGGAGTGAAGAGGACAAATAGTCCACCTGTTCTTTCAAACAAATACTGCTGGACCAGCTGAATGTTCAGTGGCAATGAGAGGACTTACACATGAATTTGGCCCTCCAGATTTAAGAAAATCTGTTGATAAAATATTCAGCCCATGTGATTGGTCTGTATTTCCCTGGGTAAGTCTTTAAGAGGAGTAAACTGGAATATTGGCTTAAGCAGCAGAAGAAAGCTACAGAAGAAGAAAGCATGCTACCTTACATTGCAAATTTATGAAGAAACTTCATCTTCAGAAATATCTTACTCTAAGGCAGCTTTTATTTAGGAAAACAACACAAAAGGAAACAAAACACCTGATTGCAAGAAATTCGAAAGTAAATAGAGGAAAAAGTAAATAAATACTTGATACAACTGTAATCTCATTACATGTAGTGAGATGGTGGTTTGTGAGAGGGTAGGGGGAAAAATCTTAGCAGTGACACTGAGGATGCAGTAGTCTGTTTAGTTACCTCTGAATTAACAAGTGTTATCTGCATGAACCTAATGTATGTTGGAGGAGGTGAGGTTTTTGGGTGGGTTTTGGGCTGGTTTTTTTAAGTATAGAGGATGTACAATGCAGCCAGGACGGAAGGCAGACAGAGAGAATGGGAGGAAAACAAGCAGAGAACACATTTAGCATAAAAATTGTGTGCATGTCTTGGCCTGCAAAACTGAGGAAAAAGGTGTGTGTAGTGTGTCTTAAATGTGGCATTTGACATGGAGTACTTAATATCCAATAGTACCTTTGAGAAAAGCAGCTGACTGCTGTTCTTGAAGGGAAGAATGTTCCTTAAGCTGATTCATTTGATATGGGAATATTGAGAGTGGGTATGGAGGAGGAATGCACCAAAGGATAGGATTAACGTTTTAGGAGTTAGGAATATAGAGAGGTAGCCTGTGGAGTTCATAGTGAATAAAAGAAATTCAGGAAGCATGGCATTTACTGAAGATTCCAAATAATTAAAATTAGATAACTGGCATCGCAGAGTAAGTATGTGTAGCAACAAATGGGTTGAGGATGGTTCTGTGTCTGTGTGACAGCTGTATGGGACTCTACTTAAAATAAAATTGTTTTCCTCTTCATCAATGATAATGTTCAAAATTTCCCATGATTAAAGCACTTTGGGACAGTATGTAAAACTACGATTTACCTGACAGTTCACGTTTCATGCCCCTGGCTCTGGGACTTTGATATTATGCCAGAGGTCTGCCGAAGTTCAGTAATTATTTTTTCCATTTGGCTTGACTTCTGATTAGGAGAGTCTTCCTGAATGAGCACATGGAACAGAGCCTGGTATGCTTATGCTGAGTACAGGGGGCTGGCTATAAATGTGTCACTGGAAAGGCCAAAACTCTGATAATTAACTGTTTCCCTTTCATTCTGTCTAAAAGGTGAATAGCAGTTCAGCCTTTTATTCATTGGTCTTCAACATCTGGAGTACCCATGTGTCTTGGTTTCAAAGACTGGTATCTGTTAAGGAAGGCAGGAGCCTCCCTTGGAATGGAAAATGTAACCCCCTACCCTTCGAATTATTATAATTTTGAAATTAAGGGGCTTTCAGGCAAAGATATGAGGAATAGGAATAACAGCTCTTTACTAATATGTGTGTATATATATATATGTATAACAAGGCAACAAAAAATAACTATGTCAGTAACAACAAACAGAACCAGTAACCAGTGGCACCTTCTCGGCTGTCGGGCCCTTTCCCCTTCGGTGCAGTTCCGCTCACGGCCGGCAGGGGCGCTGGCGGCTCCCGGTGAGCGGGGCGGGTGCGATGGTTCCCCCGCGCCGGCAGGGGGCGCTCCGCAGCGAGCTTTGGGAGCGCGTGGCAATGGCGGCTTGGCCGAGCCGGGAAAGGATGGGAGAAAGGCTCCACAAACCCCTGGGCAGCCGATCCCGGTGCCTCAGCAGGACCCCCGGGAACAGCAGGCTGGAACAGCNTCCCCTCAGTGAGGTAGGGTGATAAATGGGGTCCCAGTGCAACGGCTGCTCCAGCAGAGCCAGACTCATGGTAGAAGGAAGGCAGCAGAAGGCAGAAGCCCGCAGTGAGTGGCGGCAGCTTCTCTCCCCTCTAAATGCTGAGAGAACAAGAGAGCTAGGGGCCCCACCCAACCCCCTTTTCCCGGTTCAGATCTCGTGGCATCTCTGCCTTACAAGAGAAAAACCCCAGGTGAAAGAGAGTAGCCAGCTGGACCTCTCCCCCTGTGGCCAGGTCTTTTGTTTCTCTGAAGTACCCAGTCTTTAGTGTCTCTTGGCACCAGTACGGGGAAAATTCTTTAAGAGAAAAAGAAAATAAAACAAAAGGAGAACTCCTAAAACCCCAACATCATGGAATCGTGCTATCCGTGCTTCAGCCTAGGAAAACCCCTGTGAGAGAGGTGTATGAAGGGGGTTGATTGACCACAGCTTAGAGAGAAATCTAGGACCACGTTTTTATTGCAAGATCTGCTGGAGAACGGGTATTCAAAATTCACATTCAAAATGTGACTTTTCCCGGTGTTTGAACTAGTTGTTTTTTGTTCCATGCCCATTGCCCCAGTTCATATCCTTTAATGAAGAATATGCAGTCAGATTTACAACCAGAGCAATATCTGCTCCTGAGGAGGGCTGCAGAGGAAATGCTTGTCAGCACCAGAATTTAAACACAGGCTGCCTCTTTTTTAGCCATTTGTGTCTTCATTTCTGACCCTGTGTTGTGACAAGCAGCTCAAAATGGAGAGAAAAGCTGCTTTGCATGCCAAACAGCAGCTCTCAAAAGATAGCTCCTGGTTCAAGTCTCCCACCTCTTTTTCACTAGGATATCTGACTAACTGTTTTGAAGTGTTTGAGACTAATGGGATCTTTTGTTTGTTTCATAATTTGTGGAAGTTTAGGGATTTTTATTTTAGTAAGAACTAGAATACTATTTTAGTAAAAGTTATAAACTTGCAAGTTCAGTTGTTTATAAGAGAAAAGGATAGCATGGTTTTGTGCTAAAACTTGAGTTGCTGACATCCCTGTGGACCATCTCTTTTCATCATTTGGAAAATTGTTAGAATTTGGCCTGAAAATAGAAGCATTAAGGTATAAATCACTGAAATGCTCTGTGGCTTACAGAAAACTCTAAGGGGAAAAAGTAAACATTCTTAAAGAATTCAGTGAAATTAGCGTGCTTGTACTGCTCTATTTTGAAAATATTTTTCCATGAGAAAGAGAGAGAATTTTTTGTTCTTCACTTGCAGTGGTCTCTTTTGGCAGCCTGCAGGATTTTCCCATAAGGTTTAGCTATGTAAAAGATAAATGTTTTCTTAACACTTAGTAAGACTGACATAAAGACTGAGCCTGGGGATTATGTTGATCACAAGAGGACTGTTCTTCATAACAATTTTGCCTTCTTTCTGTTATTTTATACCTACTCACTCACCTTTCCCCTTTTTCAAGTGAGTAAAAGGTCCAATTCTGAATTTGATAAGAATCTATAACTTTGTTCAGTCCTCTGTAAATCCAAAGCTTTTGAGAAAATTCAAATAGTCTCAGTCTCAAACAGCTCAGCACCAGTTCCAAGAAGTAGTTAAATGCATTTGTAACTTCAAGGTGGTGAGTAGCTGTAATGGATATAGTCCTCATCCTGTTGAAATCAGTAAGCTAATTACTTCAGTGAGGATTTCGTGCATGTGGCTCAAATGGGAGAAGTTGTAAGCTGAAGTACCTTGTTGTATCCAACTATTAGAAAAACCCCCAGTTTTTTCTTTTTTTGTTTTTTGATCACCATGATACTTTCCACACTCACTGCACTTTAGGCTTCCTTGCTCCTGGTTCAAGCACTGCTTAATAAGGTGTGTCAGTCCTGGAAAGTCAGGAGATACACAGGACAAATCCGACCTCACCTGACTTATCCACTCCCTTCACATCCAGTGTACACACGCCTTCCCTATCCCCAACTGGGGAATTTCTGTTTTATTGGCTAATTTAGAGTTTTCACTGAGCCTGCAGAATTCTCAGAGGATTAGTCTGTTTGCACTTTTTATTGGTTGTTCCTTAATAAGCAATATCACACCAACTTGGAACAGGGTTATTAACGAAGATACTTCTGGATCAAAAGTTCTGTAAGAGGACCGTTTGATGCTGCTCACAATGTCATTGCAGCCAATCCAAATAAGACCTGTAGCACTAATTCACTGTTTGTTCTAGAAAGAGAAGCTCTCATTCTAATCTCTGCATTCTAATGCACCTCTTGAAGGGACAGAAACAGAGTTTGGCTTATAAAAGTGAGTTACTAAAAATTAAAGGGAATGAACTATTAATTCACAGGGCAGCCACAATTTTCTTCGAGATTTATAACCACAACCCGGTAGGAATTCCGTAGTTAATATAATCTTTAGAAATCCAATGAAGTTTTCTCAATGATTTTTCTCTTTTTAAAAAAGAAAAAAGTTGTGATGTTTGCTCTCAGAATCACTTCTGCTATTGTAAAGACCTTTTTTTGGTTTTGCCTGTAATTAATTAATTTTGTAAAATACAAGATTGCTCCTGGGACTCACTCTGTACAGAAGCATTTAGTATGGGGGGGTGGAGAGGCCCTAATACCACAAACCAGGGAGGCATGTTGTCATCACTGTATCTGCTCTGTTGGCTCATCCACACAGATAAGAGATTTTTACTGCTATCATTACATGGAGTTATTCCTTTAACTCCCAAGGGACACTGGTTTAATGCTGAATGTTCCAGCTTCTCTTTCTTTATTGAGGCCTCTGGTGCACTTTGGCACAAGCAGTACTAGGGATCTGCAGCTATTGTTGAAATATCTGTTTGTTGGCTAAGGTGCACTGAACCTTATAAAAATAAGGTGCCTTGTGGACTTGCTGTGCTGCTGTTGAAACGTAAAGGGACTGTGCAAATTATCTTCTCCAGTCCTTCATATAGTCCATGGTCAAGATGATTTAATGAAGGTATAATTAGGGTGCTTCTGCCCTGTAGCTGAGCAGCCTATAGGGCACCAGTGCTAGTAAACTAGGAAAAACATTTGAAATGTAGCTCCTAATGTGTGTGCTTATGCTATCACGTTATCAGCAGTTTTGGTTGTGGTACTGTGTACTGCTTACTCCTGGTATGCCTGTGCAGTTGAGTTTTTCCTTCCAACAGCAGGGTAAGAGAGCCTGGACATAAACAGTGTCCCTTTCCTCTGCTCACCACTGGTGCTTCCTCCTCATCCCCAGTAAAAGGAGAATAGAAGTAATCATTTGAAACAGGAGGGAAGCAGTCAGCCTTGGAGAGTGGCATGTCTCTTCATGGAGAGGGAGGCACCAGCTTTACCAGCAGATGCCTTGCACTTCAGAGAGCAGAGGACAGCCCAGAGCAGTTTGCAACCCTCCAGGCAAGGCAATGTAAACTTCAGAGAACAGGAAGGTTGTCAAAGAGAGGGCAGGGGGTTGGAGATGCTGCTTGTTATCTTCACGACATGATTCATGTATGTATACACATGTATGTATAAGCCTGTGTATGCATATATGGAATTATTGTCTTATAATGTATTTTGTTCTGAAATTCTGCTTTATCATTTTCCTACAACACTAAAACCACATAATGCCAGCTGGCATTATGATCCAGTTCTGGTATCTGTGTTGTTGGAGCACCACATCGATGGTGCCTGTCATCAGCACTCAGGGTTCGGAGTTCTCTGTGCTGTGGAGCTCGTAAGACCTCTTCTTCCAGGAGCGCTCCAGGCTGGCTAGGACTGTGGCTGGCAGGGTCAGGATGAGTAGGGGAGAGTGCTGCACTGATGCCTCTGCAATAGATCTGAGGAGAAAGAGAAGCAGAAACATTCTGATAGCAGACTGAGGAGAATTCTGCAATGGAAGACAAGCAGTGGAGAGACACAAAATTAATTACTTATGTGTAAGTAGCACTTATAGTATGATGGTGTTTAAGTGGTGCATGACAGCAGCTCTTAATTCTTTTGTTTGGATCAAATCCTTCAATACCCTGCACTTTCAGGCCTCTCCTCATCTGCTGCTTTGGAAATGTAAACTAAGAGGAGAGAAAATAAGCAGTCAGCATAATTTTAACGCATCACTTTTCATTTTTGGGAGTACGGCAACTCCAAGAGTATTTTGTACCAGACCTTGTTGAAATATATCCCTTGGAATCTTACAGATATTCCTGGAAGACTAACAAGAATTTTGGTACTGCGATAATTTGCATAAAATGAATACATCTTTTCTGTAATCATCTTTGCTTTCCACTTGTGTAGGATTATATTTTGAATATAAACATTGAATATGCCACAGATAATCATATTCAGATGAAAACGTCTTGGGATGGAGAAGACTTCTTTGTAAAGAGTCATTATGTGCCATGTCCAGCACAAAAATGCTCTCAGCGGTGAGTGAGAAGCCTTGGTGTTAATGTAATTTAAGTAATTATTAACCTACCTACAAACATATTCTGTCATGTGCAAATGTTGCATTCTTTTAAGACGAGTTGTTTTTGTCTACCTTTCTGTTTGCCAACATCCCTGCTATGGGCCATGGCTTTTCCCTCACTGCAATATGAGAACCCCTTGCTATGCTGTGTGGTCCTGCGCTGGTTTGAAGGTAAACCAGCGGGAGGAGTTAACTCCACACAAATACCTTGCGAGAGATTTCAAGTTGGAGTTACAATTTAATAGGAAAATTACAATAAAGGCAATAGTACAGAAACACTGGCTTAAACCGACAAAGCTGGAGTACAACCTGACACCCCGTTGGCCAGGGTGGTGGTTGCAGTGCCGTTGGAGGGATGGATGTGGTCTTGTCGAAAACGGTGGTCCTGTGGAAAGGTCTGGTCCTTCTCTGGAGGTCCAGTGGTGGGTGTCATGGTGTTCCAAGCCCCAAATTATATACGTGCAGGAACATTCGGTATCTCCTTCAGGGCGGGGAATTTCACGATGGGATGATGTAATTCTGTGAGTCGTTCTGGGGAGTCCTTGGTGGCCCATTAGCAGAGATGACCCCCTTAGGGTGGGTGGTGCTGCTTCTTCCCTAGAGGGAGTTATCACTGTTGAGTCATGGCAAAGATAAAAAACCACCCATTTTAACAGTTTATCAGAAGGTAATGTAGATGGTGGTAGAACACATACTTTGGTTACACCCCGTATTGTAACCCAGGACAGGTCCTAGTCCTCAAAGACCTTGATGAAGCTGTGTCACATGGTAGCTAATGTACTTACACGGCTGAAAGCTAGTATTTTTTGTTTAGTCCACAGCAGTAACCCCGTGTTTGGCTTGGAAATAAATTGCCTGTTTACATAAAATGAAATTATGAAAATGCATGACAGGATTACCAGTCTGCTTACCTTGCGCTGCTTTCCTCCAGTGGCTCCTTGCAGGGATAATTTGATACTAAATGCCTGTGAAGAGCTAAAGAAGAGGGCTTCAAGGCCTGTGGGTTGAATTAGAAGTTATGGTCCTCATTCTCCATTTTCAACAACGTTTAAAATTGTCTGAAGTAAAGCACAATTCATCTTTGTTCCTAAACCTTCACAACTGCTGAAAAAAATGTAATGATTGAATTAGCATATATCCAGAAATGTAATAAAATGTCAGCTTGACAGTAATGCTTTCCAAATTGCTACATGAGAGGGACACTGCAAATATAGTGGCACATCTGCTTTGTGTCTCCAGTAACGTGCTACATTAAGACAATGTGCTGAGATTAGGAGGGGAGCTGTTGTATTTAATGTCTGTATTAGGTAAACTTACATTGTTTCTGTCTCCTAATGTAATTTATTTTGGATTGAAATTCCATAGCAAGAGAAGAAATTTTACTTGCTTGTTACACACAACTTTCCCAGTCATCCTTTCTTCGGAAGTTTGTGGGGATGAAATGGCCTCTATGGTGTGGCTGCCTGTGCTAGCAGGGGATAGATTTGATGACCTAGGAAGGTTATTTCACATTAGCCACAGAAATAAGAATTTGTTCTGGTTTGGGCCTGGGCAGATCTAACATTTTGAGTCTCTCAGCAAGTTGAGATTTGGGGTCTCCCTCCCGTTCTCCTGTGCAATCACTGGCTAACAGCAGCTGCTTACAGGCTGACCTCCAGGCTGGCATTTGCACAACATACTGTGCCTGGTATTGCTTATCCAGTGGGGACAGTCACCTCTGCAGATGAGCTGGCTGCGCACTGCCGGGAAAACAGCCCTGGTTTGCATCACTCCAACTTAGAGAGTTACAAAGCAACTTTGTTTTGGTTTCTGAGCTGTGGATCCCTGTTTAAAGGATGGAGGCTCTTTTCTTCTGTGTATCTGTGAGTCGTTACTAAGAAAGATGCCTCAATAGACACCTGAAGAGCCCTGCAATCCCCTCTGAAGGGTTGGGAAGCTTTGCTGGGGGATCCCACTTGGAAAGTTGCAGGGAAGTTGTTTGGATTGCCAGCCCAGGGCTTCTCCCTAGGCTCTCGTTTCAGTGTCCACAATCATCAGATACTTTTAGGAGTCCAGAAAAATAACATTTATAGTTTATCTCCATGTCATTTGAAATCTGTGAAGTACAGGTACAATCAGAACCCTTTTAGAGCAGGACTGTATTGCAGATGGAAAACAGCTGCTGGGTACTCTCTTTCTATGGCTCATTTTATGCTGAGGTTAAGGAGAATTGTTCAGGGCGTTTGTGCTCCATAAATCAAGGGAGAGGACAGGTTGCACTGTGAACTCTTCCCCCAAGCATCCTTGCTCACCAGGCATTTGACCCTGTTGCCCATCGCTGGTGGACAGTTACTAGTTAGCAGCCCTTATTTAAATCTGAAGGACCTATCCCTCAATGAGGCTTTTCATTTTGACTTCATTATGTGTCAGTAATTTAACATAGGTTGCAGTTGCTGATAGGGCTTTTTAATGAGATGCCCTTGTTTTTCCAGACTGAATACTTGTAATGCTCACAAAAAACCACAGGATGTGGGGATATGTCAAACAAGTCAGCTGATTTATTACTGTTATCTGTCACTTGTGTTGAATTGTTTTAATAAGTGTCACAACTATCAGCTGCTTCCTAAAGGGGGATTGCACTGCTATAGCTCGTGCACTATTTTTATCACCTTTTTTTTCAACTTGTGTTATGAGATGCAAGCTCAATTAGTAGGGCAAAATCCTCAAGTCACTTGATTTATACAGACATAGATTGGCTGAAAATATGGTCCAGCATAAGAAGAGTTATGAGATTTTTCTCTGAAACTGGTGAACAAATTCTTTCTGGCTGTCTCTGGCCTGTCCAGAAGAACTCTGCAGGAGCTCTGCTGCTGTAGGGATTTCCTGTGCTTCTCTGGCCATTCTCAGGTGCAAGAAGTACCTTTTTCCTAGCTAGTGTCAGCAAAATCCTCATATTGGCTTTGCAAGAACATCACAAAACTTTCTGTCCAGGTGCCTGTGCCAGAAAACTGGGATTTAAGGTTTCTTTCCCTGTGAATTCAAATCTTCAGCTGTGGATTTTGCGCTTCAGGCAGAACTTCAAACTGGCCCCTATTTTGTAGCTTCTTCCTCCAAAAATAGCCAGCTGATTTTACTTCTTGTCTCTGTCCCACCTGCCTGGCCTGACATGGACTTGGAAAGCCCTCGTGATGACTGCAGCAACACAAAAGCCTCACTCACAAGCACTTCCCTTGGAAGAGTTCCCCTTGCCAGGCATTTGCTCTCACACTGCAGCTCCAAGCAGGTGTAGGAGGTGAAATAAAAACAGTCTGGGCTAGAAAGGGCAGTGTATCCACTGTAGGACCTTAACTGTTTGAAGGAAAAAGCTCTCCTTTCTCTTCTTCACACAGGCTCAGCATCAGTGCTGCTGTTGCCCAGGCAGGCTATGCTGTGCCTCTGGTGCTATAGGGATATGTGGAGGCATGGATCAGCCTTCCTGAGAAAAGGTCAGGCTGCAGCCCCTGGGTGGGTCAGGCTGTAATTCCTAGGAGTTAGATATTTTCCCAATATTTAACCTAAACTTCCCCTGGCTCAGCTTCGTGCCATTCCCTCAGGTCCTGTCACTGGTCACCACAGAGCAGAGATCAGTGTCTGCCCCTCTTCCAGTGAGAAAGAGCAGAGATCAGTGTCTGCCCACTTCCCCTAAGAAAGAAGTTGTAGACTGCAATGAGGTCTCCCCTCAGTCTCTTCTTCAGGCTGAACAAACCAGGTGACCTCATATGGCTTCCCCTCCAGGCCTTTCCCCATCTTCATAGTTCTTTGGATGGTCCTGTCCCTGTGAGCAGGATCCGAGCCCTTTTCTCAATGTCATGCCAGGGAAGCGCTCTGAAGGGACAGGTAAGTGGTCTTCCAAAGGATACCACTGTGTGTAACTACTCTTCCATTAAGAAGTTAAAAGGATTAAGAACTGCCTGAGACGTCAAAAAGTAGAGGCAGCAAATTATCGAGTAATGAGGGTTGCTTGCAGTGAGGTTCTCTGGGGGTTAGTACTAGTACAGAAAATTTTCCAGTTCCAGTCAACCCAGGAGGTAAATGCAGAAACTGTGTTTGTAAATATGTGTGTGTGAGAAAGATAGATACATTTTTAAATGAATGCACTTCAGAAGTTCTCATATGACATATTTAAGATGTTTCTGTGACCTTAATTTGTTCCTCTGTTGTGTACTTTCTGGCACTGCCTTTGATTACATGGTTTCACTGCACAGTGAGTTTGTAATGCTCCCATGTGTCTTCCCACAAGATGCTTACACAGATTTAAACTTGGCCACTTAGTGCCTTTTGCATAGAGTAGTGCAAAAGCCCCTATCTGGTCTTGCTCTGGGAGCTTGGGCCTCTAATGGCCAAGACTCTTTACCAGCTCATATAAAATGTGTTGCTGGCCTCATGCCAGCTGTTACTGATTTCAACTGAAATTCATCACAGCTTGGTGCCAGGCGAAATATTGGTTGGATGGGTCAAACCAGAAGCCCAGGGCCAGAGAACTGAGTGTGCCCTCTCCTTGGACAGGCAATACCTCCTGGCCAGGGCAAACAACAACTAGTAAGGCACTGCAGGGATGCTTTTTTCTTTTTTTCTGTGGCACATAACCTGCCTGAACACAAACAAGATGTGTTCTTCTGTGGTATTAAGAAATTAAAAGAAATCAGCATACTAATTGTCATTTCTATTGTGGTGTTTCAGGAATTCAGTGACAATACAAGGAGACATGATCTATTTAAAAACATGAAGTGCTTTTCAGCCCCTATGTTCAAAAGTGTTTAGGGATGCCAGATCCCATTTTCAGGTATTCAGCACGAGGCTTACTTGCAGAAGAAAGGTTTCAGGAGGCCTCAAATGACTCAGACTTTCTGCAGGCGGTCTCCTGTGGACTCACCCCAGACTTTTTCTGTGGAGTCACCTCTGGGACACACTCTTTTTGTGACCAAAATTTTACCCCCTGTATTGAAAAACTGCGTGTCTTTGTGCATACTGACTTCAGTGCACTTGATTCCTGACTTTCTAGTCTTGGCATCATGCCTCTTTCCTTTTCCTTAAAAAACCAAACCAAATAAAAAACCATACACAATTCAAAAAGCCCTTGCATTCTCTGCTTGCTCAATTACTCTGATTCTTGAGCCTTCTATGCTTCCTTCTAACATCTTTACATTACTTCTGCTAGACCATGAAATGTCTAGCAGAAATAAATAAACTCTTCATCAGATGTGACTGCCTTTCTATTTTTGAAAGCCATCCAAAATGGAGAATTAAACTGGGGAGGGAGCAGGGGTTTGGATTGCACTGTTATCTCTTGATATAGTTTGAAATACAGGTTGAGAATAGGTTGAAAACTCATTTGAATTAGTGCCATCAGATGTAATACAAAGTACATTGCGTTTCAGGCCATCTTCTCACATTAAGGTCAAGAAGAGAGTGAAAATAAGTTCTATCCTGTTTGGAATACATTTCACTAACAATATATTCATTATCTTAAGGTACTTTGCATATTTTTCATAGCAGAGTAATATTTAATGCGTGAAATGGGGTTTTTTAGTTGTATTTTTGGAAAGATATTTTCAAGACTGTCTTTAAAAAGTATTGTTTAAATCTGCTTTTCTCTCCATGTCTCAGGCTTAGTTTGTACAGTCTGAGAACAGATTTCCAATGGTCATGAAAATGCCAACTTGATCTGTCTTCCTTTCTTGAAGTCAATAGGAATCTCACTGAGGCTGTGGAACTGGACTTGTAATCAGTGCCTCTGGTCCATGTGGAGAGCAATGGTTGATGCATGGTTCATACATGCCATTTTAATCTCTGAAATAAAATAGATGGAAATGATGGGTGGGGCCTCATCATCGTAGCATTGCAGTATCAGTGTATTATGGCATTATTCCATCTCTTCTTAAACCAGGATATTGTAACATCCAACTTCATACAGTAAGTGGGCCCTAGAGATTTGTTCAGAAACTGTCTGCTGAAGGGGATTACCTTCCCCAGGGCTTATGTCACAGATCTAGTAACTTTGAGAAGACATTGCCTTGATTTAAAGCCTCTCCCACCCAGATTGAGGTGAATTTATTGTTCTGCTTCTTTTTGAATTCTCAAGGTATTTAATTATTCCCAGGCAAATCAGTTGTGCCAGCATCTTGCCATTTAGAGCTCTGCCTAGTGTTCAGCTTGGTTTAATTTACATAATGGTATTAGTTCATGATGAGCTCTCTGTCTGGAAGAGCTCATGAAGGTGGCAGGTGACAGCAGGGCTCAGCAGGCAGAGAGGAGAAACGAGGGGTGATGGTGAAATGTGTCTGCCGCCTCCAGGTGTGTTATGTGTTTGAGGAGGGGCAGGAAAGGGCCAGCAGAGGTTGCCATCCTGCCCTTCTACTCAGCCTTGGTGAGGCTCATCTGGAGTACTGTGTCTAGTTTTGGGCTCCTCAAGACAAGAGAGGCATGGAGCTTCTGGAGCGGGTCCTGTGGAGGTTGCAGATGATGAAGGGTTGGAGCATCCCTCTTACGAGGAAGGGCTGAGGGAGCTGGGCCTGTTCAGCCTCAAGAAGAGATGACTGAGAGGGGACCTCACCAATGTCTGTCAGTGTCTGCAGGGAGGGGTCAGAGGATAGACCAATATGTGCTTGGTGGTGCCCAGCAACAGGACAAGAGGCAGTGGGAAGAAACGGATGTACAGGAAGTTCCACCTGAACAGGAGGAAGAGCTTCTTTTGTGTCCAGAGACCACACCAGAACAGATCACCCAGAAAGGGTGTGGAGTCTCCCTCACTGGAGACGTTCCAGAACCATCTGGACGCAATCCTGTGCCATGTGCTCTGGGATGACCCTGCTTGAGCAGGGAGGTGGGACCAGGTGATCCACTGTGGTCTCTTCCAACCTGACCCATTCTGTGATTCTGCGAAATATAAGAGCCAGTTTCTAGGGATCTTTCTTCTGTCATCATCCACCTTGAACAGATCATGGAAAGGAAGCTCACCCCTCTGTGTGCCTGGCTCATCCAGGCCCATGTGGAGGTGACTACCCATCCCCAAGGTCTCACACCCCACTTCATCAGGGCAGCAAGGAGGAAGAGAAGGCAGCATTTTACTCCAGTGTGGTCAGCATGTCAGGAGGGAATATGATTTCAGATAATCTGCTGGGCACGGTTGCATAAGGAACAGGGCATAGGAGAGAAACATCTACTGTCAAATAGTGGGATATCTGAACTTGAAGAACTTTTCCGACATGGTACAAGTTTCTCAGAGCCTTTGTGTTTAGTGGGAGCCAGAGTACTTTTATGCTGAAGTATATTGTAATATTTCTTGAATTGTTTTACAAGGACCAAAGTGTTGTTCAAAATACTGTTTATTTTGTAAGTGCAAGTGATTGCACTGAGACTTTATGGATTTGCTGTGAACCACGTAGAGGGGTATTTTTGTTGTTGTTGTTTGCTTGTTTGGGGTTTTTTTGTTGTTTCATTTGTAATGAACTTTTAAAATCTGCTTGGTTTGTAACCTGGGTCTCAGTTCAACTCCCAGAGAATCAGTGGTAAGTTTCATGCTGTATTTCATGAACTGTGGTGGAGGAGATCGAGGGACGGTCTAGACCTTTCTAGTGGTAATGCCATCCTTTCCTCCAGCTGAGCAGGTATGGTGTTTGCTTTTCAGTTCTTCTGCTAACTCGACCACTCGGCATCAAGGTTGGCATTGGTTATGGTGGCTTGATGTCCACTTATGGCTATTGAGAGCTGGATCCGTTTCAGTTCGGAAAGTGGACCACTATCAAATCATTTCACTGCTGGTCTTGCAGCAGTATTTTTGAACTGATCACATGGATATAAATTTTATTATAGTTCCCCTGGATGTCTTAAGCTCTCAAACCATGCATTTACAAATCAGTGTAATCTCCATTTAGAACCTGAAGCAAAGTCATGCACTAAAGAGAAGACTGCAGAGTTTGGGTCCAAGAGACGTGCTTTCATGCAAAGCTGGTACATTTTGAGTCTACAGTTTGAGTGTAACGGGGATAATGCAAAAATAGCTGATGTGCCGTCAGCTTTATGGCTCCATTTGGAAGGCAGGGTGATAATGGAAGCACATCATGTTGCTCAGACATGAATATCAACTGCCTTGGTCTGCAGGTGCTGCTGTAACTGCTCTCTGAATTTACAAAGGTACTCCCTGTGTATGTGTCTGCACCACTGGCCTGTGCTGCACAAAGTGAAATGGAGCCTTTTGTGTTGGTGCTGGTAAGGATATGTTCGGCAAGACAGGTGAAGTACAGGGTTTTGTTCCCTGCTTAGTACCTTTCACTGAAGTATCTTCCAGGGAAGCAGATGATGCTCTGTAGGAATGAATGACCAAAGGGGAGTGATGACCCTAGGTTGGAAACAAGTTACCAACTTGAGCAAATGATTGATTTCCTGGAAGATTCCTTGTACTGAGATAGTGGTTAAAACCAGACAAGCTACACTTTATAAAGCAAAAATGTAATCTTTTTAGGATTCACTTTAGTACTTTCACTATTATCAGTTTGGTAAGGGATTGCGAATGTCTTGCTTCAGAGGACTTGCATCTGCTAACCTACCTGTGTTGCATCTGTCCTGTTGTTTCCAAAGCAGGAATTTAATTCCACAGATGATCCAAATTATAGGTAATTATTAGTGTTCTGTCACTGAACTGAATCTTTTTTTGTCGTCTGTTTAAACCCAGACAATTAAGAATTGCCCACTCCCTCTGAAAGCTTGCAGAGGCTGGTGTTTATAAGGATCTCTGCACATGCAGTACCTCTGTAGACGTCTATTTATAGTGCACGCTTGAAGGAAATATAAATTATGACATATTCTGGCAGGTGCCAGAGACTGGACACGTTTTAGGGCTGTGTAGAAGGCAGGGCAGTTAACCTTTGTTTTGCCAAATAGGAAATACAAAAAAAATATATAAAATTGTTCCATCTTTCATGAAAAGTAAAAGTAATTAGTTATTCGGTAATCAAATTACTTCAGAAGTGCTAGAGAGTAAAAACTGCTGTATTCCTGCTTGCGAGGTGGTATACATCTAGCATTATTTTCCTGATGTTTCAAAGAAAGTAAAATTAGGTTTGTTCTCCAGAGAGCCAGTTAGTTCTCTGCTGGTAAATATTTCTGAATCTGTAGGTGAAAAAGGATAAAGCTTCATCAATGCTGCAGAGAATAGGTCAATTGTGTAACTTTCTGCAGAATTCATTAGCAAAGTAACGTGTCAAAGCAAAAAGTTTATTTGCAAATATTTGTGCTCCTCAGCCTTAAGTCCTCCAAGCTGTAAGACTTCTGCACTTGCTGAGAACCGCAGTGCTGTGCCCAAAGGGACCAGTTTACCAGAAGAAGTCCCATATTCTGGTTTCCACCTAAATTGGAGTAACACATTTTACAGGTGTAATCTGGTAGAACGAGGAAATCTTCCCGTCAGTGGCTTTCTCCACTGATAGCTTTGTATGATGGGAATACTGGGTTTGGCCCTTAAGTTGTCAGACTTGCCACTGTCAGTCCCCTCTAGCTTTCTGAGCACCAGCTTTGTGACAGTGTGTCATTTTAAACTGTGACCACCATTTTAATGTCAGAATACAAACTACTGCCAGGTGAAAGATAATTATGATACAAATGCTGTAGTTTTTTCTTTCTCGCAACAAAAATATAAAGATGTGGTGTTGCGAGTTAATGGTAAGGAAAGCAAAAGAGAGAAAAATACCTGCTTAGTCTAAGTTCCATTTTTAGAAAGAAATTGGTTAAAAGGTGAAATTTCAGCTCCTATGTGGATGAGGAGTGGGAATTGGGCTGTTAAATCCAGGATGTCAAACAAGTTGCAGATTCTTACCTGTTGCACTCATACATTAAAAAAAAAATCTATTACACTTTTTAAAGAATGAGGTTGCCCCTAGTTTCCAATTTATGAATATTTCATGCTGAAATAATGCATGAGGTAGCAGAGCTCACACCAAACTTCAGGGCTAGAGCTGCTCTTTTTGGATTCTGATTGAAGTGAAATGCAGGGGAGCTGAAGGCAGTGTACCCAAATATGCCCCTGCAAGGTTTGCTTCTCACAGAAGTGTCTGAAGGAAGCCTTTTGAGCTTAAAGAAGAAGGGGGGGAAAGTAATGTTGTGTCTAGTATTACTCTGCAATGCAGTTACACATTCATTGCCCTTTTCACCAGCTAAGTACGTGACTAATTAAGAAAAAAGCTGCCTATTTTTTCCCCTTCTTTTTTCTTTTTTTTTTTCACTTTTCTGGCCCAGAGGTTTAGATTTTGGGCAGCTAGTTGTTAAGTAGGGTAATTAAAGAGTCACTCTCAGGAGACAGTTACGGCAAAGAAGGAGAAAACCTCTTTTCCTTTTTGTGGCTTTGGGCTGGAAAGGTAGATTCGCTGAGCATCAAGTTGGGAGTGCTTCATGGAAATTAGGTTTGGCTGTCCCTAACCCAGAGGTGGTGGCCAGCCCGATGCTGCCCCCAGGCCCCTGGGAAGCTTCCAAGAAGAATGTGGGGTGAGGCAATATCTGGGATGCTGTGCAAGCAATGTGTTAATGTCCATTACAGCTCATAATTTATCGTGGAATTTACGTGTGCAGGGGTAGAGTGTAATTGAGGACTATTTGTATTCCTGAAGTTAGCTAATTTTATCGACATGAACTACTTAATTTCCTTCACTTCGTCTCTCCTAATACTTGATTTTGTCATGAAATCCCCAAATACGGGGATTCCTGGAGGTCATGTGCTTCTAGTTATCTGAGAGAGAAAATGTAAAAGAACTGGAGCTGAAATAAACACTCTGTCAATTAAAATATTATAATGCTTCCTTTTCTGAATCACATGTAATTTGCATGATCTGGTAAGAACTACTGGGAAAAGGCCCTTGAAGAAATATTATAAAATGCCCTGATGATTTGTATATTTAAAAAAATGTATTCAGCAATCTGTTAAACGATGCATTGAAAGAGAAAATACAAATCACACAATATTTTAGTACAAATGAGGTTTCTTTGTTGAAAGATAAAACGTAATTGTACAACTGTGAATTGTACAGTTGTACATCTGTTAGCAGGACTTCTTATCCTGTTAAATCTTTATGAGGTCAGTAATTAATTGTTTTACTGAGCCAGTGGTTTGTTGGGGATTATCTACACTGTCACCATTTCTGATGCATGGGAAAGAAACACACGTTCCAGCCAGACTATAGCTTTTGTGATTCATCAGAATTATCTCAGCTGATACTGGGATTTCCTCCTTTGGTTCTTTTTGTGAAAGTATCGAAGAGAGAATTCAGGTTGAAGTGCTGGATGTGGCCTAGTGAAAGTCACAGGTAAATCCTTGACTCTGGCACTGACGTCAGACCCAAGGAGCCTTGGGCAAGCTGTTACCAACTCAGCCTATAAATACATTGAAGGAATCATGTGCTTTCAGATCTGTGAGCGTGTGTGTACAGTCCTTTATCTTTTCTTTTTTCCTGACTGAGTAGGTTCATAGTCTTAGCCGAAACACTATGGTACTCTTAGCCTTAATAAAGAATATTCCTTGTTTACTGGATGCACTTTGACAGAATTTAAGGATGCAATTAAATTGGAATTATCTCTGCATTTCAGGCTGCCCACAATCCCATAGCTGCTAGGAACCAAGTACTGCTTTATAGCTCCTGTTGGAAACGGCAGAAAATAATTTCTCCCCTTGCCATGTTTGCAGTGAGGCACCATGAGATGTGGTGAGTTGTCCTGATATTTTAAGTGAGCAAGGGTTGGGAACTATATCACCGCTCACAACCCATTTCTCCTCTGATATTTGGTCCCTTGCTCCCCTTACTGTATTTCCATGCAAATCTTTATCAGATGCAGATCGACAGCGCCTGGCACAGCTAATGGACTCCATCCCTGATCTTACCCTGCAAACAGTTGGCCCTGAAGTTGGAATTTGGTTTCTTTAAAGGTCATTTTCATTGTTTGAAACAGGAGACTTAGAAATGGATTGGCAAATTTGAATGCAGAAAACAGACTCCAGTTAAAATCCAAGTGATACCAGTTATTTTTAACATTACTGTAGTCAACTCATTTCTTGTAGATAATTAAGTACTTTGACTTCTTTTGTCTTATATAAGTTGTTTCAAACATTAGAAACAGAGTGGTGGTTGTTTTTCTCTAAAACATAAACTCATAATAATAATAAAACAGACTGGCAACTAAGAATTATGCAGTGTGAAACTTCAGTAATGGAAAAATGATAGCCTTGGTGCTGCAACCTCAGCAGCCTGAATTGTGCCCACACCTCCTGTGTTTCCATGGTGGGTTGACTTTGGCCAGCTGCCTGATGCCCACCCAGCTGCTCTCTCACTCCCACTCTTCAACAGGTGACAGGCTGAAGAAAATTACATGAAAAAGCTCTTGGGTTAACATGAGGACAAGGAGATCACTTACCAGTTACCATCATCGGCAAAACAGACTTAACCTGAGGAAAATTAATTTATTGCTGGTTAGAATAGAGTTGGATGGTGACAAAGGCAAAAACTAAAACACCTTACCTCTGCCATCTCCCCTCTTCCCAGGCTCAGTGTCACTCCTTCATCCCCAACTTGTCTGAGCAGTGCAGGGGGATGGGAGGAGTTGCAGTTTATCCATAGAAGCTCTTCTCTGACCTTCTTCTGCACACTTTTCCCAGAGTTCATTGTGGGCTTTTCATGAGCTGCAGTCCTTTAGGACAAATCTGCTCCAGAATGGGTCCTGCCAATAGGCTGCACTTCATTCGGGGCATATCCTGCTCCAGCATGGGCTCCTGCACAGCTGCAGTGTAGATACCTGCCCCAGCATGGGCCCTCCAGGGTCTGCAGAGGCTCCCTGCTAGGGCACCTGGCGCCCCTCTGCCCCTTTGGGGCTCTCAGGGCTGCCTCTCTCACTGTTCCACTCACCAGGCTGTCCCTGGGGCACTGCCACAGCTAGTGGAACTGTGTCCAACACAGGCACAGTAAAACTGTGCCGCCTCCCTCCATGTTTAGGGTGCTCTGACCCAGGCAGAGAAAGGTGGGAGAAGGTGCTCCATCAAAGTCAAAGCATTGGGAGATGCTGTTGAAACTGAAAAAAGGTTGAAGACCTCTGTGCCATCAGTGTTTCTTCTCCAACACCCATCTGGCTGGAAGCTGTGCTCCTTTTCTTCTCTGTCTCCATGATAGGTAGCTGAGTCTTTTCCAGACAACCTCGCTCAATAGCAGGGCACCCTCACTATTGCACTCATGAGGAGTTGACATGGTTCAAAATGTGGGGGGCAGGGTTGCTTGATTTTAAGTCATGACATTAAACTTACTTTAATTGGATTTACCACACAAAAATCCTCAAAACCTTTTATAAGTCAGAAATTAGGTGTACAAATCCTTCCATGCCTTTACAGTACAAATCCTGCCAATAAATCCTAAATACACTTTAATTATAAAACCTTTCTTTGCCCTTGGGATGAAAATTACTGCTTTATGAATTAGAATGGTAAAAATCCCATGGTTCTACCAGGTTTACAAATCCTGGCATAATTTTTAAAATTTAAAATTCTGGTCTTGCTTTTCTGGGTTTTGTGTCACTTTATCCCTGGAAGAACAGTACATGGTTGGTATCTGTCTCCACTTCCGCATGCTCTGACATAGGTCTTGGTGTTTTATTTCAGCCTGGGTCATCAGTAAGAAGTGTCCTACTGGACATGTTAGGAAGGAAAAGTTTTTTTCTTTCACTGGAGACTTTAAATGGCTACATGAGAGAGGCAATGGAGTATGCTTTGTTGCTGTCCCTTCTTAGCAGTGGCATGGTTGATGCATTTAGAAATCAGTTTCTTCCAGGGCTGACTGTCCAGGCCACCCTCTTGCTCCTGCTCCTGAGAGGAGAAGCAGGACTTGTGGAGGTTCTTTGAGGATCAGAGGGATGGGGAACTCAGCAGCAGCCCTTGGCAGATCATCCTGGTGAAATCTAGAAACCAGCAGGACAAAAATAATCCTGAAAGGCTGCTCAGAAGGAAAAGTCACTTTTGCCAGAATGGTAGCAGAGACTGACATGTATTTAAAATGATTTCTGATACAAGACTAAATTTACTTCTGAATAGAATGGAAAATAACGTTTACATGTAAGAAGCTTTTTTCTCCTCTTCTGGCAATTGTTTTTTTGTCTTCCTGCAAACTGCCCTGGACTCCATCTTCTCCACTGTCTTTCCTCCTCCTTGCAGCCCCAGGAAGGTTGTTTAGGTCCTGACAAAGTGAGAAGAAAACATAAATGTGCAAGATATTTTCATCTGCTGCACTGAAGCTTCTTAGCTGGTCTTCTGCGGGGGTCCATCTGACTGTTTTCCTTGCAGAAGTTTGCCCCCCACAGACCAGGTGCTGCTCCAGCTTGGGTGACATGGCTGGGGCTACTGGCTTGGCAGTGGCTGCACTCCCTGTGTTGAAAAACTTGAGTAACTTTCTGGACCAGCTCCAGAGATTTTCTTCGTGAGACTGTTCCCAGAGGTATGGCAGAGGTGGCCATGCCTCAGTCAGCAGTGACTTTTATTGCAGGCCATCCCTACACCAGAACAGATGCTTTCAGAGCATTACTCTGACAATTACTCTGTTTAAAAAAAACACAGTGGTGAGATGGGAAAAACAAATACTTCCTCAGTCAGTGGACATATTGTCAGTAATGAGATGCTACCTTAAAGACATCTTAGCTCTATTTTTTTCAACTTTTAAGGAATTGTTATGTGATATTTTGCATAACTTGCTGGTACAGATGTTGTCAATGTACTCCTTGTACTGTCACTGTACTCCATATAATCTTCGAAAGAAATATGGACTGGAATGTAATGAACAGTGGGAGGAGAATATGATACACCTGGGTCAGAGGATTGACTGTTGGGTAGGTTCATGTCAGCAGGTGTTGCCAGCTTGACTTCTGCTCCATAACTGTATTCTGCCTATTTATCATGCTCACCATTACCTAGTGCAAAGCCAAAAGTTTAAATCATACTACCTTCCTCAAAAAACAACTTATTGGAAAGCCTCTAAAAATAACTTTGATCAGTGAATAGGCACATTCCCAAGGGCCAGTGGGACAACTTAGAAGAATAGAAGAATGTCTTTAGAATGAGCAAAAGCTGACTTTGTTTTACATTTGACCCACTGCTAGCACATAAAAATTATTTTCATGGTTTTAAAGTAAAAGAGTGTATTCAGAGAAGATATAAGGAAGAACTTTTTTACAATGAGGGTGGTGAAACACTGGAACAAGTTGCGTGTGGAGGTTGTAGAGGCCTTATCCCTAGAAACATTCAAGGCCGGAGTGGACACTGCTCTGAGCAACCTAATCTAGTTGAAGACGTTCATTGCAGCAGGGGGTGGACTAAATGACCTTTGAAGGTCCCTTCCAACCTAAACTATTCTATGATTGTATGATCTGTCAAACCCATCTTTGGCCATTCTTCTGTCATGCTTATGGAGATGAGCGACAGGAATAGGCCATCTTAGTGCAGACCTAATAGCCAAGGACTTCCCATCACCAGGAGGATTTCCATTGTGAACGCCCTGGGGGTCAGACTCAGGTCATCTGTGCCCAGAAGTAAGAACTGCACACGGTAAGGCCAAAATTTACATAGTCTGCAAAACTCATGGGCAGACGTTATGTCATTGACCCGGAGACAGCTAGCCTGGCATGGGTTTAAGTTGTTTTTCTTGGATATCTGAAGCTCTTACCATGTGTATGCAGCACAGTACATATGCACATATTTCTTCCTAGGAACAAGTATTTGTTTTCGAGGTGGTTAATGAGAAGCTTAGGTTGAAAAAGCTGGCAAAGCAAAGCTCAAATGTGACACTGTCTTGCCTTATAAAAGTGTGAGGAATATTAGCAAAATGTAGGCATACAGATTTCAGAGGAAGCTTAGTGCACTTATCTCAGAGTTTCTTTGCTTTTTATTTTGTTACAGTTAGAATTACCTCAGGAATGACTGGTATGTACCTTCTTTATAACCCATGCTGTTGTCCTGTGGTTGTGCTTGGTGTGAGGGATGTTCTCTCTTTGTGTCACTTTGAAGGCAGTTTACAAACTATGCCAACATGTTTGTAACTTTTTGAGAAAGAAGAACAGGACCAACTCTTGTACTTATGCCAGACTTCGAGTAAGTGCTCAGAAATGCCAAATAAAAGCATAGTTGAGAGGTCCTTCTTTATGAGACATGTACGATTTTTTTTTCTGTTTGCCAGGAAGGCAGAGCTTCCACCACAAAGGAGATGAGGAGGAATATAATGTCAGTAATCTTGTGTCCAGCTCCAAGATATGTATAATGCATGAATAGTTTTGCCTGACAGGCAATGCTTTTCAGAAAAGGTTGGATTTACACCACATTGAAAGAATTATGTTGCCAATGCCCTTGTGGCTTCCAAAGAATTTTGTGTTCATGCAGACTTGATACTGAGGCAAAATAGCTGTTTTCAATTACCAAGTCCTGAGCCAAGAGCTTGCCTGGTTCCTGAAGTCAAAGAAAATGCATTAATAATTCCTGCTTTTTTGAAACATGGAGAAGTTGACACAAAGATTAAAAGAACTGAAATGTTGAAGGGGGAGGGGAACACATTGATGGGGATTTTGATCAGACTTGTTCTACAAAATCTCGCTTATATTTTATTACATGCCTTCTTGACTTTTCTCCCTGGTCCAAAAGTGCATGGCAGTGCCATTAAGATTCCCAGGGGAGCACTGTTTTCTTGCATTGCATTTGTGCCCCCATTTCACTCCTGGTTTATAAAGTCTAAGCATGGAATAATGCTCTGAGAAATGTATGTGTCTTGTCAAATGACTCACTCCTTGCTACAGCACTAGTTGTGTGAAAGAAGGAGCATCATAGCGATTGGCAGGATCTTAGAGCCATGCATAGCCCATAGGGCATGATGGGATCCCAGCATAGGATGCTCTCAGTGCTGTGCTTAAAAGGCTCTTCTACAGTCTGCCATGAGAATTTCATGGAAGCATTACACTCTCTTTTTTTCCTACCATTTCTACCATGAATGGCAATTTACTTCTTCCCCTCACCCCACACTGCTTTTCATTGTGCATGTTTATACTGGAGCAAAGGGAGGGTAATCTCCCACCCTTCTTATTTGCAGACATCTTACGTCATTTCACAAGGCACGGCCACACCAAACTACAAAACACAGTGAGGAATGGATTGTGCTACCAGATTTTTTTCCCTGCTTGTTAACAGATGGCTGAGAAGACCTGCGTCTTTTTTCCTGGGGAGTGACTCGATTCCACGCAGCTTCTTGCCCCATGACTTAGTGCCTTGAAAAAGGAGTATTCTGTATTTATTTGGACCTCAGGAAAGCTTTAAAAGGAGGTCTTTCCCCCTCCTTTTGTGCAACAAGCAAGCTTACAGCCTGGTTCTTTGGTTTAGTTCCATTCATCCTCCAGTCAAAATGTAAGGGTTACTGTACAAAAGAGGGGAAAATTTCTGAAGTTTATTACTTCCAGCACTTACAGTAGCTTATCTGCAGCCATGGATCCTTTTGTACTGAGCACATCAAGAGTTAGTGTTTCAGTGTCGTCCTGTTTGCCACAGTGCCTGAAGCAGGAGAAGCACCCAATAAACCTGAAGTCTGTTTTTGAACAGAGATGCCTGGATGAGATTGAAACGACCTGTAGTAAGTTCTGGGGCTGCACTTTTCCATTTATTGCAAGCCTTGCTTATACATCAGTGCTCTGACCCATAACTTCTTCAGTTTGGTTTCATATTTAACCCAGATCCAAGGTAAAGAATCATGGAAATTTGCTGGTAACCAGAAACTTCGGTATTTATGTTTATTCATGACTGCCAGCCTTTTCAGGTGAGAACTCCTTGCAAATTAAGGAAATTCAAGCCTGGAGTCAGATCGCATCACTGGATGGCTCTTAAGCTCTTCTGGAGCACATTCTTGATGTGTTAGACCCTTTGAATACTATGTCAGGGGAAAGGAAAGGATCCTACAGCCTGCCATCAGACTGTGCATGTCGGTATAGATCTTAGTGCTCTGACTGCTGAGGAAGCCTCTAGCCCTGCTTTTCAGTATCTTCACATCAATGCAGCAAAACACTTGGAAATTGTAAAGCTTTATTTTGCAGTAAGGGGATAGATGCTTGTGGGAATCAGCTAATATGTGCAAGGACCCGAAATCCTGGGTTCTTTTTCGTGAACAGCTGCAGTTCAACCTGTTGTGCCTCTTCTTTCATAAAACAGGGTTACTGTTGTTTACTTGCCTTACAGGAGTGCTTTTATAAAGCTAATTCACTGTCCTAGGCAAGATCTGTAAAACCCAGTGAGGGACACCAGCATCAACTTCAAGAACCTAAAAAATGTGATTTCTAGTGCTTAACTTGGCAATGCAAACCTGCTACATAGGAGTTGAATGTATAAAGAATCAATTTGTCTTTTCAGACAGTGAAGAGTTAACAAGCACTTCAGGCACAATCCAGCCTGTCACCTCTCATTTGTCCATCCATTCTTTCCCTTCCAGCGTAACATCTCCATTTTGTTTGACTGCTTCAGTCAGTCTTACTCAGATCCTGTCTCTAGGAGTGGAGACTGATAGGGTAGAAAAGGACTAAATATCATCTATCTCTCCCTATTTAGCTGCAGGACAGCAGTAAATCTTCTTTCTGTCATCACTGTAACTTTTAAGTTATGATTTTCTTAGCTGCATTTGTCAGTTTTGCCCTTCTAGCACTATTTCCTTTACAGCTCCGTATGATGTACAGCTCCGTAGGATGCTGCACACATACTAGAGAAAACAGCTAAGGTTTCCCTGTGGAAGGTTAGCATGTTGGGCAGAGGTATTGGTGAGAGATGTGATCTGGCTTTATGTTCATAAATTTAGGTGATACACATGTTTGCTGAGTTTAGCCTTATAGACAGAGAACGTGTTTCCTTTCCTTTTATTGTGTTGGAGTTGTCTTTATTTCCTCTTTTCTCATTAAGTCATGGATTTTAATTTTTTTTTCTTGAAATAATGGTTAAGCAGCTACTATCAAAACTTTGTAGATGTTACTGCATTGCTAAATAAGGAAATTTTTGCCCCTCAATTCTATTTTTGCTTTCTATTGAAACTATTGTCACTTACCTCCAGTGTTTCAGTATGAATGGCCTGTTCCCTCAGTTTGGTTCACAGAAGCTGTTCTACCACTGATTTTAAGTCATGTCAGCTTGAGACCAGAATAGGCGAGCTTAACCTCTGAGCAGCTGTGTGTTACATTTTAAAATATAATGTATTCTTTGCTAGTCTGTGCCAGTTATGATATCCCTATAGTGAATTCCTTTGTATTTGCTCTCAACAAGCAGAAGATTTTGTAAGAGGCAGAACTTTCTACTGCCCTGATTTGGAAGTCACATTAACATCACCAAAGCAACAACAAAAAAGGCCAGGCATTCAGTGAAAAACTATGTTGCCCGTCCTAAAATTGCGGTCAAGCTTTATGTAATCAAGGTAAACTCACTCCAGTTTTGTGTTTTCTCAATAGATTGGCATGTAATTTGGGACGGTTGAGTAAGTAAGCAGCAAACCTGAGTGGTCCCTGAAGTGTGGATGGGAATCTTTGAGGAGGAGATGGAGAAGTCAGCTAGAAGCCGGTTCTGGGGGGTTTTAAGACAGATTCTCCCTTTTCATCAGCTAAAAAGCTGACTCCTCCTGGCATAAGTGCTGGGTACTTGGATATCTTGGAACATCTCCCTGTGAGAGGCTGACTCAATGAAGAATGTTGGATTTAGGACTCTAGGTCATTTATCTGCTTGTGATGGTTTGACCTGAAATGGCTGCCAGCTGCCTTCCCAGCTGCTTTCTCATTCCCCCTCCTGAATATGATAGGGAAAGAAAATAAGATGGCAAACCCTGTGGATTGAGACAAGGACAGGAAATCACTTACCAGTTGCCATTGATGCCTTAGGTTTTAACTTTTATATTTTTCAAATCCTGTACTGCCTAGTGTGTAACTCTGAAGTTTCGTGTGGCCTGTTAACTACTGTTCTCTCATGCTGGTTAGACATAACGAAGCCTCTGTAGGTTTGCTCTCCAAGGACACTTTGAATGTGCCAGGCCCCAAAATGTGTAAACTAAAAGCCTCTAAAGAGGAGGGGCAAACTTGGGGTAATTACATCATTAACTGAAGTTATAATTGGAGAATTAACCCTGATATGCGAGTGGACCAAACTTATAGAAGTGTGAAGAACCCGTGACCCAGCGTCCATCTTGGGTGTAGCCTTTTGACTGTCCAGGGTGTACCGCTGAAGGCCCTTCAAATAAATACCAACTTTTATTCTCTTATTCTTGTCTAGCCTCTGTTTTTAGGTACCCACTGCCGGGCATCAACATCATGGGCAAAACAGCATCAACCAGGGGAAAATTTATTCAATTTATTGCTAACTAAATATAGAGTCAGAGGTTGAAAAACAAAGACAAAGACTAAAACCTTCACCTTCCCTCCTCTCCTCCCCTCAGGCTTTATCCCAGGCTCAACTTCACTCCTCCATCCCCAGCTCCTCTTCCTCCCAACTCTGAGCAGCACAGGGAGTGGGGAATGTGGGTATGGTCAGTCCATCACAGCCCATCTCCACTGCTCCTTACACTTTTCCTTGCTTCAGTCTGTGCTGGGCTGCAGTGTGGTTACCTCCTTGGTACAGTGCTGGAGGAGTTGAGAAACTATTTCTTCTCTGACTTATCATAGTTTTACATGGACAAAGTACAGTAAGTGTCATTTGAATGCTACTGAGGAGAAATTATTTTGAAACTCTCTAAGGGAGGTCCGTGGCTGGCAAATATCTGGGTTAATAATTGTCGACTTTCATAGACCTATATTCTCTCAAGCCAGCTGGGGATCCAAAACAACTTTTTGTCCTCTGGAAAGAAAGGAGAAGCTGTTTTCTGTATTGTGAATATTGTCACACATGCGTGGTGTTGATTAATTAAAAAGAGGTGAGGCTCTTTAGAAATCTGGGAAAGAGATCATCTCTTTCTCTGCCTCCTGCTTTCTGTCACCCTGAGACAGCGTGTTCATTGAGGCTGAGCAGAAGCACAGTGCAAAATGCCAGTCAAAGGCAATCCAAAATGCAGCCTTGGTGTGCCTCTTTGGAAATCTTAGCACAGCTATAAGGCTAGGAAAAGCAGATTATGTGATCATGACTTCTGTGTTGGATATGAATTTAAACTCAGACCTAACTTCTTGCCAGTAGTCTGAGCTGTCAGTGCTTGAACAGGATTTACATTTGGATTTTTTAGGGTTTGATTCAGTAAGGAACTAAACATGCTAAATGAAACAGCTCTCTGTGCCATTAGTAAATGAGGAAAAGGCAAAATTAAAACATGACTGTTCCCTTTGGCAATTAAATAGGAACAAAGGAACGCTGTGCTTTAAATCTATGAGCTTTCCACTAAGATGCTCATTACTAATGAAAACCTTTTCCTCTGAAATCTCCTGAACCCTGTTTTCAAAGGGAGAAAAATAGGAAAAAGAACTTCGTTAAATTGCTCTTTTGAAATTGAAAGATTTATCTGTTTCTCTGCATCCCAAAAGCTGATGTTTACAACAGGGTCCTCATACCACACACATGGTAATGGGTCTACCACAACCTTCAGTTTCTAAAACAGACATCTATCTGAGCGTTATCTGATTTTCTTGTGTTGGGAGGGTGTGTTTGTAATCCCCAAACCCATTAAAGAAATGTTGTAAAAACATTTTGAAATAAATGAAACACCTTTCAGGATAAGTTGCTGATAATGGAAAGCAAAAGCACAGTGTGACTGAAATTATTCCATGGATACTTTCTGCCACCTTTTTGATAGCTGCAGTATTTATATCTTACCGTGGTGACTGTGCTATGCGGCATGTACTGTCCAATAGTTCCAAAATAACTAACTTAGAAATACAGACAGACTACTTTTCATTTTACTTTCTTATATTCATTTTTAAAAATGCAAAATGCTTCTTAAAAATAGTGATGGTTTGTCCTTGATGCAGTCCTATTAGAAGCTTTGTTGTTTTTGGTGAGTGCAGAAGATGAAGGAGATGAAAATCAAGTGATATCCTGTTGTTTGAAATTAAGGGCTTATAAAACCTGACAGCATGTATGTTACTTTATCCACATGAGTTCTCTGATCAGAAAAAGAGAAGCTGTAAATCTCTTTCTTTTTAATTATCTATGTGATAAAGGAGGGTAGAAATAGAATGTGGAAAAAAGGATTATTAAAAACTAAACCTGATGCATTACGAGACTGCCGGACGGTTTTGATACCCAAGTCGTCCGATGAAGGGAAACTTGGGGATATCAATAACTGGAGACCTATCACCATTGCATCTGTGGTGGTTAGGTTATTCTCCAGGATCGCTACAGCGAGACTGGCCCGGGCTTGTCCCATTAACCCCAGACAGCGGGGTTTTATTAGTGCTTCTGGTTGTTCTGAGAACCTGAAGCTGTTACAGCTTCTGGTTAAAAGTGCTAAACAGGAGCATCGAGATCTGGGGGTTGTGTTTGTGGATATAGCCAAGGCTTTTGACACTGTTTGTCACCAGCATATCCTTGCTGGTTTAGTTCAGAGGGGGGTGGATTCCCATGTGGTCCATCTGGTTAGTGAGATGTACAAAAACATCACAATGTACATTGTCACTAAGAATGGGAAAACAGACCCAATTAACATATGCTCTGGTGTTAAGCAGGGCGACCCTGTGTCACCTTTGTTATTCAATCTTGCGCTTGACCCTCTTCAGTGTAAACTTGAAGCAGATGGTGAGGGGTTCCATCTTGGCAGGTTCAAGCTTACGGCCATGGCCTTTGCTGATGATTTGGTGCTACTGAGCAATTCCTGGGAAGGCATGTGTCATAACATCAGGATTCTGGAGACCTTTTGTGACTTTACTGGTCTCCGGACACAAGGTGAGAAATGCCATGGCTTTTACATCAAGCCAACAAAGGACTCGTATACCATCAATGATTGTCCTGTTTGGTGGATTGGTGGGTCTCCCCTTAACATGATCGACCCTGGAAGCTCAGAGAAATATCTTGGCACCCAGATTGATCCCTGGACCGGCTTTGCCAACCAAGGCTTGTCTGAGAAACTAGAAGGATGGCTTCATCGGATTGGAGACGCACCACTTAAACCTCTTCAGAAAGTTGATATACTCAGGACTTACACCATCCCTAGACTGATATATCTGGCTGACCATACCGAAGTGAGAGCTGGGCTCCTCGAATCCCTTGACCTGTTGATTAGAAGGATGGTCAAGGAGTGGCTTCACCTCCCATTAAGTACATGTGATGCCATCTTATATTCGAGATTTAAGGATGGAGGGCTAGGACTCATCAAACTGGCGGCACTTATACCAAACATACAAGCGCAAAGATTGCATAAGTTGGCCCAGTCTTCGGATGGTGCTCTGGTTGCATTTTTGAAGGGAGAACGTCTAGAACTGATGTTTGAAAAATTATGGTTGAGAGCTGGTGGGGAGAAGGAGTCCATCCTGCAGATTTGGGAGCCTATCCCAGAGGTGGAATTGGTTACAGAAGGAAGTGAAGCCTTGTCAGAGTGGGAGACTCCTCGTTCCAGAATCCGCTTTCCTAGACCCCATGACTGGCGGAAGGTGGAATTTAATAAATGGAAGTATCTGGTTGCCCAGGGCCATGACATTGAAAATTTTGAGAATGATAACATCAGTAACGGTTGGTTGGTGCGCTATCGTGGCATTCCTCATTGAAAACTTTTAACTGCATTGCAATTGAGAGCAAATGTCTACCCCACACGTGAGTTTGTGGCCAGGGGTAGGCATGATGTCTGCATAAGATCTTGCAGACACTGTGGCGCTGATTATGAAACAACTGCCCACGTCATCGGGAACTGTCCGATTACTCAAGATGCCAGGATTAAGAGGCATAATTCCATCTGTGAAACCCTTAGCTGCGAGGCTAAGAGGGAGGGTTGGACGTTATTTCAGTAACCACACTTGAAGGATGAGCAGAATGAACTCTATAACCTGGATTTGATCTTTGTTAAAGAAGCCAAGGCATTTGTAGTGGANAAGCAAAGGAATTTGTAGTGGCCGTGACAGTGAGATACAAGCATAACAACTCATCTTTGAAAGAGGCTGCTGCTGAGAAGGCCAAAAAATACCAGCGCCTTCTGCCTCAAATTTGTGACCTTAAAAATGCGACAGTCACCGACTTCCTAGGTTTTCCCTTGGGAGCGCGGGGAAAATGGTATGAGAAGAACTCCGAGTTGCTACGGGCCCTGGGTCTCTCTAAAACAAGGCAGAAGAGGCTTGCCCGGGCCCTGGCATCCAGAGCGCTCTTCTCTTCCGTCGACATTGTACATATATTTTCTAGTAAAGCCTGACTGTCTGTACCTTTGAATAAATGAAGGCCCCTTCCCTGCATGGTAGTAGCTGGACAGTGGAATTGGTTTTGGGTGGGAGGGGTTCATCTTTCATACCGTGTCTGGCCCATATTTGGGCATCAAATTCAAATTGGACTAGGTGGACGGGCCACCTTTACTTAACCCGGAAAAGAAACATAAAAATTTTATATGTTTATTAAATAACTCCTAAGCAAAACCTAACTATAGGAACATTACAATAATTCAGTAGCTAGAAGATCACATACTTCATTACTCACAAGCTGGCAGATCATAAGAAATGCACAAGTGCGTTTTTATGGCAGGAAACACATCCATTAAATTACTCCATTAATTCATATACACCAATCATAGTATTCTCTTTCTCTATGGATTTTGTATCGACTTTACCTTCTATTCATTGCTGTAGACAAGAGGGTACTACTGGAAACAGTCAGGTAAAAATGCCTTTCCCTGACTGATAAAATACGGGGTTTTTGTACAGACAGACATATGTAGCTGAAGTATGTAATAGCAAAACCGCAAAAAAGCCACTCAGAGTGTAAGCTGTCCATTGGATCCAATTGTCCAAAAAGCTTAAAAATCGAACTGTATGATGAAACACCTTCATAGTTTTCCCTATTTTCTCTAGTTTCTTCATTATACACAGTAATGTTTTGCTTTCCTCCATTTTTTTGAAGTCTTAAAATTTTTTTAGTGTTCCTGGTGGTACTTTGCTTTTGTGTAATGATTAAAATTCTTCATATATGAGAGTGGCTTATTTGCTAATTGATACAGCTGACACCTTACTAAACTGGTGTTCCTATTCTCCATCAGTCTTTTTTCAGTCTGTGCCTGGATGTGTCTTCGTCATGTGGCCAGAATATAGTGGCTTCCTGTGATGGGATCTCATTCTATGGTGGGAATATGTGTGCCAGGTGATACAGCCATGGCATTCTGGTGTGTTTCTCACACTTCTGGATGGTCTTGTGTCAGGCATCCGGAACTGACTCCTATCGCCCCCACACTGCTGTCGTGTTCCTAAAATGTGCCTGTCCCAAACTTCCAGTCTGTTTGGAATGTTCACTATTCACATAAAGGATGAGACACAGGGAGGCTATTGCTTGAAAAGCGAGGCACAATGCAGACGTAGGGCACCACTGCTCACAAAACTCTGATCCGCTCTAGAGACGTCAGTGTGCCTCATTAGCTTGACATCAGGATTAGACCTTCTCAGTCATTGTGTCATCTAGACTGTTGGTTCCTAAAAGCCTGTTCTTACGTCTCTCCCCAGCTCCGTTTCAGCTCATGTCACGTATCAGACTCAGGGTGTTCTGCTGCTTCTGCCAAGTCCAACATACTGCCACTTATTTTTCCTTTCCTGCTTTCCTTGTTCCCCTTAAGTGCTTGTCTCAGTTTAGAGACAAGTTTAAGAGAAAATGCTCTGGAATGCGTATTTTCTCTAAAGAAAAGGGTTTCAGCAATAAGAATTTCCCGCCAATAAGAAATGAATATTAGTGGATGAAAGTGAAAAAACCCAACCATTTATTGACAAACAAAGTGCCCACATGGCACAGGAAAAGAATGAATAAATGCTAGATACTGAATGACATTGACCTTATGTTCCCACCACCCACACTGAAACAAAAAAACACCCAAAATGCCAAGGAGAGAAAAAACAACGGCTGACCATGTGGTGGGGAGGAACAAAATGGCAGCGGCTTTTGTTGCAGGGAAGGAAAGAACTCTAAAAGTTCATACAGCAGCTCGGGCAAAACCAGATGGGAACCTGGTGAATCTCTGACATTGGTCTCCTCTTCACAGCGGATGAATCTGGTGGATTTAGTGTCCTTTCTTTCACTGGGTTGGCTTTTCCAAGGTCTGGGGCCGAGATGGAGCGGCCCGTGGCTCCCCGCTGGTCCCAGCCCATTGTCTCCCGTCGATACTTCCCTCTGGCCTCAGACCAAACCAAACTGAACACTTCAGGAGAAAAAAAAACAAACAAAAGGCCGCTGAAGGATTGCTGCCGCAGTCTCCAAGGCCAGGGAAAAGGAAAAAAAACCCCAAGCTAGCTAAGCAACAAAGTAACCACCGTCCCCACTGCACCACAGACGCCTGGGGAGTGAGATTTTGAAAAAGCCCACGCAAGAGCCCCTCACCGGGCCCACCTTAAAGCAACGATTTGTGGGCATAGAAGAGACGACCATGAGAATAGAAAACCACCCCAAGACAGTGCTGGAGTCCCCGTGCCACAAAGCATTTAAACATATGTTCAACTCTTAGTGATTAAGTCTTTTGCTGAGTCAGGACATTTGCATTCATCTTGGCCTTTGAGTGTGACTAGCCTTTGAAGTTTGAGAAGCACAAGAAGAAATTCTCAGCAGCACAGAGAGGACCAATTAATTCTTTCTTGTATTAGCCTCTTTGATTCTTCAATGTACTTGCTCTTAGATTTTCCTTTTTTACTTTCTTTGCCTTTTTGTACCATTTGTCTTTTTGCTTCACATCACTCTGTTCTTTCATTTACCACTTGCCTTTCCCAGAGAGGGAAAGCAAAATTCTACTTTGCACCTTAGAAAATTTGCTGTGCAGTCCAATTATTTTAATTGATTTTGCAGTTCAGACTGGCTGATCTGTGACACACTTCTGATACCACCAAGAGTGCCACTCCTATGCCATGAGACCTGTCTAAGGGTACTGACTCATCTCCATTGGTCCTGATGGGACAAAAATATCTGTACTGTAGTAAATATTTGCTTAAGACAAGAGTGTTCCTGTGTTTTTTATGGGGATAGCTGATGCATGCAGTTGCTTCAGAAAAAAAAAGAATTTAAAATTTAAAGAAGTTTGGAATGAAGGCTGCTAATCCCTCTCTCAGTCTCTGAGCCCAGAGCTTTCCCAGAGCTTTGGTGACTTAGCACTGAATCAGAGAGACATGAGTCCTTTTGACGTCTCTGTGGGTTTTTTTTCATACCTACTGCAGCTTAGCTCTGAATTCAGAGTTTTTGCTTGCATTGCACTCCTAGGTCAGTGCAACAAGCCTCCCACTGTCACAGGCAGCCCATAAATGTGCCAAGCTCAATGTTCACAGTTCTTCGTAGCTCACCTCTGCTGCATCTACTGGAAAGCTCTTCCAGACCTATATTCTTCTGATCATTGAGAATCTTTTCTTTCGCAAGCTTTTTCTAGAAGTGTGTTAATTCTAGTAATATATTTTAAATTGACCCTTCATTTTGATATGAAATTGTGAAATAAGTTTTTTCATCCTTTCTCTAAGTGATGGATTGCGGACTGGGTTTGTTTTGGGGAGCTGCTCTGTTTTGGCAGAGTATACATCCATTGTATGTATCACATACATGTGATTCTTGGAGTGTCCTGTGCAGGGCCAGGAGTTGGACTCGATGATCCTGATGGGTCCCTTCCAACTTAGCTTATTCTGTGATTCTGTGATTCCCATTCAGTGTATTAGTTAACTGTGTACATTAAAGTATATTTCTTGGTTCAAAAGTGTAACTCCTGTTTAGTCAGTGGGGTGTGTGGTTTGCACATACATACAAGGAAAAGAATTGTCTGCTTTCCCGGGTAAACATTTCTTCGTGTTACGTGACTCTGCTGTTGACCAACCTGTCTGCTCTTTCCAACAGTTACACATGTGTCCGAAGTGACTATAATGGACTGTGATACATGGGGGAAAAAATGGACCTCTTGAGCGTATATCTTAATGAAAACTGTATTAATATGTTGTTTAGTGGTTGTGGATGCTTTTGATGTTTTGAATGTTTTGCAAGCCATGTAACAGCATTTAGTCACTTCCTTCATGCTGTTGCAAAATGGTGTCAAATTTAGATTAGTAACAAGTTTTGACATAACAGCAGGGTTTACCTCAAGGGAAACTTCACAAAATGTTGTGTTTACAGATCATTCTGTCAAAGTAGCTCAGATTGTCAGTCCATCTGGTTTTGCCACCAGAGATACTTTCATGGATAGGTCTTCTGGCTTGTGGATGCTATGTTTCTTCCCAGAACCATGAGGAACACCAGCTCTGGTAAAGTGCATGGACTTACTAGAGCATGCAGGATGGCAAAGGACACCTGAAGGTTGGTTGCGCTTTGGTGTTCCCAGCTGTGTTTAACTACTGTCAAATGTGATAATCACAGCGTGAAGAGCCTTCTGCCAGGCTTCCTTGTGCTTCAGAGAGGAGGGAGCAGAGCGTTTCTTTTGAAAGTCAAGCAAGCATCAAAGCTGCTAACTTAGGCAAAACTAGAATGGAAGGTTAACATTTTAATTGTCTGACAGGCAGCGAATTTAGGCTTTTATTCAGCAAAGCACAGTTGTCTGTTGATTTCATTGGGAGTGTGATATTTAAACCTAAGCATATGCTTAAGTTTGTTCTAAGGTTTCCAAGCAAGGCCCTTAGGGAAAGCGCTTTTCACCTTCCCTGAGAGGGGAAAAGACATTGTGCTCTGTGCCTGTATAAATCAGGGCATGTTATTTGCTGTATCTCATTAGCATAAAAAGAAAGGTAAACTATCACCAAACTGTGAGGAAGGGACCAGGGTGCAGGGGTGTCTCTTCTGCACAGCTCTACACGAGTAAGCAGTGTCTCATCTCCTTGGAAATAGGAGGAAGGGACTGGATCCTCTGTGTTACCTCATTGCTCTGTGGGGTTTCTCTATCCTCCGCCTGGGCCATGCAGGCAGATGAGCCAGGATGTCATGCGTTTGCAAGGGAAGTTATTGCTGACTTATCAGTAACTGGCTCTTCTCCAGCCCCCCAGTGATCAACTGAGGTGGAGGAGGTCAAGCCTAGCCTAGTCAACATTACTTAATTTGTGTCCACGTCTTTACCATGCAGTGACTTCTGCATCCTCAGCGTAGCTGCCTTCAGATAAAGCAACTTCCATCATTTTTTGGAACCTGTAAGAGCCACAGCATGTTTTTGTAACTATAGTTTAATTTTCAGGTTTTTTTGGTTTTCTGACTCATAGTCCTCTTCTCCAGAAACATAAAATGATTCATATACCCAAGCACTTAACACCTTTTCCATTTGTAAATGGCACTTCATGAATCCTTAATGAGGGTATTCCAAACCACTAAAACCATAATTTGCTTGTGCTACATAATAAGGTTTGAATCCTGCAAAGACTTATGTAAATACTTTGAAGTTCATTGTAGGTTTTTGCAAATTATGATTTAGAACCAGGATGTCCTCTGGCTTAGTCTCAGTTGGTCTTTGTGGCCCTCATAAGCTGTGACACAGCACCTGGGAAGAGAGAATGGGAAAGAAAAAAGGAATTGGTGCTATAAATCTGACAGAAGGAAAAGAATGCAGAAGAAGCTCTTTTATTGCTTTCACAGAGTAAGATTTGAATATTAAAGTATATTAGAAAAAGGAGATGGAAAGAGAAGATGAAAAACATTTTTTTTCTTTCAATCTGCTTTAGAATTTCTAAAATTAAACTCTCAGTGTCTTATTGTTTTTGTTGGAAGATATGAGGGGAAAATCCCTTTGCTGGGTAATTCAAAACTCAGATTTATTTAGACTCAAAATATACATTTCTAGCTAGCACTGCAGTTTTAAAAAGCTATTGCATGGTTGCTCAAGCAGTGCACATATTTAATGATTTTCTTTTTAAAATGGAATCGAATAATTTATGATGTTAGGTTTTTAGTGTCTTAATTCAGACTTTTTCTCCCAGATCATCCTAGAACTACTCCAGATTATTCAATGTCAAAAAAAACCCCTAAATCTTTTTCATGTGTCTAACACATAGAATTCTAAAAGCAGTAAAATCTTCTAATTTGAATTGAAATTTAATAAATGCATTTAATTACTGGATTTTGCAGGAACAGTTTATATTCTGAGAATCAGATTTCTGAAAAGGTCAAAAGGCATTTTTTTCTTGTCCATAAGAATAAGGTAGTGTTATTTGCAGGAAGCTGTTCATTTCAGATATTTTATTACTTTGTCTTATTCAATGTTATTTTCACTTTGTTGTTGTGAAAAAGGATTTTTGGTTACAATTTTCCTCTCTTTTGTTGCATTAAATGGCAAAATTCTCTCCTCTATCTTCCCTCATTCTCCAATAACTTAAAAAAAAAAAAAAAAGAGAAGTTAATAAGCTTCTGCTTCAGCAGTGATTTATAGCTCATAAATGTCGGTGAAAGAGTCCAATGCTAAGAGTTAGGAAAGGACCATGAATTCCAGTTCCTGCAAAGCTTAACACAGGTCATGTGTGTTGAGCTTTGCAGAACTGGAAGGGGCTTGGCTCCTTGCAATCAAAGCTGTTTTCCATTTGCAGGTGTTGCCACCCAGGGAACTGGAAACAGCCCTGACACTACTTCAGCAAATGGGTCTCTGTGCTCCCTTCCTCACTGTGCTGGTCTCCACACAACATTCCATTAAAACGAGCAGGAGCGTTGCTGGTCTTTCCGGAAGGTGCAAGACAAGCTAAATCCTCCAATTTGTTTATACTCCTTGGATGCTTTTCCAGTGATGTTGTGGATAAAAATGGTTTGCATTCCTGGCACTGCTGCACACAGGTGTCTCCTCATCCCTCACAGGGCAGTACTTATTTCAGAGTGAAGCATTTTATGAAAAAGCATGTATTCCTGAAAAGAACACGCTCTGGATGATCTTAGGTCCCATGCAACTTCTAAATAGATGATAAGGATATAACCTAAGATGCCAGAGGAAGATCTGTGATCTCCCTTGAGGGAAAATTATGCACTCAAGAAAAATGGGGTAAATGAGCAGGGAGTGTTTCAGGTATGAGTGTCTCTATGATGCTCTTCCATTTCAGTTCACACAAGAAAGATCTGCAATTGGTTTTGTAATATATGGTCTGTGGCATTTGCTTGGTGGTTTGTCCCTCTGCACAGTGTGGTGTTCATTCCTCTCACATTTGGCTTGTGCTCTCTCTGTTGGGAGCTGACAGTGCACTTCCTTGCAATGATTCACCAAGTGTTTATTTAGGGGCTACGTTGCATTTAGGCAGAATCCTTCTATGTTAATAATGCGTCTTAGCAATTTACATAAGCTACTAGATTAGCTTCTAGGCTACTTTAGTCTTCAGAGCTGACCACCAAGAAGGAAAAAATATTTCCGTTGGGCTCAACTTTTCCAAAATCAGGAAGGAGATCTTCAGCCAGAAACACAGAAACATGCAATTTTATATGAAGCATGGACTGAATGCCAAGTTTGGGCTTTTGCCTTTGTTAGGAGTATTTTGAGACTGAATGCTTGAAACATGGCCTTCTTTGGGAGCCCCTAAGGGAAACCTAGAAAGTCCAAGGTCACAACCTAGAAGAGCTGCATCCTCTAGAGTTATATTCAGTGGCATTTTGCTTCTCAAAGACAACCCTGTTATGGAAAGGATTTAACTGGCAGGGAAATAATATGTTTTTACCTTGATTCACTCAGTGGTGCATTTTAGCCAAAGATACATGGTTGGTTGGGTTTGGTATGAGTTAGTGCTGCCCCCTGAATGGGCAGGGGAAGTTTTCCCCAGTGGTGCCCTTCTGAGCCACCTGGCTTCTGCTGTGCTAGCACAAGCACTTCTGTGAAATGCCTGCAGGATGCCCTGTCTGGGGGCCAGGTCCCAGCTCTTAACAACTGAGGAAAATCTATCCTTTTTCACCCTGCCCCCTAAATGAAATGGAGAGGAGAGTGCTGCTGCTATTTTTTTTTTTATTGTTATTTTTCAGAAACTGCAATGAATAGGTATGATTGTCATGTTAAGAGCTGGAAGGTTTTCTGCAAACAACCATTTAATTCTCTTTCATTGGCTAAGAAACCAATGAAACAAAGATGTTCCAGCTGAAGGAAATATGGCAGCAGAGGATGGTTATCTCTCAGCTCTGCCAGTGATGCCTTAACGGACCTAGAAATAAAACAACACACTTTGAAGATAATATTAGTATAGGAGGTAATATAAGGTTAGTCTTTATTGGAGGCCTCCAGGGGCAGATATGGAAAATGTCCACAAAATGCACACCCCCCCACAGGGTGAATACAGTTTTGTAAGTTTAGCAAATTAGCATAATTGACAAAAATCACCAATTAGAGACATAAGTCATCATGCAATTTCCCCCTGTTCAGCCTTCTCTGAGTCCTTCCCCCTCAGATGGAAACTAAACTTTGTTTATGAAAATGTGTCTTGAAGAGCTGGTTTTCGGCCTTGGTTCCCAGAAAGAACCAAGATAGCATAGGGGCCTTGTACCCCCTGGGGCTTGGAACTCTGAAATATGTTTTGTCTTTCTGCCTAGGGAAAAGGTAGGGAAAAGTACTGGAAAAACTAGCCACAGATACAACAATAGGCTACAGAAAGAATACAGAGAATATATAAAAGGAAAAGGCAAAAATCATTTGGCGTCACCAGCACCAACAGCTCATGCCGCAGTGCTTGTGGTAGTGGCTGGATGGGACACAAAAGGTTGTCAAGGAAATGGTTTCATGTGAAGAAAATGAAATACAGGAAGGACCAGCCTTTGTTATGCAAAACTTTGCAGCTGAGCTTGATTGGAATGGATAGAGTGCTGTGAAACAAGACAAGATAGCTTGCTTGTTGGCACAGCAAGGAAATGAAGGGAGAACTCTGAAAATGCCCTGGAGCATGGCAGAGCTCTCTCCTGGTTTCCATATCTAGCGTTTACTTTCCTTGTTTAGCCCATTGACTTGGAAATCTTGAGAAATTGCTCTTTTTGATTACAGCCATTGCAGTTCCTCCTTTTTTAAAAAATCTGTTAATCTGTGTGTCACTTACATCCTGCCTTGGTGCAAGTGTTAAAAGCCCCATCATTTGACCCTTGCCCTTAGTGTCTGCACAGTTGTTTCACTGACCAAAAACCAGTCATCTTTGTGCAGAATGTTTCCTGGCATATCAAAATCACATTGTGTGGCTGTTTTGGGGATTTGTTACAGGCAAAAAGCAGGCAGCAGATATACCAAAAGGTGCTGAACTGTCGACCTTTCTGGCAACCGTGACTCTAGAGGTTGGCTTCAGGCTGGGTAAAAATACCATCTAGATATACTCCTGGATAAAACCATGCAGGTTTGGCTGTCGATAGATCAGGGATTTAAGGACCTAACTGGTAAGATGTCCAGAAGTCACAGTAGTAGCTTAGGCTCCTCCAGCAAGAGCTCCCCAGGAGGGGAGCTGCAGGATTCACCTGCACTGAGCTCATGGAGTTTGTAGAAGCTACTAGAAGTAAAATCACTGTCAGAAAGAGCATGTTAAGAATTATTAGAAATACCAGGACCCTGTGATTGTCCTAGGTGTCTATACTCAGTAACCCAGCTGCCAAAAGTGATTTGTAACCGGGGTTTAATAACTTTTTGGTCCCCTTGGAAGCCCACTAGATCATCCTGACCTCTCTATTGCTTTGATGCTTAGAGAGGTGGAAGTTGGGCAGTAATTTCAGACTCTCCTGTTGCTGTTGATTCAGGAAGTATTGTATATGGTAGGGTCAGCCAGCAATGCAAACTGCAATAATAAATAATAAAAATCCCTAAATTAAAGCAAATGCTGTATTAGGTATAGCTGAGCCATATTTTTCTATTTAAGTAAATATCAGGTTGGGCCTTGAATTTGTGAGCAGAACAAGGAAGGTTTTGGAACGTGGGAATTGCATTATGGCTTCTATTTCCTTTCTAGGGAAGCATGTAAAGCACATTAAAGAGCGAGGGGAGGTCATGACTACAGGGAACAGGATGTCTGAGAGGGAAAGGTGGGGCAACAGGAGCTGCTGCAATAAAAGGACAGAGGAGAGCATGAGGTTGAAAAGTGGTAACTGGAAATCTTGCAATATCTTGATCAGTGTTCTTTCATATAAAAGGTGAAAAAAAAAGTTTCTTCTTCATTACTTGTATATTTCTGCCCTCTTTTAATCTCTTGTTTTAATTCAAATTTTTGTGTTGGTTTTTTCCCCATTGCAGCAATGTTCTGAAATTTTGGAAATGCCAGACAGATAGACTCTGTGTTTCAAAGCCAGCATCTGCATGTGTGCACATGTTGGATGAAAATGCTGGACAGGGTGGGCTGATTAAAATGTATTTGCTTAGCCATGATGAGTTAAGAACACTGCTGTATAGTAAGTATTGTGCCTGCTGTATTGCAGCATGTTCCTCCCAACTATGTTTCATGCATCATTCCCTCTATCCATAAAATTATTTCTGGGCCAGGCATGCACTGACTCGTAAGCAGGGTGGAAGTGATGGCATCAGTGCCGGTTTGGCCAAAATCTAGTAATATAGCCCCTGAGAGAAAACCAGGCCACAACCACCCTTCCCCCCCACAGGGTTCGGGAAAAAGAAATTTTTCCTCGAAGGAAAGTGAAAGAGATAAAAACTATTTATTTTAACAAACACACAGGAAAAGGATAATGATGCTAAATAATGAATTAA
>VZTD01001597.1:397202-492682 GCA_013397725.1 Rhagologus leucostigma
TGCCTTCTGCAGTCAGACAACACTGAGGAGTGCAATCTCTGTGTCCTTGAGAAGCTGCTTTGGAAAGTTCATCTGGGTTTTTTTTTTCCCCAAGCTCAGTTTAAAGGCACAGAAAAGGCACAATATTACTTTTGGGGCATAGAGCATGATAGGGGATACACATGATAGAGTCACCCCAAGACAGCATCCCTCCCTCTAACCCCTCTGTCTAGGGGTGCAGGATCTCAGGCAGGGGAAGCAGCTTGGAAGCAAGCTAGAGGAAGTCTCTACTCACTTTCCTATGGGAGCTACCATGGCTTTTCCAGGATTGCTTATTTGAAGCATATTGCAGCACTGCTGGCAAGCAGCACATCCGGCAGTGTGTTCTAGAGAAGAGCATATGGTTTGGCATAAAGGAAGTAAGCATAAAATGTCTACGTATTTTTCAAAAGGCAAATTTTCTGAAAAGTCTGTCTGATGATAGCCCAAACCAGAACAAGCTGTAATTACATATCCTTTTGGTTTACAGATTATATGATATTTCTCTTTGCTTTTGCAAGTGTGCAACAGTTGTGCTTCAGTGACTCAGCAGCCCTTTAACAAGCTGTAGAAGGTACCCTGTTGCTCAGGCCTGGCAGTACTGATGGGCAGCATGTCCTTTAACCCTTTGTAAGATTATGTAGCTTATGGACCAGTCTCAGAGTGGTGACCTGTCCACATGGAGCTGGGGGAGGAAGCTGGGGAACCGGGATGATTACCCACTATCTTTTCATTGTACAGCTCCTGCTCAGGGTATTTTGGTGCTTGAGTCCAGCAAATATAGCAAGGTAGAGAGGGAATGGCACGGAGGAAACTATTTGGAAGGAATTAAACATTAACAACACACCTTAAGTACAACCAAGTAGGAGCAAAAGAAGGTAAATACTGTCCAAGTACACTCTGTACCCAGTTTTAATACAGGCATACAGGATTTGTTTGTGGAAGCAGACAATCATCGCCTTCCTCCGTGTGGTAAAAAGTGTATTTAAAAGAAGTACTACATGGAATTTTGTATAAATATGCCTTGCAGAGTAAAGCCTCAAAGGCAAGCCTGGTCCATTTGTGTTGCCACTCTGTAAACTAATTATTTAATTTAAAACAGTAAGCAGCAGCTAGCTTGACTACTTAACTGATTTCCAAGTTGGATGGTTTTTCAGTCCATGTTACCCTCGTGTACACCTTTTTCCAGGGCTGTAAAACTCTGCTGAGAAGGCTGCTTGCTGAGCCATGGGGTACCCCAGCTGATTCAGTTGCTCCTCCACCAGCTTTTGCTGTGAGGTTCTTAAGGTACCAGAGCCGAAATAATCTGGATGGCAAAACTGGTCTCTTAGAGGATCACTCACTACGTGGTTTTGTCCTTATGAAAATAAAGGGAGTGGGGAGGGGCAAATGCCCCAGAACAGGTCTGCCTGCTCTGGTGGAGGCTAGAGAAAATGGCATGTGATGCTGCTGCAGTTCCGTTGTTGGTCCAAGTAACCAAGGGGTTTGCCAACCAAATTAAATAAATAGCCCAACACTGCCTCTCTCCAAATCACATTGAGTCTGATTAAGAGTCCAAAGAGTATTTTTTCTCAAACAAGAATGTCTGTATCAGAATACCAAAGATAATTGATTTTTTTTGTTTTATATTATCTCAGAGAGTGATTTTAAAAAATCACTTATCAGCTTCTTTTCAAATGCCTTAAAGGGGGAAAAATTAAAGGGCATTTATTAATACTAGCAGTAATTTCCCAAAGTATTGCACACATTATTATTAATATTATTCTAGAGATGCAGTGCCAGCAAATCATAGATACAGAGAGTTGGCAATAAATTAATTGGAGAACTAATAAAGTACTGGAAATTAGGAAAGATGATGAGATGGAAGAGATCAACTGAGTGAAGAGAAGTCTGAGATGGCACATCTTTCTTGCATTGATATGGTAATGAAACTTGTGAAGACAGAGTGGGAATACTGATCCTCACATGGCTTCTAGCAACTTGCCATACTTGATCAAATTGCTGTAAAATTGCTAACGTTAGCAATTACAAGTTGAAAAGACCTTTATGCCAATATAAATGCATCTCTGGTGCAGAGCACTGTCCCTTCTACAATGATAGTTTCTAAATTGATACAGTATTGTAGAGTGAGCTGGGCTTTGGCAAAACTGGTGGCTCAAGCTCACCTGTGCTTGAGCCTGTGTCCTGTGGCAGAGTACAGGAGTCCAGGCATTGAGGCAGAAAATCCAGGGCCCACAAACACTATGTGATGCATCCAGGGGAAAACAACACAAGCTCCCAGAGGACTTGGTGGGCTCTGGACTGACATTACTCTCAGAAATGAGAGTTGGTACTATGGTAAATAGTGTCGTAAAACCTTAGTTCCTGACTGTTTGACAGTCAAGAAAAAACAAATCTAATACCATGCTCTCAGAAAACAACAAAAGAGGTTGAGAAAAAGTGCAGTGAGGAGTGGCCAGGGCCTCAAGGCATGAAGCAGTCCCTGTAGGCAGAACAGCCAAGAGGGATTTGGTTTCTGCAGGGGAGGAGTTGGCTGCCAGGCATGATTCTAAAGGTCTGTAAAATCACAGGCAGTGCAGAAGGAAGGGGTAGCTGGTAGGTGATGAGCTGAGGATTGTGGGTGAAAAGCTGAGGGCTCCGGATGGTGAGCTGAGGGCTAGGAGCCTCAGAGAAAAATGTTGGGCATTCAGTTAAGAAGTTGCATTCTCTGAATGCAGAGAAGTTGCATTCAGAGAAGTTGCAGTTTGTCAGATACATAATGGTTTTAAACTGACAGAGGGCAGGTTTAGATTAGATGTTAGAAAAAAATTCTTTACTGAGAGGGTGGCAAAGTAATGGAACAGGTTGTCCAGAGAAGCCCCATCCATGGAGATGTTCAAGGTCGACTTGGATGGGCTTGGAGCTACCTGGTCTGGTAAAAGACATCCCTGCCAATGGTCTTTGAGGTCGCTTCCAACCTAAACCATTCTGTGACTATATGATTGTTTTATAATTAAGCTGTGGAACTCTTTGCCATGTGAGGCTGTGGATGCTAAAATTTACCTGATCTTAGGTCAAGGCTGGACAGATTTGCAGAAAAGAAATCCACCAAGTGATAAGAGTTAAAAAATGAATGAAGCGGTCTGGGCTAAAAATGTTAAGCTGGGAATGAGATTTATATTCTTTCCAGTGGGATGTTGATAAAAACAGGAGGAAAGCTTCTTCTTTCAGTATCTGATTTTTATCTTGACAGTGTCTCTTGACATTTCCACAGCTTTAAAATTACTTCCGCCACCTCAATCTTTATTTTTCCATGCATTATTTTTCGGTGGAAGTCCTCTTCTCTTCATTGGCTTTGTTTCTGTGAAGGACTTTGCATAATATTTTCCTTCAAACCGTTCCATTTCAAAATTTTCCCTTTTTTCAAACTTCCTAGTTGCTCTGTGACTCTGTTGTGTAGTTTCTAGGTCTTCTTTTGCTTTACAGTGTCCCTTTTTTCTTTAGCCACTTTCCCTTGAACAGCTCTAAAACCCACTGTATCCGTCTGTATCTCTATACAGAAGTCTAAAATATCAGTGAGAGAAAGAAGGACAAAGCAAGCAGGCTTTAATAATAGGGCATATTTGCTTATAGGGTATTTATTTTCAAAAATTTTGTAACAGGACAAAGAGAAATCTTACCACTTCATAAAAAATACATGCTTGTTTTTCTTCATACATTCTAGTCATAGGCTTTCCGCAAAAAGAACAAACATTTCTTTTTGTGCTGTGTGCCCAGAAGGGCTGCTACATGACCATTGTCTTGCCAGGATTTGGTGCTGAGAAGATGCAGCCTGGTATGTGGAGGCAATGTGCTCCTGGTTTCACTGGGGCCGTTGTGAGGGGCTTTAAGGGCAGGTCTCTGAGTCAGGGTGAGTTTACATTTTGACTCACCATTAGAGAGTGGTACAGAGTTACATGTATTCTGTTATATACATTTGAAAGAGTACATCTCCTCAAGTCCTCTCAAAGAGTGTAGTTGTGCTTAGGCTGAGAGGCCTTTTCCAACAGTGGGCTTCAGCCCTTTTTGAGTTTCAGGTGGAGGCAGATGCAGAGGGGCTTTTTGCAGCTGTCTTGCCCGTGAAGAGTGCAACCCATTTCTCAGCACAGATAGAGTATGGAATCTGGCTGAACACTTCTGGAGCAAATGGGATGCCTTTGCCTTCGAAAACAGTGGAGACAAACTATTTAAATGGTGTTTACAGTGGGCTTTATTAATCCAGGAATTTTAATTTAGCACTGGGAAGGTAACGTGTGCTGTGTGTTACGTGCTTCTGTGAGTTTTAAGGATGGAGGTTGAGTTTTCCTCAGGGTGCAGGTGATTGGAAGCACAAGAAAATGTTGTGGTTTCTGGGATTTGAGCAAATCAGCGAGGCAGAGTGTACCAGGGCTGCAGGAGCCGGGCAGCAGTGGACCATGAACAAAGCAATGCAGGACTGGAGGCCAGTGATCAGCAGTGACTGGTTCTGCTGCTGGGAATTCAGCTGGGAGAGGGATTCTTTCTGCATAAGGGAGTGCCCTGCAACTCTGATGCAGTGCTCACAGTGCTTCATCCACCAAGTGAATGTAGCAAAAGCAGTAGCGAATCCCTTGTTTATAAAAGGGGTACCATAGTTTTTTAACTGTGATATTATTAGAGAACCTTCTGGAATGAAGAGAGTGTAGTTTTAATGCATCTTCTGAATCAAACTATTGTCTCCTAAGACAGTTTCTCTGAAGGTAGTGATAATGTTGGTCACATCTTCCAAGAGCATCAGAATTCCTTTTTGTTAGATGCAAATTATTGTGGTTGTGTTTCTCAGTTACTCATGGTGGTTAATACAAAGCACTTGATCTCATCAGTGTTTTGAACTACTGGTTTTACAGCCAGGTCCTTGCTGTCATGAGTTAGGCTTTTGTTAATTAGGTCTTCATATATTCTGCAAAATATTAACATATTTGCTCTCCCTGCACACTCTTCATTCATTGCTACAGAACAGCAGAAACCAATTTAGCTCTCTGGCAGTGTATTTATTATGAAACCATATGGTCTGTGTTTACTTAGGCTGTACAATTAAGTGATTGTACTGCGGATCATGGCTGAGTTCCTGAATAGCTGGAGCTTAAAAACAAGCTCTTAAATTAATTTTTAGGTTCCTAAATAGAAGGTCTCATTTTTCAGGTATTGAGTCCATCCTGACTCTTGCTGAGTTTTTTGAAGCAAGCAGACTATCAAAGGATTGAGAATCAGGCCTTCTATGTTTTCCCATGCTTGTACAGGGAATCTAAACTATGGTTTAGACTCTTCTTAATATTTGTGGTATTGCAGTGCCTGTGTTATTCTCTACATTGCAGTAATTCCTGGTGAGGCTTATTCATGCTGACAAACTATCAATTTGGATTGATTAAAATATCTAGTAGAGGTTGCCAGCAGGGTTGCAATTTGAAGTCTTTGCTGAAAGATGAAGAGATGCACAGAGGAAGAATATTTCTGGCAAGTCACTGGGCTTTTTTTATAAAAGGGTAGACTATAAATACCATCTTTCGTATAACATATGCTTCACTGCCTGTAGCTGACAACAAACCTGAGTGAAGCAGGGTTCATCAGAAAGGCTGATTTTGCTCTCAGTATTATTGGAAGCTCTTTAGCATCTCTTAGTGATGTTTTTGGAGGTTTTTCAAGGCTCTTCTCCAATGTGTGAGTGCAATAAGGCTTTCTTTCCTTTCTCTGTATTAAAATTTCAAGACAAGTCTGATTTATTACTTCAGGAGCCAAGTTAAATTCCTTCCTCTGGACCATTTTAAAAGAAATTGTTTAAGCCTCAAATATGTGTGCTGGTTGCAGCAGCAGCAGTGTGAAAGAGTGGGTGTTGCTTTGCTTCATGCCACTCAGCCTTGAGAAGAGGACGCTCTCCTTAATCTGTGGGCTCAGAAGCACAGCAGAAGGACTTTTTGACCTAGGATAAAACAATGTCAATATTCTATGGAAGTACATCATGCACATGGATGCTTCTGAAATATATTGCTGGGGATAACTTAGGCTTTCTTTTAAAAAAAAAATCATACCAATGCCTTTCAGAAAAAAAAAAAGATCTTATGTGATGAGGGGAAAGGGAAGGAATTATTCCTCATAGTGTTTAAAAGTAGATAAATTCAGATGGCCTTGGAATGGGAGGATCTAATATATGATAAATCAGCAGAGTGATCTGGCATAACTGGAAAGGTGACTTTGAAAGAGTTTCTCATTTTGGTTTCAGACGTCTTTCATTTTTTTCTATTCACATGCCTTGATGGATTGAAATTTGTGGCATTTTCAGTAATTAATATGCATTTTTTTTCTCAAATAGGGGCTTCTCTTGAGAAAAGAATTTTGTTTTGTAAACATATTTGTCTGAGTCTGACTGCATGTTTCCATTCCCCTTGCAGAGGCACAGCGATAGCTGGAATTGTTTTCGGCATAGTATTTATAATGGGAGTGATTGCTGGGATTGCCATCTGTATCTGCATGTGTATGAAGAGCAGCCGTGGGACTCGAGTAGGGGTTATCCGAATGACGCACGTCAACACCATCAACACGTACCCAGGTAAGGAAGCAAAGTGACAGCCCTGCAAGAGTGCCTGTGCTCATGGCAGGAGTGTTATCCTTGGAGAATTATAGCTCCACAGCAATTGGGGAATGTCACTGCAGCAGGAGGCTCTTCTCAGTCCGGAAGGGAACAGCACAGCTCCTGCTGAGAAAGGCAGGACAGCTCAGTGCGCTGTGTCTGGCAGCGCATCTCTGCCTGGGCGGGTTTATTCAGCTGCTGAGTGGGCTAAGGAGATCTGGCCAGGTGACACACTTCATAGCTGACTGGCTCATGGTGCCTGCCAGGAGCATGTCAAGTCCTTGCTCAGGGCAGTACTGCATTGTGCAGGACAAACCTTCTCCCTGTGCCGGAGGGTCTCTGGCGATAGATCAGTTGTTCTTCTTTTATGTTTTGGTTTTTGTATTTGTTCTTGTTCACGTGCAGCCAGCTCCTTTGCATTGTCCAATATAATGGGGGGCAGGCATATCACAGAGAGGGGAAAACCTGGACAATAAGGTCTGCCAACCATGTGTCTCGTTCCACTATAAAAAGGAGGAGCCGGGAAGGATGCTTTTGGTAGATTTTTCTGACGAAAAATCAAGCACAAACATGGCAATATTATATCTGAAATCTGTTTATTGAAAAAAAGAAGGAAAACAAAAGTGGGGGGGAAGGGACAGAAGACAGGGGACAACATTACCACAGGACTCTGGCTATTTATAGGCATCAATTTGGCAGATGGAGCATGCGTGTTGCAAAACCATGGTGTGCTTGCGCAGCCTCTGTGGCGAGCTGGGCGCGGACAGCAGCAGCGGGTGAAGATGGGCGCAGGCAGTGGCGATGGGTGGCGGGCAAAGGTGGGCACAAGCAGCGGCGGCAGGCGAAGATGGGTGCAGGCAGTGAAACAGGAACGATGGCTGGAAGATGGGTGCAGGCAGCGAAACAGGAACGATGGCTGGAAGATGGGTGCAGGCAGCGAAACAGGAACGACGGCTGGAAACTGGCTGCGGGCAGTGGCTACAAGCTGCAGACAGCAACTGCGGAGCACAAGGTTCTCACGGTGACAAGCTAGTTCTCAGAATTGGCACAGCAGGGTGAAGCAGGCACGGGCAGCGAACAGGACCACAAGGAAGAGAGCGCAAAGGCGAGAGCAGAAGGGGCCAAGCTGCCTCTCCCAGGGACCCAAAGCAAAAAGACCGCGTGGTGTTGCCGCTAGCTGCCTTTATGTGCTCCCAAACTCCTCCCCCAACTCTCCTTCGCGGGTCCGTTTTTGGCAGGCATTTTTGGTGGGCATCCGGGCTCTCTTCCCCACCGCCCCCCCCACTAGCAAGCACGCTTTTTGTAGGGGGAAGGGGGAGGCTGCTCTCAGTCCAATCATGGAAGTTTTCTCTGCCCTGATTTGCTGCGAGGCGAAGGCTCTCCAGAGACGAGGCTTCCCCCACTCCTGGCCACTTCCTGCGAGCAACACATGTGCATCCCTCCTCCACATAGCTTTGACAATCCTGACAACCAAAGTTGAGGCAAACTAAAAATGGCTGAATTGGCTTCTCACAGCATGGTGCAAAGGCTTTGAGTGGTGATGTGGAGTCTAATGCAACCTGAGCTGACTGGTTTTTGGCCAGAGCTCACAAGCACTGCTGGGTGCTGCAGGATTCCAGGTAACTTCTGCAAAAGCACGCAGGCATCTCTGTGGGGTGTTCTATAATGTGTGTCCCAGGAGGGACTGCTGGCTAGGATGCAGTGCTGGATCTCTGCATCCACCTGTCACCATGCCTGAACTGGAACTTGGAATACAAATTTGGACCGTGGTTATAGAATCTTAGAATGCCTTGGGTTCGAGTGGACCTTGAAGATCATCTAGCCAGCCCAGGCAGGTACATGGTGCAGAGGCCACGCTTGTGCCTTGGTCTAAGTTAGCCGAGTGTTGAACGTGCTCAATGCAGTCTTGCCTGTGGGTTAAAATTGTTTCGAGGTAATGTTTTTTTAGGTGCAGGCAGCAGCAGGGAAGGCACAGGGTCTAAGCCAAAGCTGTCACAGGGTCTGGGGCATCCCAGGGGACAGTAGGGACCCCTTGTGCCTCTGGGGCAGTGCCGTTGTGTCCGAAGTGAGTGCGAGCTGGTACATAGGGCTGTGTATGAGCCAGCTTGTTGTGCAGCCACCCGCTGCACCACACTTCTCAACTTGCACCACTCTAAGAGCACCAAAGGAGGTGGCACCAAGCCAGTTCTGCAAGGCTCATTTGCCTTGATTCTGCACCTACCATGTTGAAGTGGCCACATTGTTGAAGAGAAAAGCAGACCCTGGATGCAGCATAATGGTGTTTATCCAATTGAGTGACATTTTTAATTACAAATGCAGGAGCAATTGCCTTGGGATAACTTTGGGAGTTCATTGTAATAAAATGCGAAGGTGTTTCATGCATGAAGTCTTGTCATCCCACTCTTAGAGATCCCCTGCCTTTATATTCCCTCCTGTTGCAAAGGTTGCAGCAAACCTCAGGTGCAATATGTATACTTATAGGCAAGCTATGCAATATTTTTTATATATTTCTTTATCATACCAGTCTTAATGTGTTTTCTCCCTCACACTGTTATGTTCCAGTTAGACTGAAAGCATCTATAATCATCCTTATAATTTCAACATTGTTTTGCGTAGACAGATGAGTATGAAAGAAAATTGCAATATTCTCAACCGTGAATTGCTGAAGATCTACTTCAAAAACGAATAGTTGCTGCAAGCTGTAAAAACAAGAGCAAAATGAAAACTCCAGGGCTGTAACCTTTTCCTCCCCAAGTCTGCTCCTGCAATGACTCACCCTTATCTCTCAATCTCTAGGCAGTTTGACTCTACATGCTCAAAGTCCCTGGTGCAAACATCAATTTGAGTAGTTCTTCCTCTCAGCAGCAGCAGCAGGTTTTGGAGGATGGGGAAGCTCGGAAATGTTTTCTGTGTTCCCTGCTGTCATGAACACTTCTGGAGTAATGACTGACCTGGTTTGGCTGCATAGCTTGTGACCAACACTGCCCCTGCCATTACCTGTTTTGGACAGGAACAGCAAGTGTGGGGATGCTCTTCCTTCTGCATCAGCCGCAGCAGCAGCCGAGTGTTCAAGAGAGCTGGGCATGCTTTTCATGGCACTCTGGGATTTGAGTCTCTTCCCCCCATCACAAACATCCTAGGTTTCTGTTTCCACTCTATGCTAGTGCTATTTCACTGGCAGTCTGCCTGAGACATCTATGGACGGGACAGGAAAGGATATCTGGTGACATAGATAGAGACACGAGCAGACTCTGGACCTTAGAATTTGTAGAGGCTACTCTAACTGGATGTTGATACAGAGCCTTTAGTTCCTACCATGCTATCATTCTGCAACATTTACTGTCTCTTTAGTCACTGAATGAATCCTTTTTTTTTTAAAGTTATTAGAAGTAGTTGAGAAAAAGTTTTCAGCTACTTCTGAATATTTTTCTTGTCTCCTAAATGCCTAACCCAGTTTAGGAGTACTTAGCTCTCCTCGGATGTCTCCATTGATATGAACAAGGTGAAAGCTTTGTTCTTCCTCAGCCCAAGCTATGGTAAGATGTCTGCCATTTGCCCTGGGAGGTGTGATGCTGCTGTGTTTGCCATGGTGTGGCACATCACGTACCTAGAGATCCAGAAGGTGTTTGAGGTGTCTGTGGAGATCAAGAACCCTGACTGCCGTAGTTTTGACATGGCATAAATCCCTGTTGCTGCTGAAGGAGGTGGAAGGGAATGGATCTGATGAACACCCAGCCTTTTTCCCCTGAAAAAGTTTAGCTCTGCCACATTTTCCTGGTATCATCTGCCATATAGGCACTCAAACACTGTTACCAGCACAGCCTGTCGGTGGGCACACAGCTAAGGAGTGAAGGAAAGGGCAATAAACAATGACTCACATTGATATAAATTGACTGTATAACAGCAGCCTGAAAAAAAAAGAATGCATTGCCAGGAGGTTTTATATCAGTTGCATGCAAGTCTGGATGTTAGCAAGAAAGTACTTGAAGGCTGCATCTGAAAAACAGATTTTTAACTCTGTCTTCTTTTTTCTCTCATTTCAGTGGCTCCACCACCATACAGTTATGAATATGAAATGGAGTACCAAGCTGACCTACCTCCACCTTATACTCCAACCTCACAGACTGTGATACAGTATCCCCCACCCCCTCCATATCCTGGATATTCAGGGAAATAATTAACATGGCTTCACATGGATATTGACTGTTGAAACAGCCAGCACTGTTGGGACAATGTTATTGGCTCAGGGACAAACAGGATTGGGTTTTGCATCAACACATGTGGCCAGGTGTTGAAATAACCTGGAAAGGTTGCCAAGGCTCAGGATGAATAAAAATACTGTCCATTCTGGACCATCATGTTTCATGATTAAACAACATGTGACCAAAGAAACAGTTCTGTCGCGGTTGTACCGGGGACGGAGAGAAACGAGGCAGGCAGGATCCAGGGAAAGCGGGATTATTTATTAATATCCAGATGGATTTTTATCCTGTAACTCGCTGGAACAGCATCAGGTGATTGGTCCCTTGACCATCCACCTCTCAGGATGATTGGCTAAATGCTACAACACCCATTTCAAAACAATTCTGCAACTAAACATAACAATATTGCAAAACATTGTACAGCTGCAAGATAAAGGAATTATTTACAAAAACCCGTATCAGTGTTTTTCATAGCTTTCGTGAGAAACACAGAGCTCTCACAGAATGCTGCAGAAAACTGGAAAATTTCTCTGCTGAAGCTTTTCAGTGTCCATACAATTCCTATAAGTTGTCTGATGTAGTGCTTAACACCAGTTCTTAGCTTCAGCTGCAGCACATGAGAGTGGGGCTCTTCCCATGCAAGAATGTGTAGGTGGTGCAAATGGTTGAACAAACTGTTTCAAAAGCACAAGAGGCAGCTGCTGGGGCTTATTCTGGGGGAAAACAGCAACTGTTGTCTTGAGGTAACCACTATGCCTTTCCTTGGAAGGAGGGGAATAAGCAAGAAGGAGGAAGATTGAAACTGTTTTCCGTTTCTGCCTTCAGCTGGTAACACCCAATGATCACTGTGCATATTGGTCTAATAATCATGTTACAAGGAGAAGCGCTGTTAGAGTTTTTTAGTAACTAAAAAATGATGGGTATTATTTTTGGCCAAGTGCAGATTTTTTAAGTGCCTGTTTTTAAGCACTTTGTGACTAGTTTATGAACTAAAATGTTAACGTAAGGAGAATTTTTGTATGTGAAATACACTAATTTATAGCTGATTTACTTTTACCTGGACTTTAATACTCTATACATTGGAAATATGCTACAATGCTTTTAATATCAGCAAATGCTACTTTGATTTTTGTATAAAAATATTGAATCAGGAAAACTCACAAGTGGGAGAAGAAATGCAAAAGAAATATTAAAACATCATAGATTTGACTTCAGTTCAATTGCATAAAACCAGGGGTTTTTAATCTTATTATTTACCAGTAATGAGGATATTCAGCCTTAGCAAAGAGATGAAGGTAGGGACTGTGAGCATCTGATTACTTTTGAATGTTGTCTTGGGCATTTTAAAACTTTAGGTCACCAAGTAATACTCTTTAAATTTGTCATGCATGTTGTTCAACCTTATTCTCTACTATATGCAGTCCAGATCTTTATGATTTAAAATGTTCATATACTTATGAAGCTAACTGTAATTCTGCGGCAGCTATTTGACTTCAGAATGGAGTATTCCATTACCTAAAGCATCATCTTTCAGCATTAAGACTATTATTTTTCTCGGGTTTATATGCAAAGCACAAAGAGCCGGTCTCTTCAAGGATTTAAAAGAATGCTCTTAGTTTGAGTTGGGTGTCTGAGCAGTTTGAGAATGCTACAGCTGTGCAGGTTACTGCTGATTCACAGAGATCAGAATGTATTTAAATATTTTCCAGTGTAGCGTTTCTCTTCTTTTCAAGTGTATCCATGTAGTAACAAATAAAAAAGCAGCTTGCAAAAAGGAGATACTGTATCCCAGTGAAATCAACCTTTCTTCATCCCCCAAGTCTGATGTTTTTGGTATTCAATCCTGAGTCAGGGAAGAACTGAAGCAACCTTGAACTGAGCATAAAATTTATTCAGAGGCATTCTTGGAACAAGACCTTACTGACTGTTCTTGCTCAGATTTTGCAGTTGTATTTGTCCTTTCCAGGCTGACTAAACTTACCCCTTGAAACTCCACTTTGAAGTGCAAATGGCCTCAGTCCCTGCCAGTGTAAGTTCAGAAGATCTGTGTTGTGGCCATTGGCCGTGCGGAGTCCAGAATCTCCCAAGGCACTTGTGACCCAGACAGAGGAAAACTGAGCTGCATCTCAGATGTTTGGTTGCTGCTGGTTCCTTGGAGTCTTCTCTGAGAAAGGAGAGTTACATTCTCATTTCTGTTTTGCCGTTCAGAGGTGACAAGTCCTGAACTGGCTTATCCTTACAATTACTTCTGCTCTGGATACGACCTGTGACATTTCAGCTGTTACCCCGACCTCTCAAGAGATCCCAGTTGAAATCTTCCCCATGAAGAGCAACCCTCTGTGTGCGGTGTTTTGGCAGTCCCTACTCAAAACCGTATGCTGGGGTATTGCTGTGTGTGCCAACATGGTGACCAACATGAAGAACAGAATAAATATAGCTTTTCCTGCAAAGAACCTGGTTCCTACTGCATCATTCTGTGGTAGTACCTCAGCACTTTCTAGTTGATCACACTGGGTAATATTTTGTTGCCAAAAAGTTACCTATAGATAATGAGTATTGTCATTTTCCCATTCCCATATTTCATTTCTTTGTGCTGAACATGGAGACACACAAATCAAAGAGCAGTTTGTGTTTGATGAATCCAGTCTTCTGGAAAATACAGAGAAAGAAAACTATCCTATAGATCATAAATCCTCCCCTAGAGAAAGAATTTCTCCACCCGTGACATTTGTCAGAACAAGTTAGGAAACCGATTTCTTGCTTAAAAAGGAATTTCTGGAAAATGACTTAAAGTCTTTGATCATAGAGTTTTCTGTTTTCAGCTTTGTGATTACGTTTCCTTTGATGATGTTGCATAAAGGGCATAGTGACCAAAGTACCTACAAGGTTTACGTAATTTATTCCAGGGAGAATTGTGGAAATGGGAAGTTGAGAATTTAGCAGTGCTGGAGAGCTATTTGTTTGCTGTTAAAACAACAGTGGGAATGTTCATTTTTGTGTCTCTGAGTTAATATTCTGCAGATCCACATATACTGAGGCATACCAGACAATTATTTCAATCTCAAAGGACAACACATCTCTTTTCCTTGCTAAGGGCGTAAAACATAAAGGTATTGCCCTTTCAGCAAACCAGGCAAAACTAGTATAGAGTAGCCTGAAAGAGGTGATGATTGCATTGAAAAGAAGTAGGACTGAGAGAAATGGAGAGCAAGATGGAGTCTGAGAGATTTATAAAACAAAGAATAGAACAAGAAAGTTGCTGTGAAACAAATGGAAGCATTTGCCAATAGTAAAATTCTATTATTTGAGTTTAGTTGAAAAAATTGAAGTGTTGCAATACCTGAAGGGGACTGCAAGAAGGATGGAGTGGCACTTGTATTTACAAGAGCATGAAGGGGAAAAGGGGGAATGGTTTCAGAGGATAGAGTTAGATTAGATACAAAGAAGAAATTCCTCTCTGTGAGGATGGTTAGACACTGGCACAGGTTGCCCATAGAAGTTGTGGATGCCACATCTCTGGAAGTGTCCAAGGCCAGGTTTGACAGGGCTTTGAGCAACCTGGGCTAGTGGAAGGTGTCTCTGCCCATGGCAGTGGGATGGAACAGTATGATTTCTAAGGTCCCTTCCAACCCAAACTAGTCTATGGTGCCATGATTCTTTGTGTGCAAAGAACATCTCCATACTCAAAGTTCCTGCAGTGCAGGTATTGCCGGCCAGTGGTTGTTTATTTTGTTTCACATGAATAGCTCGCAGATGAGTGCATTAGTACAAAGAGTTTTTACTTAGTCACACTGACTTTTTCAGTCTCATGCTGTACACTGTACTGTAAAGTAAGAAAAAAAAAGATCGAACAAACCTGAAAATGTAACCTATAGCTGAGAAAGGCCAGAGGATCCTTTGCTTCTCCCACTAGGCAGTAGATATTAGCACAAATTTGGTTGGTGAATGTAGCATTGCCCTGGGCAGTTTGTGGATTTGGACCAAATGCTGCCGGTTTTCTTGTGGTCCCAGGTTGCCCTGCCTTTGGTTCATGATTTCTAGACTGCGCTGGGGAAGCAGAGAGCGAAGGTCTCCATGTGAGGAATATAGGGCCTGGTCCCGTGAGCCTTTCTCCTTGGTTTCCTAGTTTAGCACATTAGATGTCTGCCTGGTTGCAGGATTTCTGTTAGGGATTGGAAGCAGCAGGAGTTGCAGGCATATGCTGGCACATGCTTTGATGCCAGTCCTGTTTTGTGGGGAGAAAAAAAAATCTGTGAGATGTCTTACTTAGTCATGTATGAGGGATATTTCAAGCCACAATGCATTTCACAAACTTGATTTAATCCGGCATTTCTTTAACTCCACCCCCACCCCCCCACCCCTCCGGAAGAGCTACTTTCTGACCAGTTCTCTCTCTGACAGCCTACTGTTTCTAGCAGGAGATGCCTGTTAAAGAGCTAATGACCCATTTGGGAGACTTTACAAATTAGGCAATGATCAGTGGGAGGAGTTAGAAGGCCAAGGCAAAGCCAGGGGAAGTTAATGTGGTAGGCTGCCATTGCCTAAATTACATATGACAATGATCATTAAAGTTATTATAAGCCATTTTTAATTAATGAAAAATGTAACAAATTTTTTTACTGTTGGTAACTTTGAAAGATGCAGTTTTACCAGTGTAGTACAGTAGATTGGTTTTCAGTAGTGCCAAAATGAAAAGATTAATTTTCTCCATAGAGCACCTGGATCGATATTAACAGTTTTCTTGATACAGCAGAAATAGAGTCTTTCAATTTAAAGCAAATGTTCTTATTTGTGAAATCACAGTGATGTTTTTTTGGATGTAAGGGGATAGTTCAAAAAGCACTGATGGCTGTCTATTAGAATAGTAAATATTTGGCATTTATGTATTCACTTTCATCCTGGTGTTACAAGCCAGTTTAACACAGAAGACCAAAGGAAACTAAGCCTCTGTGAATAAAACAGATCAAACCCAGAGAGGTATGAAATATACCCAAAAAACATGATTAAAACCAAACGAGGTTAGATGTTGGTCCCAAAAAACTTGATATATTTTATTTAATAGTAAAAAGAGGCAAAGAGAAAGAAAAAGAAAGAAATAGAAGAAGAGGTGTGTGTGGGTGGGGGGACAGGAGTGACAGGGGTTAGGTAGAAATATGTCACCCTTCTGAGGGTCCCAACAATGTCTCGTTGCTTCCCTCCATCTGGTCTTCTTAGTGGTGAGGGTCCCCTGCTGCTGAAAAGTATAGAAACTCGTGGATTAATATACATCTGGGCCGGGTGGGAATGCACATGTGCCTCCCCTGGGGAGAGCAAGTTTTACACTGTGCCTTGCAATACTGTGGTTCTGTTGCATCATGTTGCAGTGCTCTGGTGTGGGTCTCGGGACCCCTTTGGCAGGGGGGAGGCTTTGATGGGCCGTGACACCCCCTCTGCTGTCCTTCACATGGATGCAGCTTTTCCTGGGGTGAAGGGGCCCCCAGCTGAGCTGGTCTGCACAGCAGAGGATGGGGGTTCATTGCATTGGACCAGAGGCTTTTTACCACACACACAAAACCTCTCCTCCCCCCACCCTTTGGTGTGAGGGTCTGTGCGAGCCTGGCAGCTGATAGCCCCGGGGCTGCGGTCTCTATCCCGAAGATGTTAAGCTTGATCCGTCCGTGAATGTATTCTTCCCTGGCCCACTGAGTCGCTTTATCTTATCTCCATCAACGTGCAGTCCAGGGCCTTAGGGCAAGGTGGTCTTCTCTGCAGCTTTTATACAGTTTTGCTATAATAGGCAAAAGTCCTTCATGAAAATGTTTAAGCCATAAATTATAACATTTCAGTCTCTGACACCTGGGAATTCTCCAAATGCTTTAGTAACTATAAAAAGAATTATTTTAGTCACCATGGAATAAAACACAACAGGTATTTAGCAGTACACAGTAATAGTGTCTGACACCCTGAGGCAGAAACTGAACAAAAGAATTAAGGGAAGCTGAATTTATTTCTTGTGCTTCACTAAGACATCAGTGTTTGGACAAAAAACCTTGAGAAAATAATGACCAGGACTTCATATCAAGCAGCTCCTATGATTACACCCAGAATAGTGGTCATAGTTTTTATATTGCAGCATTGTATGAGATCCAAAAAGCAGAGCCCCTGTCCAAGCCTGACTTGTGGTGCAACCATTGTAAATCCTGTTCCCACTCTATTGTGACATTGGTGTACAGCAAGCAGAGGACTGAATAAAAGAGATGTGATGGTCCATCATTTCAAAAAGGGAAAGAAAAATGTGGAAAAACAAAATGGTCAAGACTTTTTTGTTCTGTATGAGCTTCATAGGACAGCTCACTGTCAGTGTATGAAGGGAGCAATGAGCCAGGAATGTGTTGAAGAGCTGCCATGCAGCCAGGAGAACAGCCCAGAGAAGGATCTGGGGAGCTCCAGCTTCGGGGCCATGTCAGTTAAGGTTCTGGAGGCAATAACTAGAGCAGAAATGTTTATCTGTCTGGTCTGCTGTGAAGATTAGACAGTCAATATTCATACAGTTCTGGAAATGGAAAACATTATTTTTGTTATGCTATGCACCATTAGTATTTACATCCTTAGTGAAGAGTGGAAAAGGACAGGCTTTGGATGCCATTGCCACCACAGTGATGACTAAGAGGGGACTAAAGCCAACAGAAACAAAAGGAAAGCCAAAGATGTAGGTATTTCTGAAGATAGTGGCTTTTTTTTTGTCAGACTACCATATGGAGCTGGTTCCTTCATGGAGGCAAGTTGGCCTGCTGCCAGCAAAGGCAGCTGATTTTAGACAGCTGAAACCTGCAGGAGGGAGGCTGAAGTGGAAACTGTAATGCTGGTCTTCCCCCAGCCTTCGACTTCACCTGATCCCTCTGTTCACCCACAGGAAACGTGCCTGGTGGGAGATTTGAAGACAGTCCTCCTTTCTGGCATTAGTGCCAAACTGGCCATCTTAACTCATAACCTTTGCAACACATCAATGACACATTCATTTTCAGGAACAGGGGCAAAAACATTTTTTCATGGCCAGTAAGCAATCCCCAGATTTCTCTCAATAGATCCTACATTGTATTGGTGAGAAGCTCTCCATTAGAGGAACTAATCTAGGTACCACCTTGTCTTGGTTTGAAAGACAGGTGTCTTCTAAGGAAGGCAGGAGCCTCCCTTGGAATGGAAAATGTAACCCCCTTCCCTCCGAATTATTACAATTTTGAAATTAAGGAGCTTTCAGGCAAAGATATGAGGAATAGCAATAACAGGTCTTTACTAATATATATACATATATATAGCAAGGCAAACAAACAATAATAACTATGGCGGTAACAACAAACAGAACCAGTAACCAGTGACACCTTCTCGGCTGTCGGGCCCTTTCCCCTTTGGTGCAGTTCCGCTCACGGCCGGCAGGGGCGCTGGCGGCTCCCGGTGAGCGGGGCGGGTGCGATGGTTCCCCCGCGCCGGCAGGGGGCGCTCCGCAGCGAGCTCGGGGAGCGCGTGGCAATGGCGGCTTGGCCGAGCCGGGAAAGGATGGGAGAAAGGCTCCACAAACCCCTGGGCAGCCGATCCCGGTGCCTCAGCAGGACCCCTCGGGAACAGCAGGCTGGAACAGCAGGGGCAAACACCAAATCTCGGGTGGTAGACGAGATGTATCGAGCTCCGGAGCTGCAGCCGGAACCCCGGGAGGTCTCGGCAGGCAGGGGGTGCGGCGCTGGCAGTGCCACAGTGCAGCGAAGCCTCAAAGCAGCAGNACTTCGAACGCCAGGAGAACAAAGAGCCCTAGGCACTGTACTCAACCCTTTTTTCTCAGTTCAAATCTTGCGGCATCTCCCCCTCCATGAGAAAAAGCCCAGGTAAAAGAGGACAGCTGGACCCCTCCCCCTGTGGCCAGGCCCTTTTGTCTCTCTTAAGCACCTAGCAATTTGTCCCTTAGCATGGGGAAAAAATATTTAAGAGGAAAATAAAAGAACAAAAAAAAAAGAACTCCTAAAACCCCAACACACCTTTCCCCAGTTTATTCAAATTGTCCCATCTTTGTTATATTACAACATATTTACCAGTGGCTCATCTCATTGCTCGTATTTACATGCTCCCTCCAGATCCTTCAGGGCCGCATCCTTATTGCTGCTTGCCAAAGAGCTTCTTCTTTCTTTTCTTTCTTTTTCTTCTTTTTTTTTGTTCATCTGCCTTGGAAGGTAGAATATCTTCCAAGCAGACCCCTGCCCCTTGCATCACCACCATGTGGAGACTTGGCTCTGCAAACCATCTATACTCTGGTGTTAAACATTGCCTCCTCTGCAGAGAAGGAAGGACAGCTTTTCAGCAGCCATCCCAAGATCACTCTCAGCTCAAGTTTGGCTTGTGATGAAACTCTACTTTCTCTCTGTTTCCAGGAATCCAAATGTGCTCAGTAAGTTTAGAAAGAAGAAAGGGAAATGGAAAAAAAAGTCAGCCCACATCTGCTTTCTGGTTTAGCTCAGGTCTGAGGGATGTCTTTTTCGCTGTGTATTGCCAGCTCTGGAGTTGACAGCATATCTCCTCTTTTTTGGATGTTGATATTTCCCTTCATTGTATAGTGTCTTTAAGAGGAGTGGAGGGTGTGTTATGGGCATCTGTGCAACTGTAAAGCCCAAACATTCCATGAGGCTGACATGTGATTTCAGTACATATAGCTCCCTCCTTTATATCTGGACCTTTATGAACAATTGCTCAACTCGAGAAATGTTTTTATCCTTTTGTTGAGGTATGATACTCTTCCTGGCTTAATTTTTAGGTATTTAATGTCTCTTGGTCTTACACAGATGGTAAGCTGCTGATGACTGGGCTGTGCTTAAAGAAAATGGTAATCTATGGTGGGAATCCAGCAAACCCATGTGATAAGACTCATTATACCCTGTAACTTGAACAATAAATTGATAGCTACAAATTATATAGATTGTACAGCATGATATACAGAAAATTCATGTGCAATAAAGCTGTATACTTGTGACTGGCCGTATTTGAGGCCGACTATCATAGCAGTGAGCAGCTTTGTTACGGTAGTGGGCTTGGGTACTTGATTACTTGCCAGGACACAAAGGGATGCCATGGTACCTGCCATTTATTGACAGTTAAGAGACAATGTTGTTCCTACACCTTCTACCTCACATAACAAGAATCTGTGGAATTACCTCAGGCTGCCCTTGTCAATTATTGTCATCATTATTTCTGTGTTTAAAAAACAAGGCATAGTTCTTGCAGGCATTTGTTAAAGAAGTGCTGTGGTAGAGCAGTCTCCACTACTAAGCCTTAGCTGAGACCTTATCAGCTAAATTCTTGAGATTTAGGAGTGAAAATAAATACATATGTGCTGCATTATTCCTTGTTTGGTGATGCTCTTTCCCTGAAGCGGAGGGTGACGGATCAGGCCTCTGTTTCAGGATTGGGAAATCAGCTGATAGGTGTGTGCACATAATGAACCTGGAGATAAACCATAACGGGCTTCTTAACAACAGACTCTGGACCTTTGTGTAAGATACCTGCCACAGCTATGCTATTGCAGTATATTCACCTTCCTCTACAAGAGCCTGTAGTGAGGTATAAATGGTCCGTGACATATCTGGGAGACTGTGAGAGTAAAACAAAGTTTCCACCAGGTCTCACTATGTGATACAATCAAACTAGGGCAGTTGAGGAAGCCTTCCCTACTAGAGTGATCTCCCTCTCCCCAGCCATGAGTCCTCCCCACTGCACCAGTGGCTGCTCCCTGGTTCTGCTGAAGTTGGTGTGTGGCACCCATAGGATGGCAAAATGAATGGGGGGCATGGCAGTGAGACAGGTTGGCAAGAGTCAATACTTACTTCCACTGAAAAATCTAAAGTTAAAATCCGTATTTTCCTTTGGTTGCTGGTGTTCATTGTTGAGCCTGATTTCTGGTTAGCTTCTGTGAGTGAACTTGCAGACCAAGTGTTACTGGTGATGTGGTGCAGAGAGGGAATGCTGAGTGTCCCAAGGATTGGAATCCTGCAGAATGGTAAGATTGACCTGTTAATCAGGAAGCCTGGGAAAAGTTATAATATACACATTGTTTAACATAACATACACGGGTTTATTGATGCTTATCTTTGAAGCCAGGAGAGTAGCATCTTGATGTTCCCATCCCTTCCACACCTGTCATATTCATTTAAAAGAGATCAGGAGCTCAACCTATGTTCGTTCTTTCTCTACCTGCTGAAGACGGTTCCTTTTGAAGCCTGATATACTCAGTGGTAAGCTTGGATGGTGATCCTTCTGACATGAATAAGGATAGTAAAAGGGGCTAATTGAGCACTTAGGTCTTGGCTTTATGGGAAATGAGGGAAAACAAAGCATCCTGCTAGTTGTGATGCCTGAAGTGGCCATCTAAAAAACAGAGACTAGACAAGAATAAGGGAATAAAAGTAGGTATGTATTTGAAGGGCCTTGAAATGTACACCCTGGGCAGGCCAAAGGCGACACTCAAGATGGACCTCGAGTCACGAGTTCTTCACACTTTTATAAGTTTGGTTCATTTGCATATCAGGGTTAATTCTCGAGTTAAAACTTCAGTTAATGATGTAATTTCCTCAAGCTTACCCCTCTTGTAAGATTTTGGTTTACACATTTTGGGCCTAGGACAGTCTGAGTGTCCTTGAAGAGCAAGCTTGGAGAGGCTTTGTTATGTCTGTCTGGCATGAGAGAACAGCAGCTAATAGGCTACAAGAAACTTTTGAGTTACACACTAGGCAATACAGGATTTGAAAAATATAAAAGTTAAAACTTAAGGCATCAGTTGAAGCTCAAGATTCACTGAAGTTTTAAAGCACTTCTCCATCCATGGGTAATAAATAGAGTAAATCTTGATACTTCAGACGAGAGTTATGTTGAGAGATATCTCATGATACTTGATGAGAGTTTTCATAAAGGAAATAGGACAACTGTGATTAGTTCTGTCTGCAACTGAACACTAATTCTGGCCTAGGGAGGGCAACGTGCCTGTTTTCCCTGCACCCTTGTTCAGCATGATTCTCACATAAGACTTGCGAGCATGATGAAGTTGGGTTAAACAAAGTGGGATCTACAGAATAAAAATCTCCAGAAATACACTTACTCATTTTATATCAATTTGATGAGCTGGTGTTTTCAACCTTTGCAATTTAAAATGGCAATTAAGTCTAGCATTTGCTTCTTCAATGCTCAAAAGTAAGAAAGGGAAGTGCAGGCTGACCTCTGGCAGCAGCTCTGCCTATCCTTGCTCTCCTGCAGAGTCCGGTGACAGTGTATATGGAGCCCGAAAGGAATGGACGGAGCTCTGAGCACCTGCATCCAGCTTTGGGAACCGTTAAGGCGTTAAATGGCCAGCTCTGCAATCTCTAGATTGTAAATTTTTGAGACAGGATAGTTACTTTGCCTAAGTTGTCCATATCTGCATGCCTACCAAAGAGCTGATATAGTTTCTTTGACTTCCTGGCTTCTGAAAAAACCTCTCAAAATCCTCCTTCCTGTATGAATGATACACTGCTGTGAGAGGCCAATTTCAGTGGCTCTATGGGCTAAACAAACGAAATGATAAACCTATCCTGGACTTCATCTGAAAATTTCCTCACTTCAGGTCATTAGCTCAAATCTACCCTGGGTACAAGGGCTGGAAAATGACTGCCAAGGATTTCTGCTAAGGGGAATTTCTCATGCTAGGCAGCAAGAGTGACTTGGGTGCTGCTTCTTTAAAATATGATAATGCGATCTGAAATTTAGAAACATTTAATTTATCCTTGGTATGAAAAGGAAACACAGCTGGAGGTATTGGAAATTTTCAAGTGCAGATAAATCTTTCTGCATGACCTCTTGGAGGTCAGTGTTTAAAAGTAAGAAGCCATGAATAAAGATCTGCAAGAATTTTCAGTCTTCTCTTGCCTATTTATTTCCCGAGTGGCTGTCAAGTGTTGTTTCTTCCTGATGTTGTCAGCTTCTATTGCATGGTACATGACATATGTTTAAATTGCCAGCCAGTAACAGCCATTCCAATCAGTGAAAACCATATTTTATAGCCAGTATGGATGGAAGTCGTAACTTGAGGATGTGTTAGTTACTTGTTGGAAATATGAATAATTGATACTGAACATAATACCTTTTCACAGTCCATATTTATTAGAGACAATGCAATCAAAAATAGGGGATTTTTTTCGCAATGGTTTCCTTTATGTATGATTTGGTAGTCTGTGTAATTCAGGAAGAAAATTACTCAGCATCTAGTTAGGGTCTGAGTGAAGACTTGAACTTGGAAATGTAGTCAGACATGAACAAAATATTCAGATCTGCCCACAGTAATATTGAATACAAGGTTGACAGGTGAAAGGCTCTTGCTAGCATCATTCATTGAAGTGTGCCAACAAGACTTCAGGTGAGGTCTGCATGGCAATGTAGAAGTGTGATTTCCACACACTGTATCCCTGGCAGGGCAGTAGAGAGGACAGGGCAGTCAGATCCACAATGGGAGTTCCGCAGGGGCTCTGTGGACACTGCACCACTTGCTGGGACCACTGCCCCTGACATCCTCTAGCATGGAAATGAAACACCCTCAAGGTGTATTTCGCTCCACTGGCAACTAACATGTTTCCTATGACCTGTGTAATATTTCTGAGTTTGGCTCTGATCTTGAAATTTAATTTTTTCCTGGACTGCAGTGTGATACAGAAACTATCTAAACCTTTTGCCGAGACCATGCCACAGAATCAGTTGTTGTGATGACTGCAGGCCACCAAACTTGCCCTAAGCCCCTTAGTGGGAGGAAGGGTTGTTACCCCTGTCAGACTGCAGGGGTATTATCAAGACCAGAAGGAATTTTAAACCGTCACTTTGTACTTGATGCTGTAGGTTACCCAACAGACAGGCCACAAGAAGGTTGTCTTTTGATAAATGAAGGGTGAATACCAGTTGAAAAGGACAGTTTTATTTGGTTTCTTTACCCAGAAATGAACAGTTGGACTGTGGTTTGGGGAAAAGAAGGGATTTTTTTTTCCCCCTGTATTTTTCGTGATTGTTGAATGCTGAATAAACTTTCAGCACCTGAAGGTAAAAGTAATTAAATCACTAAATGCAATAAACCTTTCCACTTACTTTGGATTTGTGGCCTGATTGAGCTGAGATTTTTCCTGTTATCTTCGTTATCCACCCAGAGGGTTCTTCCAAGACAGATTTTGAGGATCTTCCAGAGTTTTCCTGGGAATTTGCAGCAGACCCATTTGACCCACCCACTTGCATTTGACCCACCATGCAAGAGTCAGAGGCAGGAAATCCTGCCACATCCCGCAGAACTGATGGGTCTGGGAAGGGGCAGAGAGGTCTTCAGCTCAGAGGAGATTGTCTGCTCTTTGTGGTAAAATATTTTTATCTTTGAAGGAGATTTACTGCATCTTTGCAGAGCTTTCCAGAAAATTGAGATTTATTGTGTAATACATCTGTTTGGGAAATCTCCAGGCTAAAATAAATGTTGATGAAAAAAAGGAAGGAAAAAAATAAGTTGTTTTACCACAGGCTAAGCTAATAAACAGTCCTAGTGCAAAATCAAGTGGAAATAAAAGTCAGAGTTGTTTGTTATAATACTGACAGCAGCTTCCCTTTCCTGAACCACACTTTGCATCAACAGGAGTTACTCCCACAGACAAAATTTTTCAGTGGAATAATTAGCCATCTTACAGATTAAAAAACATAGGCAAATTCCCGTTTTTCACAGAGTGAAGACGCAGTCTTTTAAAATCAGCTGAGCTGAAGAAAGGAAGAGCTCCTTTTCCGTCTAAACTTGAACCAAAGCTGCAATTTCAATTTTTATGCAGTGAACGGGATGGATCCTGATGGCTGCACGGTTGCAACACAGCACAGCACTGAGTGCCTCACACCCTGTGACAGTGTCACTGGTGTTTGGTGAGGACCATGTGCACTAGGGACTCTGGGGCATGGGGATATGGTGGGGCCAGTCTGCATGGCTGTCACACACCATGGGTGCCCACGCCTGCCGCGGCACTATATTGTTCGGCTAGCCCGATGACCACTAGTGCCGGGCACCCACCCACGTGGGAGAGGGTGACAGAGGCTGCTCACGGGCGGGTGGGAGAGTTGGCGAGGTTCCAGCCTGGATTCGCCTAACCCACCGGTGGTCCAGGCGTGCTGAGGAGGTAAGAATGAGGCGGAGGGACTGCTGCATGGGAGAGCAGGAGTGGGTTTAACAACTTGGAAGTCCCATGCGGAAGCCACCGGGGGCCGTTACACAGACACTTTATCCCTTCCACAGTGGGAGGGGAAAATAAGAAATAACCAATGAGGCAGGGACGAAGGGCTTGAATTCTTGCGGCAAGGGGTACAGAACCAGTGGGAAGTACTGTGGGCAGAGAGGGATAACGGGGGCCAACGGGGGACCGAGGGATACAGAACTTTCCAGAGAGAGAAACCAAATACAGGGGGAAAGTGGGGAGATGGCAGCGGCCAGTTATGGAGGGGGGATCTGTATACTTTGCACAGCCCTCTTGGCACTCACAAGGCTCCTGGGCTGCATGGGTATTAAACCAGTGCACCTGCTATGGTATTGCTGGCCAGGGAATCGACCATAGCACACTGCAACAAACCACAGCCCCACTTGTTGGACTGCCTCCATCCTTGGTGGCTGGCACCTCTTATCCCGCTGGGATATGCCAGCTTCTTCATGAAACATGGACTGAAATGTGAGGTTAATGAGACTGAATGAGCAGGCAGGTTGGCAAATTATCTTTTTATGTCCATAGTTGATTTTCACACATCAGTTCCCTCTCCCTCTCCTCTGAAAGCTGCCGGTTGAACCAAAGTATGAGTACAAGAGTAAAAGTCCCTTGACCTCAACTCTTCTGATCTGAGTGTAATTTCTCCTCTCCAGAAGGTGAACAGAGAGGAATGTGAATGCTCTGACAGGTGAAATCCCAGCAAAAGGTGACTGGATCATCCACAGATACAGTCCTTCATTGTGTCACATCAAAGCAAGCACAAGAAAACACCATAAAAAACCCTTGCAGGTGGAAATATTATACGGTGAGACCTATGCTCATTTGCTGTCACTGGGCAGTCAGTTTATGGGTGCCCAAGCCCAAGTTGTGGCATACTCCCTAAGAAACCTTATCCAACACATCTGCTCTGGAAAAGAACCTTCCTCTTTTGTGAATCAGGGGCCACTGGTGTGTGATTTGGGGGCTATCCATCATGCAGCATTCAGTTCTCCATGCCATCAAGTATCTTCTTTCTGATTTCATGCTTCATCTTGAGCTGAAACATTCTTATTTTATGTTAATAACTGCTTTAATAACAGATATTTTTTGTCCTTTCTCCACTCCCCAACATATAATTAGGGCTTCTATTGGCATGTGAATGCCTCATTTAGCTACAATGTGGTGTTCTTCCTGGGTGGAAGTCACTGTATGAGGCTTCAGGACCTTTTACTGTAGTTACACCAAAGGAAAGTGGTACTGCTTCACATGCACTGTCTAACATTTATAAATGCTTCTCAGAAAGTCAAGGAAACTCTGTACATCGCTCTTACATTACTCTCCAAGGCAGAGCCCTTTCCCCTTTTGGGGAGATTGCAGACACAAACCTAAAAAGACCCAAGCTAGGACAAAAGCTGTATGTCATTTATCTGGACTTCTGTAAGGCCTTTGACTTGATCCCCCACAACAACCTTCTTTCTAAATTGGAGAGAGATGGATTCAATGGGTGGACTGTTAGATGGATAAAAAAGAGGCTGGATGGTGACATTCAGAGGGTGATAGTCGATGGCTGAGAGTCCCAGTGGACATCAGTGACCAGTGGCATCCCTCAGGGGTCTGTACTGGGGACCGGTGCTGTTTAATATCTTCGTTAATGACAGACAAAGGGGTCAAGTGCACCCCCAGCAAATTTGTTGATAACACCAACTTGAGTGATGCATGTGGCACACATGAAGGGTGGGATGTCATCCAGCGGGATGTGGATGAGCTCAGGAAGTGGCCCATGGGAATCTCATGAGGTTTAACAAGCCAAGTGTAAGATGCTGCACCTGGGTCAGGGCAACCCCTCGTATCAATCCAGGCTGAGAGATGAACAGATCCAGAGCCGCCCTACAAGAAGGACTTGGGGGTACTGGTGGGTGAGAGGCTGGACATGCCCTGGCCTCGTGCACTGGGAGCCCAGAAACCCCCCGTGTGCTGGGCTGCATCCAAAGCCCTGTGGGCAGCAGGGCAGGGAGGGGATTCTGCCCCTCTGCCCCGCTCTGCTGAGACCCCACCTGCAGTGCTGCATCCAGCTCTGGGGTCCCAGCACAGGAAGGACATGGACCTGTTGGAGCCAGGCCAGAGGAGGCCACCATGTAGATCAGGGGGATGGAGCAGCTCTCCTATGAGGAATGACTGGGAGAACTGGGATTGTTCAAGCTGGAGAAGAGGAGGCTTTGGGGTGACCTAATTGTAGCCTTCCAGTACCTGAAGGGAGCCAACAAGAAAGATGGAGAGATACTATTTACAAGGGCCTGGAGTGACAGGGCAAGGGGGAACGGCTTCAAACTGACAAACAGTAGGTTTAGGTCGGATATTAGGAGCAACCTGGTCTGGTGGAAAGTGTCTCTGCCCAGGGCAGGGGAATTGGAACAAGATGAGCTTTAGGGTCACTTCCAACCCAGGCCATTCTATGATTCTATGGTTGATTGCCTTAAAGGTCGTTTGGCTCTTCTAGTGAAAACAGCAAAAAAAACCCCTAAGAACTCTCACAGAATTTCAGAAATAAAGGACTTTGTTGTCACTAACAGCAATTTGTTGCTGCTTTTTTTTTGTGTAAGCTCCCCATTCCCAGTGCTGTGAGGAGTTTGGTGAGGATCAGTGGTGCCAGAGCAAAAGGCTAGTACCAGAGTAGGTAGAATCCCTCTGTTCCTCTGGAGAGATACTTGTCTTGTTTGCAGTTCAAATTCATATGGTTACTGGAATGATTCAAATTTATATGGTTACTAGATGATCTTTAAGGTCCATTTCAACCCAGGCTATTCTGTGATTCTATGATGTCTTCTTCCAGAGCCAGCTCAGCCTCCAGTGGCTTTGACTTGATATGACAGATGAGATCTTGTCCCCAAATACAAGTTAAGGCACCACTACAACCATAATATAAGGATTTAAATATAATTATTGTATATTTTATATCTTTTTTTCTTAATAACAAGAATGTTTTCTTAAAATTTTTCAAAGAATATTAACTGGTATTTTCCAAAGCGCAAGATGTTATGTCGTTACCTCTAGGCAGCTGCTGTTTCTCAATTGTATGAAACTTTGGGGAAACACCAAGGCTAAATAGAAGTTCCTAACAGAAGCTCTGCGTTGTAAGTGGGCATGGGCAAGCCTAGCCCCCCACAGGGGCACAGAAGGAGTGCCTTTTGTAGGGCAGGGAACAGATGCTGTACAGCATAGTCTACCTCCCGGGTCTGAATAAAAACCCAGTACATTTATTTTAGTAATCTTTCTAGGAGAGACAGTTAGCTCCATGACTTTAAAAAAGCACTTCTAAAATTTAGAGGATGAAGAGCTTCTCTCATGCTTGACCCCTTGTTCTTGTCACTTAATAACAATGGTGCATTTCAGGATCCCTGCAGAACCTAGCAAAAGAGTTTTTCTGCTGATGAAAAGAAGGCGAGATATTTCTGTGAATGCCACATAAGCGTGAGGTTGTGTCACTTCCCTGCACTTTAAAGAGAAAGTTAGTATTTCAGAACCTTCTTTTTAATTTTTTTTTCTAATACGGATTCCTCATAATGTTTCTAGGATAGCAGGGATTCTTAGAAACAAACTGCTAATGAAGCTTTCCTCGACTAGGCACACAAGGATAAAAGTTTTTGGCATGTGGGGTAGGCTGGTAGTGTGGTGCTCATCTCCTTAGCCCTGATCCATGATAGCTCTGGGGCCAACATTTCTCTCCGGCTTTACAGCTGGGGCTGCCTGCCTGCTTGTGCTTCTGATGGTGCCCCTGTTCCCATGTGGCACCCCATCCTCAGAGAGGTCCTTCATTCTCCCACCTCTTCTTACCCTGGTGCTGGGCCATTGCTCCAAGACCAGTAATCCTCCAGGTTCTCCATCCCACTTAGGTCATGTCTCAGCAACATGGACCCCTCTGAGGATTTCTGATCCATTCCTTGCTCTCCTCAGCAGACTGGAGTATTAAATCAAGGCTGAGGCAATTCAAAGGCATGAAGGTCGAGTCACTACTGGGTTGCTGGTGGCTTCAGGAGGGGCTTGGGAAGGCACATGCAGACTGGCAGGTGTCAGCACTATGGATACGAGTTTTCTTGCCACCTCAGAGAAGACAACTTTCTTCAGGCAACCAGCAGCAAATTCCTCCAGAGCCCGGGGCCTTCACAAACTGTTCCCATTATGGGCAAAATGTGTGTATGTTAATTAAAGAACTGGCTCCTAACAGGCAGTATTAGCCAAAGAGTAGAATGGCCCAGCCCTGGTAACACTGGCTTGTGCTACCCTGTTGAAGGCTCTATCCTGATCTGCACAGCAAAATGGCAGAATCCACCAAAACTGGTGGAAATACTCTCACTGCAACATGCAGAGCTCTCACCTTGGTCTTTAATCTGCGAGAATCCATGGTTATTGCACTGCTTTCTTGATAGCAATCTTATTTTACATCAATTACTTGAAATGCATCGTTTCCCCAGCAGTAATACACTACATCCTTTCTCGTCTGCATGCCATTTCTCATTTCAGATCAAATAAGCTTTTGCAATAAAAAATTATTTGTTACACATATATTACATGGTGATGTGACGCCTAATTTCTCTGCAGCACAGAGAAGAGGTGGAATAGTTAATATCCCCTCACTCCAGGAAAGTCTGTGGAATAATAACCTAGGAAGCTGAAATAATCACTCTGCCATCAGTTGTTCTCCCCTGGGCCTGCCCACAAGGAGTCATATGGAGAACTGTTAGAGGCAGGCATCAGTGAAGATTGCCTGCTCATTTTACTGCCTGTAACATAATTTGTTTATTCAGGAGATGTGTTCTATCTTCTCTGCTGTGATTCAGAAGAATCTTAATCTCACATGATTGCTTTCATGCTCTCTCCTCAGTAATTAATACTGCTGCACAAAATTGGAAACTTACTCTTTATTGCGAGCAATATATTATGAAGTTATTCTTTTTGCTCAAGAAAACATAATCTATACTTTATTATTAGCTCTCTAAATCTGCTTTTCCTATATTATAATAATAGTGTTGTCTTGGAAGGTGGTAGTTAAATGTCTAGATTTTTAGGGGTTATTGCAAAAGAAAACTTGATTAAAATGGGAGCAGGAAGAGACTTGAGAAGTATAATTAATACAGTTATTTAAACACGGCTTTTGCTTGAGTTTCAAAGGTGTCTGCTGATAACCTTATTTATGAGATACCCAAAGGACTGTGGCGCTAGTTCACTTTGCAGAGTGGCTGGTTTTCCTTTTCTTATTTTTCTGTTCTGTTTTTTTTTTTTTGTGTTCGAGTTGGCCTGAGTTTCTGAAACCCAAGTGCCTGACGCTGTGAGCCATTTCCCCAGAACAAAAAATCTGAGTCCCAGTGCCTCAGTTTGATTTAAGCAGTACCTGGAGCCACATATGCTCACAGTGTTCAGAAGAAGCTGCTTGGGGATCAGTCCTTTAACTATTTACAGGACAAGTTCTCAAAACAGTAACCAGAGGTTTTTGTCTCACTGTCCTCTGTGTCAGGTGTTTCTCCCTCATCAAGTAGCACCTCTCATCCCAAATATCCCACATTCACAGCAGCAGTAATGAAATATGAAAACATGCCCCAAATGCCAGTTTAGTTATGCATCAGGGGACACTCTCAAGCACGCAAAATATAAAGCAATTGCCTGGTTACACAGCAAAATTAGTTGATGATAACTCTTTCTTTCCCGTGATCCCTTTCTTTTTATTAATATCTCCTTCCCTCATTATTTTATTCTCATTTTCCTCTCCAAATATGTGATTTTTAATAGGATAGTTGAATGAATAGGACAATCACCTGGAATGTGCTTTGCTTTTTCTCATAACTCTGCTGCAGCTGTGATTTTCAACAAGTAACCTTTGCCGTTCCTGGCAGGGATGGCATTCCTCCGTACTATGGTGTGTTGGTTTTGCATGGCTTGCTTTTTGGTAGCGGGGCGCCACAGAGGTGGCTTCTGTGAGAAGTCGCTGGAAGCTTCCACCATGTCTGGCAGAGCCAGTCCCTGATGGCTCTGAAGATGGACATGCTGCTGGCCAAGGCTGGGCCAATGAGAGATTATGGTAACACCTCTGTGATAAAATATTTAAAAAGAAAATTAGAACAAAGTGGGGCACAGTTTTTTTCTAGCTAGAGAAGAGGAGGAGGTGAGAACATGTGAGGGAAACAGCATGGAGACACCAAGGTCAGTGGAGGAGGAGGGGGAGGAGGTGCTCCAGATGCCAGAGCCGAGATTCCTCTGCAGGCCGTGGTGATGACCATGGTGAAGCAGCCTGTCCCCCTACAGCCCATGGGGATCCACGGGGGATGCAGAGGTCCACCCACAGCCCGTGAGGGAGGTGCCCATGCCAGGGTGAATGCCTGGAGGAGGCTGTGATCCAGTGGAAGACCTGATGGCGAGAGGGGGAGGCTCTGCTTCCAAGCTGGAGCAGCCTGTCCTTGGAGGACTGCACCACATGGAAGAGTGACCCACACCGCAGCAGTTTTGGGAAGACTGATGCTCGTGAGATTGGAACCACACTGGAGAAGCTCACAGAGAACTGTCTCCTGTGGGAAGGGACCCCACGGCGTAGCAGGGAAGGACTCCTCTCCCTGTGCGGTGGAAGAAGGTCTCGGGTGATGAACTGACCAAAGCCCCCACCCCCTGTCTCCCTGCACTGTCGGTGGGAAGGAGGGAGGGGTTAGGGGAAAATAGGTGTTTTTAAGGGCTTATTTTACTTGTTATTATCCTCTTCTGACCTTGTTAGTTATAAATTCACTTTGTACTTCTAAGCTGAACCTGTTTTGCCCTTGGAGTGTTTTCTTCTGGTCCTTATCTCAACTCATGAACCCTTCATTTAATATTTTTTTTCTCTCCTCTGCCCAGCTGTAGCAGGGGAGGGCAAGTGAGTGGCTGTCGTGGACGCCTGGTGTTTGCCCAGTGTCGAAACCATGACATACGAGAGTATTGTGAAACAGAACCACTTGAAGTCATTGAGTGGCTCAGGTACAGTTCTGGGGAGGCCCTTAAATAACCTGAACAGATTAATGAAATGCTGTGCCCCCATATTCTAGCCAAAATGCTTTGCCAGTCACATCACTTGGACTTACATTACCTGTAACAACCAGGGAAAAGGGGCTGAGGAGTTGTGTGTGTGTTTGTGTGTGTGTGTTTAAACAATTGCTTTTGACCAAAAAAAAAAAAAAATAGTGAGTTTTCTCTTGATGCCAAAAGATTTTTGCTTTTTATACATTTTTGATATATTCATAGTTCTGTAGACTATTATTGTATAGTTATATAGTTTCTTACCTAACTTTCGTACTTTGTTAGACAAACACATTCCTGGAATCCTATTCTAATCTTGCTTCTTCATTGAATAAGGCCATGTCACTTTCCCATGTATTTAGACATAAACAGTGTGCGGCTAGAAGCAAGGGGGAGGCTTCAGTAGGGGGCTGAACCAAGAGAGGGAATTACTTCATTAACTATACTTCTAACTGGGGATTCTTGACAATTATGTTAATTTGCTAAACTTGTAAGAGTTCGGAGCCCTATAGAGTGTGTGCACTCTGCCATAAGTGCACCTGGAGGACCTTCAATAAATGGTAACTGCTTTTTATCATTTTAATCTTGTTTGGGTTGTGATTTTAGGGCTGAAAAGGCATCTCCCCAAACCTGGCTTACAGATGGTGGAAGGCAGAGGAAATGGTGATCCCCAGCAAAAACTGAGCACTCTGCAAGCCCCCTTAAAGCTCTCCTAAAGCTTTATCTCTTGCCCCAAGACACTCCCTCTAGGATGGACATTTCTCACCCAAAGGAGTGTTAGAAGACCAGGAGGGCCTGGGTCTTGAAAGGCTTGCCTAGGCTGCCCATGCAGAGTAAAATGAAAAACGTTGAGTACCGGTGTTGGAAGAGACTCCCCCGGTGAAGATGAATAGAGCTCATAGCATAAGGAAACCCATCACCAGCAAGGCTGATTCATGGGTCACCTCCCTGGGCCAGGTGAAGCCCTGTCACAGTGAATTGTCCCCTGCTTCACTCTAGATTGATACAGTTGCATGCGTCTCATAAAACCCTCCTCAGCACTTCTGACACTCAGACCTGCACACGCAAGCAGTTGTTCTGCATTTGCGGTATGTTCTGCTTAAACATCACAGTGGCAACACCAGAGACTTAGTATTTCAGCCAATCCAGGAATAAATTACTGTTCAGGGCCAAGATAAGTGGTTTAAACAAAAGACGGTATAGCTCTGTGGGTGTTTTGGAGGGCACTCACTTGGAGGGCAACCAGAGATATCCTTGTTTTGTTTAACCTTAACAATCCTACACAGGCAATTTTTTTCTTCCTTTCTCTGGTTCGGCAACATTATTTAAATTTTGTTGTTGTTTAATTTTAATATTGTCTATAATCTTCCTTTAGAGCCAAAGCATTCTGCAAAAATGATGGCAGGGCAAATAATAGTAAAACTGTATTTTGTGGCACATACACCCTCATGAGCTGGGGATTGCTCTGTATCTGTGTATTAGCAGTGTAAAACTGTTTGCCATATGACTCTGTTGGCTTAAATCACCAAGAAGTCTGAGGACACAGGCAGAAAAGGGGGGGGAAAGGCTTCTAGATTCTTTTTCTGTCTCCATTTGAACCTGTGGGAACTCAAGTCTTCATGGTCCAGAGAACAGGGGCAGGGGAGAATATGAGGACTCTGACAGAGGCTAAAGTTCATCTTCCCTCAAGGAAGGTAGTCAGCTAAACTCCAGACCTGACTGGTGTCTCACCTGGTGGGTGATGAGCCTCTAAATGTAAGAGACTAATTCATGTGGGTGATTTGTTCTCAAGACCTTTTTCCATATATCAAAGTGTCTTGGTCCTGCTTTTCAGAATTCACTGAGTTATATACCACATTGTAGAGGGGACCAGGACGTTCCTGAACTCATGCAGGATTAGCACAGTGAATACACCCTACACTTGTGTCAAGGCCATAGCCAAAGTGGCCACAAGTGTGAGGATGCTCAAGGAGCAGATCTCAGCTGCTTGGTGGAGAGGAGAGGTCAGACGGAAGTAATACTGCTGAAGTGTGTCACACCCACAGGCAGGGCACATAGGTCACTTGGCCATGCAGGTTGGAGTAACTCCCATGGGAGCTCATTGCCAAGGAGACTGTTCTTGCCAAGAAGTCTGAAATTGTGGAAGGTGGGCAGAACTGGTGTAATAATCTGAATTCTTCTGAGTTTTCAAGGACCACTATTTTTCTGTTTCTCTGCAACCAAATTAGGCTCAAAGAGGTGGGAGGCCAGCTTGCAGAGTTCTCTTGGACAGTGCATTCCTTTTTATGCAGGTTTTTTCAGGTTCTCCTAGCTTCTGGGGGAAAGCCATCTTTTCTTCTCCTTCCTATTGAGATTTTCAAAAGAATCTCCAATGAAACTGTACAAACAGAACTGAAATAATTATATCTGGCTTGGTAAAAAGAAAGGGTTGTTTTCTGCCTTCCCCGGAAAAGGCAATAAAGTTGATGCTTTCCTGGAAGCTTGTGATCATTATGCGTCCATGTATCCTTGACCTCCCATTTGCCCTCAACTGAAGATTGCTGAGACTGAAATAAAGAACAAATAAACGAAAGTTTTTTAAAAATATGCAAGTACCTGAAATGCTCCTGCCACAAGCAGCCCCCAGATAAAAGGCTGTGACAGGAAAGTTCTGTCTTACAGTGTATTCTATTTAATTGGCATAATTCTTCACACAGTTTAAGCAGGGAGTGAATAATTGCAGAAACTTAATTCTAAGTAAAACATGGCTTATATTTTCATAAATCTTTCTTTCCTGGGATTCCACAAGTTTGTGTTCCTGCTAGTTTTATCTATTTTCTTCAAAAGAAGACAAAATGTCCTTCCTCGTCCCTGCCCTGCACAGCTCAGCTGACGTCCCCACAGCTAAATCCCTTCCCAGTGCAGGTCTGCCCCATCCTTTCCATGCCGAAGGCTATCTTCCCCATAAAACCAGGAAAGAAGCCAACTTCTTCCCCTTTTGGATCCTCACTAACCTGAACATCACTTAATGTTTTAGTTGTGTGTTTATGCTGCATGAAGGTTAAACTACTAAAAACTCAGCTGAATGGGGCATTGCCTATGCCGAAGCTGTGCTTGCAACTTTTTAATGACTACAGCTTCATGTTTTGGCAACATTAATTAATACCAGTGCTGCCAATGGAAGTGGCTATAGTTAATGATGTCCCTCTTCTTTGGTTTTTTTTTTTTTCTGATTATCAATCCTGAAAGTCTTTTACTTTTCTTTACATTAAAGAAATTCGATGTCTGGACTATCTGAAATTTCATCATGATGAACCTTGCACTGTAGTTTGTCAGTCTTTTTGTGAAGAGAAGGTTGCTTCCTTGGGGACGCAGGGACAGCCAGGCTCTTGACCTGTCTATGGAAAGGCAGGCAGACAATCAGATCCTGGTTCACACTAAACCAGGTCTAAAAGCCAGGTCTCATGTTTATCTCTGTGGATCCAGAGGACACAGACCTTGACTCAGGAACCTTGACTCTGACAGCCTTCAGTCTCTGTACAATGCCTTGGGTAGAGCTGATGTACTGTGTGAACTATTTTCCCATCAATCAGATCTAAACCTGAGCTTCTTAAACTCTGTCACTTGAACTGTTGTCTGAAGAGAAGACAGTGTTTATGTGACTTCTGTTTTGTTGGAGCCTGATCAAAGAGATGGGACCATCACGGTTATTCACGATTTATTATTTGAAAAATCAAACAAGGCATCAGTCTCAGAGGTCGTGGATTTAGTAACAAGTCGCCATAACTGAAGATAGTCACAAGTTTCAAAGTTACATGGCAATTTATAACTTTTTGGTCCAATAAGCAATTAACACAAAGCTTTGTTTTGACTTTATAACCTATCAGCTTTAGTATTCTTTTCTGCACTGCACCTGTTTCTCAACCAATAACATGCTAGCTCATGTACACACATATACGTCCATTATGACATCTAAATTCTTTACTTAAACTATAAAATCACATTACTATACTTAAAAACCCCTCACCATATCACCCAATACGTATTCTTACTTATAACTATAGAAACATAGGTTTATAATTCTTCTGCTTAAGATCTGTATACCTTTATCATTACGTCAGCCCAAGCTCTTTCCAGGGCTGTACATTAAACTCATTAGTGCCTGTGGAAGTTTCTACTCCTCTGTTTCCCACACTGTTTTGTGCCATAAATTAAAACAAGACAAAACTCAAATTCTCATAGCCAAAATGACACACAGGATTTGTAGTAAAGAAAACTTTATTTCCTCATTTTCTCCTTTTTTCTCTGATTCAGTAAATTCCATTTTGGAAGCTAATTATATTAAGTAGCTTAACTTATTATAGGCCTGATGGCAAGCAAGCATATGTAAGTCTAATACCCAAATTATTCTCAGAGAGACAATCCATTGTGTCAGCTAGTGATCAAAGTGTCCCTTTATATTCACCAATTCAAAATTATTTAATTTCAACATCTAGGGGTTTTTTTCAGCCAGAAATGATTATGTGATAAACAAATTATTTGGAACCTAAAAGAGTAGGATCATGGTAAATATCTCTCCTTGTCTCAACTTACTTAATAAGGAATGTTGAAAATCTGGGAAGCTATGATGCAAAATGATTCCTTCGGCTGCTCAAGAAAGAGAAATTATATAGGATATCTTTACTAGAGATTTTCCTTACTACATTTTTGAAGAGACATATAAAGAGGGAACAATATTAGAAGTGATCCCACTGTTCCCTGCCCTCTCTGAAGTTGTACTCCAAACATAGGTATTTTTGTATTTTTGTTCTATACTGTAAACCTTGTTTTAAACAAGCAGCCCAAGGAACTGAGAACTCTTATGGCTTGTATAGTCTCTCTAAAATAAAAAAACTGGGCCCCTTTTCTGAATAAGGTTTCACATTTATAGCAGAAGAAGGCATCTGGCTTAAGCACTGCAAACGTTTCTGTGCATTCTGGGATAAAGTACTGTAAAATAACACTGGCTCTTTCTTAGCTGTTTCATGGTTAAATAGAGCATCGTATTTCCTAAACACATAGAGCATTTCTTTAGTCTAATAGTCAGCATTTGCCCCCAAATCCCAATTTCAGTAAGAAAAAGATCAGTCAGTACAGCTCCCACCCACGAAAATCTTTTGTCAGCTTTGGTTTGTATTCTTGTGCTTACATATAGCTAGAGTTGGGATTATTAATGTTTAACAGGAGAAGCTATAGAAAGATTCATGAAAAGTCTTCAAACAACCCAAAGGGCTCTTGAGATATGAGCACTTCTATAAAATATTGAAGAGAAAACTGTGAATCTTCCTTCAACCCAGCCACAGATTTAATTCAAGATTTAATTTTCTTTATCTTATTTGTCATCTCTGACTACAGACAGTGTCTGTGATGGTTTTTTGCTGGCTTCCCATCAGTTGTGGCTGACGCTGAATGTTGGAATACTGATGCAGATTTTGGGTTGTGCCAGTCTGAGTCTCATGGTGTGAAGAACTTCCTGTTTCCCCAGCATACAGATCTCTACCATTTGCACAACTGGATCCTCATCTTCCTCGGGAGAAATCTCACTCCTCAGTTATCAGATGCTCCTGCAAGAGCTTCCTTGTTCCTGTTGCAGATGTTGGACTCTCATAAGGCACAGCCCTGCGAGCACCAGGGCTCAACGCTGAGGTTTGGCTTCTCTTCACCTCCTCAGCCTGTCCATCAGTGTGGTGGCCACATATCTATCTATCTATCTATCTATCTATCTATCTATCTATCTATCTATCTATCTATCTGTCTGTCTGTCTGTCTGTCTATCTATCTATCTATCTATCTATCTATCTATCTATCTATCTATCTCTGTATCTACGCACTGAGCAAATAAATATTTTTGTTTCACTTCTTTGAAATTCTCCACAAAATTTGACGTTTAGGTATCTGGGGATGCATGATACCAAGAATATAATTTGATACTTGGTAGCAGAATAATTGGTTCCTGCCTTTTGTTCACACCACTCTCAATTTGAGACTTTGCTCTTGTGTGTGGTTTTTTTTAAGGCTACTGAAATGATCGTCATGCAGGCAGCAACTCACCCTGATGCCATGAAAACAAACAAGAAAACAAATAAAAGCTACATCTGTCATGTTTCCTAAACTATACTGATGAAAAGAGAAACCAGGCCATAGAAGTGATTATGTGTATCAGATGCCTGACAGCCTATGCTGTCAGTGTTCTCTGACTTAAATAGTTTGCTTGAAAGAGAACAATACTGCCTATAAAAAAAAGATTATCTGAACAGGAAGTATGACCTGATTTTTCAGGGTCTGGGATTTTTTTACTTGGACTTTTTTATTCTGCTTTTTAAAATTATTTTTGTTGTTGTTGTTATTATCTTTAAGGTAGATAAATATGAAATTTACTGACCATCATAGCAATAGAAGGTATTAGCACATCTCTTTTAAAATATGCTTTGTTTAGGCTATCTGAAATAGCTCCTAAAGAAAAAACTACCCATTACAGGCTAACTGTTAGAGAGCTGATAAGTTAGATGAGTGACCTGCAGAAGACACCTTGCTTTCTTCGTTGCCTGCAGATGGATCCTAGATAAAATGTGTACTCTAAACACAGGGGGTGTGTTTCACTTGTTTTAAGTATCAGTCCTCATGTGAATTCAGCTTTTGGCTCCTTTGAAGAGCATTTTGGGGCTAGAAGATGATGCAGGATTGGTGGAGCCACACATCTTCTGAAGCTGCAGGTAGGTTGGTGTATTGGGTCAACAACAGTTGGGCAGAGGGTTCTCAAATGATAGTGGACATTTGCGGATATATGTGTGGATAATTTGTGTATTGTTAAGGATTTATACCTACAAAGCCATTTAGACCAGGGGAGTATTCCCCTGGTCTCTCCCTATGCGTTACTGGGGATTGTGTCCTGTTAAGAGATCTGCAGCTCTTGAAATTTGAAGTAAAAGACAAGAGAAGCAATGTAAATCTCTTTTGGCTGTTTCAGTGCAGAGAAAAAGATTTCATTAAGTATGTGATAAAAAATAAGCTTTAAACCACAAGGAGTTACGGCAGCTTCAAGAATCATTCCTAGCATTCCCCGTAGCTCCAGTTGACATCCACTGCAATCTGCTGTTGTGACAGCAATGAAATTGGTTGTAGGTATGTGGGTGTTCATGCAGGTATCTATAAATTGTGGTGGTTCTCTGACACCTCTATAACTACAAGAACTCCAGACTGGTGAAGCTATTACGTTTCCAGTGTCTGTTTCAAAATGGCAAGAAATGGTTTTCAAACCTGACCCTTTGCTGGAGCAGTGACACCGGTCAAATCCTGCAGGCCCACACTTGTGTTTCTGGAGTCTTTCAGCCACACACACTTTGGCTATGGTACCCATTAAGACTCTTATTTACACATTGTCATAGCAACACATTAATTTAGCTTTTGACCTATAACTGCTTGCTGGGTTTTATTTTCTGATACAGAACAGAAACTTTTTGCTTTAGTGCCACAGCAACAAGATCAGTTTGTATGTAAGCATGTATTTACACAAAGATATGTGCTTTTGGGAATGTGTGTAAAAATCCTGGAGGAGGGAGGGGACAGCAGAGAATTAACTGATTTCCCATTACAGCAGCATAATAATTCAGATGGACAGAAAAATCCCTTTAGCTGGAAGGTGAATCACTTCCCAACACACTCCACAGCCTGTAAGATCCAGAAGGTAGAATGAATTGTGCTCCTTCCCCAGCAAGCACAGGGAAGGAAAAGTTCAATGATTTTATTTTTTTCACGCTTCTACATTTCTGATGTAAATAGTGCTACTGACAAAAATGAGAGAAAATCAGAGGGAGGGGAGGGACAACTTTGGAACAAAGTCAGTGGTTATCTCACAAAACACGTGGCAAGAAAATTTCCTAATTCAAGTGCTTCTCATTGGCCTTGAACATTCTTAATACACTCATACTTCACTTTTTGTGAGTAGACACCTACCAGGTGGCAAACTCTGCGGAGCTTCAGGCCTGTGCCCCCTTGCAGACACTTCCCAGGCTGCATCACAGAGCTGTGCGCCTCAGTAGGGGCCAGCCATTGCAGCTTCTGCGTGCTGGGTCTCTGAAATGCTGGGGAGTTAGGCTCCCTGTCTGGTAATCACATTTTGTTTGATATAGCCTCTTAATTATGCCATGAATTTTTGAGGAAACTGCTCATCTCTTTAGAGTGTGGAGATTAAAATTAAAACTGTCAGTTTCCTCTGTTCTTGTGTGAGTGTCAGTTCAACAAACTAACGTGGAGCGGGAAACTATCCACGGAGATGTCACAAAAGCAGTCTTTGCAGCAGCTGGAAAGGCTGCTATTGACTTTATTGCTGAAGGAAATGCTTGCTTAGACTGTGTCTGCAGGTAACAATAAATCTGTTAAAATAAACTCTGCTGTCATTTCCTGGCACTTCACATTTCCTCAGTGCCTGATCTCTCCATAGAAAATAGCATTGTTGTTTGGGTTTCCAGGATGAAACATGACCAGGTCTTAAAAAATATATATGTTTAATATATATTTATATATTAAATAATAATAACAGTATTAACAGTTAACAGTAGCAGGGAGAGAACTCTTGACTCTTCCCTTTATTATTCTTGTGATCAGCCAGAAGCTAGTGTAAAGATTTTGGATCTGCAGTGTTTGAGGAAGCCAGTTCTTGTGTGATGGGTGCCATTCTGATGTTTCTGATATATACTAAATCAAGAGGAACAACCATTTCTTGGGTTTAATCCCTCAACTTTATCATTCTAGAGGCAATAACGTATTAATTCAGGTAGAAAAAGAGTGGATAATCATTTTATTCACTTGTTCTGTAGAGGAAGAACTGCTGTTCCCACAGTGAGGCTTGCCCATTAATATGAAAGAAAAGGGCAGTACAAGAACCATCAGTGTATTTGGCAGCATTGCCTTGAAGGCAAGTAGGACATACCTTTGTGACAACTGGTATTCAGCAGAATGAATTTAATTTTTGCTTATTGGTTAGTGTTTTGAATTTTATTTAATATAAGAATGAGATCTAAATAGAAGATCAATTAGGAGAAATACAAATGTTTTGTTACAGATGCCAGATGTTCTCAGTATAAATTATCTTATAACTAGCCAGACCTCTTGCTACTATAACACTTCAAAAGTATCAGACTGATTACTTTAAGACTGTATTTTGGCACTGGCATCGGCTGCCCAGGGAGGTGATGGAGTCACCATCCCTGGAGATGTTTAAAATAAGACTGGATGTGGCACTTAGTGCCATGGTTTATTTGATAAAGTGGTGTTAGATTATAGGTTGGACTTGATGATCTCAAAGTTCTTTTCCAGTCTAGTTAATTCTGTGATTCTGTATCTTTCCTCTCATTCTTGGTAAGCAGCTGTTTGTTCAAAGAGGAACTCTAAAATGACTGCTGCAGTACACAAATTTGGAATGTAAGTCTTGGGATAGCATGAAGAAAATCCAAATCCAGCCAAAATCAGCACAGTGTGTAAAGTTAAAATGCATAAGTACAGAGATTTCACTTCTAACAATTATACATCAAAATACTATGTAACTTCATAAAAGAGACAAAGAAACTACTGTAATGCAAATAACCACTGGAGTGCTTCAATACATGGGAATAAACTATTTAAATAGTGTGTATACATGGTGCTGGTAATCATGGCTAATTTTAAATAGATTAGTATTGTGAGCCTCTATTCTGTGCTAGGATAAAAACTAAGGATTCTTCTACATAACTGCAAGAAAAAAATCTGTTCTTCTCTTAAAGTAAAGTTCCAACTCTACTTTGTGTTAAGTAAGTGCGTAGCACCACAAGTTTGTGGTTTGGTTTTCTGAGTGGCTCTTTACCCAAACACGGTTAGAGAATTGTTACATGGCTTCAGTTCTAATGGTGCATGTGAAGGATGGTTTCAAGAAGACTTTCTAAATGCAAAGCTGATATGATGTGCTAATTAAATGTACTTCCTGATGTGCTATTTGGAAGTGGAAGAGAAGCAGCCAGTTATGCTGCTGAGGAATTGAACGACTTAACTAGGAAATGGTCTGAGCCATTCTCTATGCAGAGAAACAGACCTTAATGAGACTTAAGCATTTACTTTAAGTATGTTGACCTGGCACTGTAGAAGGTCTCCGTAATTTTCTTCCTCTCCAACGATCAAGACTTTGAATCTGAGCTTCAAGTTCACCTGCCCACTGCAAATGCATCTTTGGAAAAAAGAGGAAATATTGGATTAACCTGAAAACACCATTAAATGTTGAAGAAAACATGGAATTGCAAGTGCCTAGATGAAAGACCAACCCTTTAGTGGGACAGCCATTAAAGAAAATGACACATTATATCCAAGATAAGAAATTACTCAAAATAGTCTTAGAGGCTAGATCTTCTAGAAGCAGATTAAAAGCCGGAGATTAATTTAGATGAAGTCAGTACATTTTGCAGGACAGATGTATTTCTAAAGATAAAGGTTTCACTTTGAATACTCCTAAGATCAGGCTTTGGCAGCATTGTGATTGTATCCCTTAATCTTGGTATGACTCTTCACTCAGGAATGGATGCTACTGTTTTACTTGCTGCCAAGCTTCCAGTTGCTGGAAAGGAAATGGCAAGGTTTGCTATCTGGAATCACACCTCTGGAGATCATCCAGTCCAAACCCCCTGCCAAAGTAAGGTCTCCTCAAACAGGTAACACAAGAACATGCCTAAGTGGGTTTGGAATGTCTCTGGAGTTAGAGTCCACAACCTCCCTGGGTAGCCTGTTCCAGTGCTCTGCCACCCTCCATGGAAAGAAGTTCTTCCTCATGTTGAGGTGAAACTTCTTGTGTTTTAGTTTATGGCCATTGGTCCTCATCCTGTCACTGGTCGCCACTGAAAGGAGTCTGGCACCAACCTCTTGGCACCCCGCTCTAAGATATTTATATACATTAATGAGATCCCCTCTCAGTCTTCTCCAGACTAAACAGGCCCAGCTCCTGTAGTCTCTGCCCATAAGAGAGATGCTCCAGACTCCTCATTATCTTCATGGCCTCTGCTGGACTGTCTCCAGTATCTCCTTGTCTTTCTGGTATTGAGGAGTCCAGAACTGGACACAACACACCAGATATGGCCTCACTTGGGCCAAGTAGAGGGGGAGGATCACCTCCGTCGACCTGCTGGCCACACTGTTCTTGATGCACCCCAGGATAACTTTGGCCCTCCTGGCTACAAGGGCACTGCTGGCTTATTGTCAACTTGTCACCCACAAATACTCTGAAGTCATTTTTAGCAGAACTGGTCTCCAGCAGGTCAGCCCCAGTCTGTGCTGGTACTGCGGGTTATCCCTCCCCAGTGCAGGACCCCACACTGAACTTGTTGAACCTCATTTGGTTTCTCTCTGCCCAGCTCTCCAGCCTATCAAGATTCCCCTGAATGACAGCACAGGGTTCATGTGTATCAGCCACTCCCCCCAGTTATGTATCATCAGTAAACTTGCTGAGGGAATAGTCTGTCCCTTCCTCCAGGATGTTGATGAACAACTTGAATAAGACTGGACTCAATGCTGATCCCTGGGGAACGCCACTAACTACAGTCTTCCAGCTGGATTCTGCTCTGCTGATCACAGCCCTCTGAGATCTGTCATTCTGCCAGTTCTTGATCCACCTCACTGTCCATTCATCCCACGCACATTTCCTGAGCTTACCTACGAAGATGTTATGGGAGACAATGTCAAAAGCCTTGCTGAAGTCAAGGTAGCCAACATCCACTTCTCTCCCCTTGTTGACCATACTGCCATGCCGTCATAGAAGGCTATTAGATTGATCAGGCATGATTTGCCCTGGGTGAATCCATGCTGACTACTCCTGATGACCTTTTCGTCTACATGCTTTTTGGTGACCTCTAGAATGACCCTCCATCCCTCACCTTTCCAGGGATGGAGGAAAGGCTGACTGGATGCTAGTTTTCTGGGTCTTCTTCTTGCCTTTTTTTGAAGATGGGAGTGATATTTGCCTTGCTCCAATCATCATGCACCTCTCCCGTTCTGTATGATTTTTCAAAGATGATGGAGAACAGCAGAGCAACAACATCTGCCAGCTCCCTCAGCACCCATGTGTGCAGCCCATCAGGGCCCATGGTGTTTAGTCTGCTTAGGCAATCTCTAAACCAACCCTCTACAACCAGAGGGGAGTCTTTCTTTCTCTGGCTTGCTCTCACCTCTGAGGTCTATGGCTCCCAAGAGCCGTCCTCAGCAGTGAAGACTGAGGCACAGAAGGCATTCCGTAATTCTGCCTTCTCTGTGTTTTCCATTACCAGGACACCCATCTGATTCAGCAGTGGCCCCACATTTTCCCTAGACTTCCTTTTGCTGCTGATGTACTTATAGAGGCCCTTCTTGTCATTGATGTGCTTTGCCAGACTTGATTCCAAGTGGGCCTTGGCCTTCCTTGTCACATCCTTTCATACTCTGATGATGTTTTTATAGTCCTCCCATGTGGCCTGTCTTTTTTTCCACAGCCCATGAATTTCTTTCTTGCATTTGAGATTTAGTAGCAGCTTCCTGCTCATCCAGTCAGGTGTCCTGTGCTCTTTGCCTGCTTTCTTCATCATGGGGATACACTGGTTTTGAACTTGAAGGAAGCGGTGCTTAAATAAGGACCAGTTCTTGGACTCCCTTCTCTTCTAGGACCCTATCCCATGGAGTTCCTCTGAGCAGGTCTCTGGAGAGGCTGAAGTTGGTTCCCCAGAAGTTTAGGGTTCTAGTCCTGCTTACTGCTTTGCTTCCTCCATGCAGGATCCTCCACCATCTCATGGCTGCCCCCAACCTTCATGTCTTCAACAAATCCCTCCTAGTGTGTTAGTACAAGGTCCAGCAACATACCTTTCCTTGATGGCTCCTCTACCACTTGCATCAAAAAGTTTTCTTCAGTAATCTGCAGGAGCTCCCTGTGTGTGTGTGCCAGCATGTGCTGTCCCTCCAACAAATATCAGGGTGGTTGAAGTCCCCCGGGAGAACCAGGGCCTGTTACTGTGAGGCTGTTTCCAGTTGCCCATAGAAAGCTTCATCAGCTTTGTCCGTATGATCAGGTGATAGTAAACACCAACAAGAGCGTCCCCCATATCAGCCTGTGCATTAATTCTCAACTCATTTGTCTGCCCCTGGGTAGAGCTTGATACATTGTAGTTGCTCTCTCACCTCACCTCACCTCTGACCTGTCCTTTCTAAAAAAGAAATTCTGAGTTGAAGTTTTCAACAAACAGGGCAGAAATTGAGCATGGCATATGTGATGCTTATTTTGATAAACCGTTGAGTCATTAACCCAGACTTTGTCTGATTCTAGACACTGTCTTCAGTAATGGTGGAATATGGCTAGTTAATGGCTGATTTGCCTTATTTTTCATTATGTGTAGCACAGTGCTACATTAAATCTACTTATATTTCATATTAATTCACTTGACATATTCTTATTGTCTGCAAAAGTCTGCTTCTGCCGCTCCAGCATTATGAGCTTTTCTTATTTTATTTTGGTCAACCTTTTTTGTGGGAGGTGACAGTAGGAAGACGTTCTCTGACTTTGATGTGTTAATATATTTTTAACTAAAGACCATTTAGAACTATGTCAATATGTGGTACAGCTGTACACTGCAGTTTTGCTCAAGGAAAATGAGGGGTTGTGGGAACGGAATACAGACGGGTTGATCTTTTTGCCCTCATGAACACATTAGACTCTTCTTGGGGATCTACACTGGAGTCTAACACACATGATGGACATAGGATGCAAATGGGGTGTGCATCCAACTCTAGACCTCAGCAGGTGCTCCAGGTACATGTGCCTGTGGGTTCAGGGGGGTCTGCATGCATGTAAGTGTATTTCCTACTGTTTTGAGACATTCTTCTCTTGAGATGCAGAATTATCTGCTCTTCTCTTTTGTGTTGGTGTTACATGGTGTCCTACATGGGCTTTGTGGGTGATATTAAAAGGCACAAAATATAGATAATGCACTTGGTGGTGTGTGAAAATCAAACATCGAATAGCCAAACATGGCCTAGAAAGAGACAGAAGGATAATTTCAAGCTAGAATAACTTGTTCATAATCATCTGTTTGACTTTATAAAGTGACTTGATCAATCCTTGCTTCTTACCATAGGCCTTTTTTGCCTCTCTACCAAGCTCAGCAGAATAATTACATCCAGTTATACTCTTCCAATTTAAGTTTACTTCATACTGTGTAAACAAGAAATACAGCTTAAAATAAAAGCCAGCTTGTATCATAGAGTGTATTCCTTTGGCAAGAAGCAAAATGGATTTTGTGGTAAATTTTACAAGCATGAATTCTTATCATAGAAGAAACTGAATACAGGGTTACCCCAGACTTGGCAATGGCAGTGTCTTTTTGCAGAACAGAAAGGATGTGATAGGTAAAACTCAGTTATAACTGCTTATGTATATTTTTGTTTGTGGTTTTATTTTATAGGCAGGGGAAGAAGCAGAGATGTTGGTTTCAGTTCATTCCTAAAAGATAAAGTCCAGTAAATGGGAATGGCTAAACAACAGTACGGAGAATAATGTGGAAGTGTTGAAATCAGTATTTGGGGAATACAGACTAAGTCTTAGGGATAAATCAAGGCCGCCAATTTATTTTTATGTTCTTCCAGGGAATCTTAAGCCAGTCTGGCTCTCAGTGATTTTTGGCCCGTATCCAAATGAATTTGTCTGTGTGTGTCCAAGTCCTGCCAAGTGGAAATGCAGGATGGCTGGTAACAGCCTGTAAAGCTCCCTGTCGCTTCTCTTTCATGGGCCACTGGGAATGCTGTGTCTCACATTTGTTGCTGTCCCTTGTGCTAATACCGTGAGGAGCAGCTCTAGTAAAACAGGCATTAACAACTACAAATTTACTTTCAAGTGGCTGTCAGACATTTAGAAACCCACAGCTTCTGTTTAATGGCAGCACAAAGCCAATGCTGAGAAATCCTAAAGCCAGAGTTACAAATATGACTGTAACACACCGAGATAAAAAACCACCGCATTTGGAGCCAGGCTTGCCATCAAACTCACAGCATAGCTCAATGTTTGAGTTACAGAGGATTTAATCCTTCTAAAGCAATATTAGTAGGAACACAGAAAAGGGAACATTCATTATAGATGCTATAAAATAACTTCCCAGAAAAACTTGCTTTTGCTACATCCCTGAAATCTAATAGAAGTAATATTTTAGTCTTTGACACAGCATGGCTTCAGCCACTGATGAGATCTGTCTGTATCTGCATGCATAAAATGCAGTGATAGCAACAGATATGCTTTCCCAGTTGAAATTGGATCAAGTTTTCTTAATGCTAATTTATTTATTTTAAGCTTATGGTACCATAAGCCTTTATTTGGTTTATCTTAATTGTTAAACCAAAACAGATACAAAACGTGTGCCAATATCTTACCTTATTCTCTTTTTAAAAAAAAATCTCTTGGAACATTAATCTTTCCACTGACTATGTCTCCCTCCCAAGCTCAGCAGGAGGGAGTGATGCCTGTGGAAAGCCTTGCAGGAGCCAAAGCTGCATGTTTTCAGCGTTAGCTTTACTAAGGGATACTGATTACAAATAACATGATTCTGGGGAAAAGGAAAAACACTGAGGGACTGGAAAATAACAAAATCATAATCCATCTTTTCCAGCAGTGCTCATAAGGCTGAAGAGAGGAAAAATACTGTAAAACAACATCTGAAAGAAGTATTTAGTCATTGTGTTAACCCTTCTTACACTGGATTTTTTCCCAAATACCATAATATAAAAAAAGGCTCAAAATCCCAAACAGGCTTGCACAAGTTCATATGATTTTTATATAGACTTTACAACCAATGTGTTGCACAGGAAACCTACTTCATAAATTCAAGGAAATCTTTTGCATTTAGCATTTCTGACTTGTTAATACTTCCTTGCTATAGAGCAAGGACTTTTCAACCTACTATGTTGTTAAAAAAAAATCCACTTTAACTCAGAATGGGGATCAATATATAGCCTTTTCACTAGTCTAGTTGGACTGGTTTCAACTTTAACTTGATCCAAGGCAACTTGTTCTCGTAGCCTCAGATACCAGCTATTTCTAGAGGGAAACAGCCAAGAATGTTTTCTTTGGGAAGGCATTGTACTTAATGGTCTGAAAAAAAATCCCTTCAAATATGTATACTCAGCCTCCTAAAAGAGTATGTTAAAGGATGTAATGTAGTCATGATAGTGTTATTCTTTCTTGGCTTGATCATTAACTCTCTACAAGCTTCAACAAAGGAAATCCCAGCCTCCGTGGAACTGGTGTTGACACAAGCTAAAGTGCAGCTGCTGGGCACTTTTCATGGAGGAAAAAGTCATGTTGCTCGTCTTCAGCTCACATGAACTAACTTGCCATGCACACATACCTTCAGTTCTGTGAGCAGCACATACTTGGAAAATCAGTTTAGTTTCTCAGTGTGCTTGTGAGGTGGGAGTTCTTGACATCTGGTTGTGAGGAAAGCTGAGAAACCAAGAGGATATATGACTTAGCACTTCTGGAAATCTGTACTAGTCAGCCATCAAAAGAGGCTCTGCAGGCTCTTAATCCTTAAAAGAAACCCAACTGAACTTTTTTGAGTGCTGCTTCAGGGACTTTGTGGTACTTCAGTACAATATTTTTTCTTTCTGGCTAATTCTGCAGGATTTGTGCGATGCTTTCATAGCACAGCCCTGTATTAATATGAGTATGGAGTTAGCCTGGCTCTGTCACTGTCCTAGTCTATAATAATAGGAATCAGAAAGTGGGGTGAGACCTTGGCTATTCAAAAAAATGCTCCAAAACTTTCACTGACTTTTCTGGAGTCAGATGTTTCACATATAAACTCTAGTTCCTTGCACAATATAGTCTATCTGTATGGAGGCATAACTCTTCCAAAATCCATAGGTGCTCTAATCAGTATGGAATTTACAATATTCTGATATACAAATGCTCAGCCTATGCAGTTTCTGTCACCAAAACAGACAGGAAAACTCTGCTCATCTCTCTAATTCTATAATTTCTCCCATGCCTAAGAAACAGTTGTCATTAAAAATTTTAACTACAAATCATGCTGTAATTTTGCAAGAAACCTTGATGGCATAGCAGACCTCACTCAAATTTTGAGAGACAGAACAGTCTCTTGTAAGAGTGAGCTCTTTGGAGCTGTTGGAAGATCAACCTAAATGAAATCCAAAGTAAAATGGATTACTGAGGAATGTTACTTTCTGTTGATAAGCAAAGCTGCTTCAGCTTGTGGCCTGATAGAATAACAAAATGAAGAGAGATTCAAGAAAGCTTTAGAGAAGGAATCCCAGATTGCGCTTTGGAGTGGGAGCTGTGGAGGACAGCTCAAAACACATACAGCTGACCTGGAACAGAAGTGTATTATAGGGGTGTGTAATGTCTACTCTGCTCATACACTGCGTTGTTTTACCTGTAATTTATATCACTGGTCCTGAAAGACAAGGATGTTAACAGTGTCCCTGAAGTGCAGAGACAGCTACAAGAAGCCAAGGCCTTTCCCTTGTCCCTGCAGAGCCTGGGCTTCCTCTGACCCCCAGAGGTTTGCAGATTGAAGAGGAGAACTTTGTTTGTCAGTTTCCACCTAGAGTACCAAGCTCTCACCTGCTCCTCAGATGGACTTGTTGCATGGCCCAGTAGTGTGTTCATAGGAGATTTTATGTCATTTTATGCACCATTTATCTCCTGACTGGATGTGCTCAGATCTTTACTGCAAGTCCAAAGATGCTGCCACACAGCCAGATATAATACAATGTTGATAGCTTGTCAAAAACAAGGAAAGATGGACTCTGTGAATGGTTGGAGGGAGAGCTGCCGGCTGCTGAGATGTTGCTGAGGGGAACTTTGTCACAAGTATTATCCATTCTTCCTGAGAAATGCTCAGGTTGCACTTGCCCGGGGCTATCACTCTGGGATGTTGCTGGCTGTTGATACCTGGTCTGCCCCTATCCTGCAGCAACTAGGGTTAATCCACTGCTTGAAGCTGAGATGAAAAGTCACCAGAGACCATAAATTCAGACAACCTGAATGATCAGCCTGTCTGTGTTGGCTTTGGAGCCCGTTTTTAATCTGCTGACATAGGACTTGATCTTCGACAGATGTATACTGGAAATAGAAATATGATTAAGGAGACAGAATGTATCCAGTCCTGATAAAGGGCTTTATTTACTTTTCATCATGTCTTCATGAAGGTTTTAATCTTCTAAAATAGACTTATAAAAGTGGAGAAAATCATCCTGCCTACAAATTTATAAGTACTGTAATGACTAACATTACATTATCATGACTGTAAGGACTAACAAGGCTAAAATCTTATTGGCATCAGAGAAGTGGTGGGACGACTCCTATGACTGGAATGTTGGAATGGAAGGATACAGACTATTAAGGAAGAACAGACAAGGGAGACCTTGGAGCAGCCTTCCAGTACATACAGGGGGTTCAAAAGAAAGACATAGAAGGACATTTTGCAAGGCCATATAGTGATAGGACAAGAGGGAATGGCTTTGAACAGAAAGAGAGTAGATTTAGACTGTAAGAAATTCTTCCCTATGAGGGTAATGAGGCATAGGAACAGGTTGCCCAGAGAAGCTGTGGCTGCCCCATCCCTGGAAGTGTTCAAGGCCAAGTTGGATGGGGCTCTGAGCAACCTGGTCTAGTGAAGTGTCCTTGCCCATGGCAGGGGGGTGGAACGATTATGTCTTTAAGGTCCCTTCCAACCCAAAGCCTTCTATGAGTCCTTTGCTACCTCACCTGCTGGTGCTCTGCTCACCTCTCAGCTGCTGAAATGTAGAGCAAAATTTCTAGGCAAAGCTGGTGATCATGTTTCCTTGAATGCCCTTTGCTAATCAAGGTACCTGCCAAGTTAGAAGGGTTTCACTGATAATCAGATAAACGCTTTTGCAGTCAGTTGGGGTTCTGCAGGCTCATTCTCATGAGGTTGAAGAAAGCTCACTAAAAATGGAAATACCAGACCTTCCACAAAGCTTATTTCTTTGTTAGTTTCTAAAAACAACTTTTTCTAATCCCAGAGCAGAAAACCTAACTCTTATGAAGAAGGAAGATAATTTATGTTGAACCTTTGATGTTCAGTAATCAAGTCACTGAGATTTGATCATGGGATTATGTACCAAGGGTATTTCCAAGTTACAGCAAGAACATTTCAAGAGATTAATTTCTCTTTCTTCAGCTAACACTTTTGGCATAGAAATTACTTTCCATATATCTGACTTTGCAAAGGAACTAGAGCTGTTCCACAATTATTTTAACCAATTACCTAAACTATGTAAGAAGCTTTTACTCAGAGTTTACTGAAATAAACAAAAAGATTTCAAGGCTATTGTGTTTGTACATATTCTTGGCTTAACATATGTAGCTTTGAGACATTTGTTCGTAATTTGCCAATTTTTTTTAAAACTGCCACTTCAATTATTCTTAAATCTAAAAAAAGTGCAAGCGCTAGAAAAAAATAATGAAAACTTCAATGAGTATGTTTCCTTACTGCATAAAGACTGAAAATATATTTTTAACTTTCAGAAAATAATTCAGAACAAAAAAAACCCAAAATAGCCAAAACCAAACCAAACAACAACAAAAAAAACACCCACAAAACCCCCTCAAAACAAAACAAACAGAAAAACTCCAAACCAACCAACCAACCAAACAAAACCCCTTTGCAATTCGCCTTTCACCTTTAAAATACTAAGCTACTGAGGTTCTTACTGAGTAATGTTTCTGGGGCAGTAGAACAGGGATACTAGCCTACAGGAACATTTGACATCAGAGCCCACCTAAGAAGAGTATTTCACAATGTGAAAATTACCCTTCCTTCGTAAGTGAAGCCATTAAATTGTGTTTTTTCTCTTTTCTCATGAAACATAAGCATTAGGTTTTTGTTGTTTTGGGGTTTTTTTGTAGAAACTGCTTGTTTCTACAAGCAAAACAAATTCAAATGAACTATTTTTCTTTTTTAAAATTTTTTCTTCAGTATTTGCAGACCTCAGGCTGCAGGGAATTGTTATTTGTTGCTTTAAAACTGACCTGTGGAGGTTATCTGATTGATCTCAGAACTTTCTCCTTGTTTCCTGACTGACCAGAAAATGCTGTTTGGTTTCTGTTGCCAACTGCAGGAGCACTAATTCCTGTAATCAAGGTGAGGGTGATGCCGCTGTGTTTCTGTTGGGGAAAGGAACTTTTTAGGAATTTTTTAAAACTTGAAAATCCCTTTCTTTGAACTCCCCAGGTCTGGTTTCTACGCAAGTTAGGCTGCTTTAAGGCTTCTTGGTTTGGATGCAAGTTTAAAATGTAACATTTCTGTGTGTATGTGTGCATAGGTGCCTGGAGAAATTCCTGGCTGTTTCATGGAGCTGCTGTGAGGTTCTGGCAGAAGGCCTGTGCTGAGTGGTCCCCTACAGTCCTCCCCTGCTGAGAAACTCCTGCTGCTCCAGTCTGCCTTTGATTTTTTCCCCCCAAGCATAATAGGCAATTTATTCCCAGGAAAACTGACATCCCAGAGCTCTTAAAAGGTGGTAAGTCAGGGGATAGAAATGGCAAAAAGTCACCTATATGCAGATTCTCAGATTTAGCTGATTTCTCAGGAGTTCCAGTCCCCCAAGAAATTCTGACAAACCTTTTCTCACATATCTGAACAAAAATACTCCTGAGCAGAGGGAAGTGCCCATCATCTATTCAATCATCTATTCTTACATGACTCAGTGAGGGGAAGAGCATATCAAGCACAGGGATTTACTCTCACAGTATGGTGACGAGTCTGTAACTCCAGGAAGTCCAGAGGTGAATGTGATCCTCTGTCTCAGGAACAGAGGATACTAAGGACTGAAGTCACAGTGGTGTAACAAGGACTATGAAAGCGCAACTCTCAATGCCAAGTTTGTCCTCTGAAACTTATTGGTTTTGTCTTCCAAAACAGCTATTGTCCTTCTAGAAGTTTGGTTTAAGTGGTGGAAAATCGACACTATGCTCTTCTAACGGGGTTAAACATGCTGTATCTGTTAGCAAGCTTTGAGTATTTCTGTTCTATCACAGAAAACAGTTGTCTTGACTTCAGCTGATCTTGGTGATACGTGCTAGTATTTCTTCCAGTTTATATGTTTAGTAAACCATTTTGTGAGGCATGATGTATCTTAACACTATCAAGATTTTCTGCAAGTAGATTTCATATTGATGTAGGGTTTAAGCCTTTATTACAAAGTTGTTACAGGTCTACTGTTGTGGGCTGCTTTGATAGCCCTGTGTTCCTTCGAATATCCACTCAGTGGAATTGAAGAACAAATAAAAATAAATATCACACAGCAGGTGTTCTCATAAAACCATCCCAAACTTGTTCTGCATGCTAACCAAACAAAGGAGTGTTTTGCTTCTTTGTGATGCACTAGATTTTCTTATGGGCTTTGCCTATCTTATTTTATCCTCATATGTACATAGATTAGCAAGGTTTATTGGTCTGCAAAGCAGAGCAGTGGCCCATCCGCAATTGAACCCTTTGAAAAATTGCTGTATGTGATAGAATGGTGTCAGTGTCATGCAGTGGTGAAGAATTAAAGAGGAAGGAAAAAGCAATGGGAACAGAGCCTTACAATATATACAGCCACAGCTTCTGGTTCATCAATGTTTTTAGACATTGCTGACCTCCTCTCTAATCCCCAGCTGAGGAAGCTGGGTGTGCACAACAGCACAACTGAGGTCAGTTGCAGACTCAGATTGCTGCAGCCTCTCTAACTTAACTGGCCATGACTGAGAGCAGCATGTGGCCAGGTACATGACTCAAGACATGGGCTGGGCTCGCACTTTGAATGTGTAATTGTAGACTTCCCCCTTCAGAAGCTGCCTGTGGGTTGTAAACAGAAGAGAGAGAAACCTCTCTGCCATTACAGTTGAGGGATGTGAAATCCAGAAGGAATGGAATGCAGCCACACAAAGGTTTTCTAATCTTTAGAGCATCTTTGAAGGCTCTAAGTTGCAAACAGGCAAATTCCTGGGTTAGCAGATGATGCATCTAGCCTCTCTTCATGGAGGCTGTGCAGGACTAAAGCAGTGTCTGTGAGAGTTTTTTCTGAACATGTGGTGTTGCCGTATGTGGCAACAACACTGAGAAAGCTCAGTGGCTTCATGAGCCACTTGTCCTTCACTGTAGAAAGAAAAAGCAGAAGCCTTTAAGAGAAGGGTGCTGTGGGAAGAGGGAGACATCCATGTCACCCACCATTTCAACATGAGATAGTCCCTACTTGCAAGTCAGGGCTGCCTTCTACTGTTGGTAGATTTGGAACTTAGCTCTGGATAGTAAGCCCTAAAATCTGTGAGTGTGAGCACAGGTACCGGGTTTAATCAGTGGCAGATGATCTAAAACCAGAAAACATAGTTTGCTAGAGATTTCTGATCCTATAGCTGAGATAGGGGAATGGTTTGTGAAATGATTTGGTTATGACCTTATATTACAGTGCAGTGAAATTAGTGCTGAGTTAGAGTAAAAACCAAAGAATGTTGAAAAGCAGATATTTTTATTTGGAAGTGTACAGGTATGGAAGGGAATGTATACAAAGGCTGTATCTGAAAATTTGCAGCACTCTGTTGTTCATACACCTGCTTGGGTTGTCACCTTAAGCTTTCCAAGCTTTAAGGATGCCACGGTGATTGTAAAAGACATGCTGTGTTTCGTACTATCATTTATGGTTGTGGATTTCATTCCATCTCTAAACTGCAATTAAGTGTTCCTATCATCCTGTAAATGAGAGTTTCTCTTTTAAACATCACATTTGCAACTCTGTGTTCATATAATCCTGTAATTATGTAACTATTTTCATTCCAGCACTGATTCAGCAATGTACTTAAGCATATGAATAATCTCTTTGAACCCGATGGGACTCCTCACAGGCTTAAAATTAGGCATGGTTTAATTACTTCGCTAAATCAGCAGCTATACTGGTGTATAGAAAGAGAGATAAAAGAGGTGGTTTGCATCTACTGTAAACACTGCTATTGAACTGGACATTTCTAAACTCCAGTTTTATCTTCCTAATTGTAATGTTTTCAGCTGAATCATATTGTTGGAGACACCATATGTGAAGTATTAAGATTGAGTGACATCTCTTAAAACTGTTTTCTCTAGAGGCAAAGAAGTTTAGGAGGCTTGAGCCCTCCCATTCCCTATGTTCTCTGGAAGTTGGCTGCCCTTTCAGGCATGCCACAGCAACTGGAGAGATCAGCACCAGAGAGGGCATTTTTTTTCCATTAAAAGAGGAGTGCTGTGCTTACAGGGATTCCAACATGATCTCATATTTTGTAGTTATATTTGAGATGGTGGTAAACCATGATACATGATCAGGAACCGATAGTAGATATCGGAAGGCCTGGGGCCACCTCAGACCACCATGCTATTGAAGAAAATATATATGTATTTACAATCTGAGAAATCTCTACTTTGCTCTTTAATCCTAAAATTGCATATTGTCTAGGATCTAAAATGTTAACATTTTTAACCAAAACATATCCATGAGAACTCTTTTACCTTATGCTATATGAATTAGGAAACTTGAAGCATAGTCACTGATTTGGAATTACAGCTCTTCTATGTTCAGATGAAATGGAACATCGAGAAGTACCCTTGAAGAAAGTGGGAACATAAAAGAATGAAATGAAGCATTGCAAACTGCCTTTAGTGACAGAATATGAAAGTCTGTACCAAGTATCTCCAATATTTACCTTTGGAAAGGCACAGGTGAAGTTCTTTGAAGTTAAGTACAAATAAATGATTTCTATGAGGCACAATGTTGTGATAATTTTAAAGAATTTTTCTTACTGTCATAGTGCCTGATCCAAGCATAGAAGAGCTTTCAGAGAGCAATGGTCTTTCCCTGAGTCAAAACAGGACTGATAGGTTTGATATCTTTGGTATTTATACAGTAATTATTTAACAAAATATCAAGACACAATCAAAATTCTCTACGATAGGACAGGCAAGGACAGAATTTGGCTCCTAAGTCAGCACACAGAGCAAAAAAAAAAAATTAAAATATGGTTAAGGACTATTTTAGAGACAGAATCCATACAACAGTGTTTAAAGTTCCTGTTTGTGACTTAATAAGCACTAATGGAGATGGACTTGCCTGAAGTTGTGAATAATGAGAGGCTGCTTAGACAAATGTTTACTGAATAAGGTGGCAGCCTGCAGGGAGCCTGAATCTCAGTTAATAACCCAGTACCCAACCCCACGAAAAAAAGAAGACAAAAGGAGTAGAGGATATTTTTACTTCTTGGCTAGGAGAGTTGTTTGGGGATAGTCACAGAATAAATGGGAATGGATCCCTTGTGATAAAAAGAGGATTTAGAAAGAATCAAACAAGAGGGCATTTGATCTATTTGTTTCACAGTAGGTTCTGAAAAACAGATCAGTCTGTGAAGTAAGGCCTGATCATTGTTTTCTAGTTGAAATTCTGTTTTATACAGATTTTAATGGTAGTGGGCTAGTGGTGGTGACACTGCTGCTAGCAAAATGACTAATGCCCTGGAAGACATTACTGGAAAAATTTGCCCTCTTGCACAGATCAGTCCATAACTTTACCAAATGTTTTTTGCATTAAGCCTTTACCTTTTGCCTGAATATACCTTCTAAGAATTTAATGTTGATTTACAGATTTATTTTGATGGAGAAAAAATACTCTTCATCTACTGAGATGTGCTTTTTTCTGCCTGAATTTCTCTAGCTCCAGCTATCATATGAGTCAGTTAAATAGGTCTTTTTATATCTCAAAAAGGTCACTGAGTTACTCTATATTATATAAAACACCTGCTTTGCCTTCTGATGTTCTAACAGCAGTCACCTCTGACTCCAGAGCCAGCCTACTATGGTCCAGGGAATCCAATTAAACAGCCTCTGTGTAAGAAAAACATAGCAATGTTTAGCACTCCAGAATGTAATTTAGTTACCTAAAACCTATTTTATGCAACCTAAAATTTGGGTTGTAAACCTCCTGTTCCTATTTACCTATTCAGATTAGACATAAATGGTGTTTTAAAATAACATTAAAAAATGAGATTTGCAAATGAGTAGAAAGACCATGGCTTTTTACTTTATTTATTTATTTGGTCTTTGTTCTGATGTCAAGCACTGGGACAAAAATGTCCTCACAATTTGATGCCCCAGTGAATATCTAGGCTCTTGGCCTCAGTGGAGCAGTGGTATGTACTGGCTTCTCATGTGCTGCAATTGAAAGAGCCGAGTACCATGGAAGGGATCCGAAAATGATACAGCTCCTCAAACTGTGTTATGCCTGAATGAAATCTTAAAGAAAATGAAGATAAAGACATGACACAAATTCTGCCTCTTTAGGGCTCTGGAGTTTACTTGTGCCTCCGTGTCTTCCTCCAGTTAGGATTCCAAGTCCCATACCTGTGTTTAATAGTTGTTTTCTTTATTTCCTTGCAAGAATAGATCAAGGATTGTTTTTCTTTTAAAAAAATCACTCAAGAAAATTTTTTATGTATTCTGCTGCTAGTTTTGACTGCCGAGTGTGGGAAGTCCTTGGTAATGTACTCTGGAAGAACTCATATTCTGTGAGATTACTATACCGGACATAGAGGTACTCATATTATATGCTTTCTCATATTTTTCACAGTTACGATGGAAGGGTTTATGGTTCCTTGTTCCTGTGCTCCCTTTCTAATGGAATCCTTTGGGTGGGAAGGGCCCTTAGGAGGTCTCTGGTCCAACCCTGTGCCCAAAGCAGGACCAGCTCTGGGATCAGGCCAGGCTGCCTCAGGGCTTTCTGCAGGCAGGTCTTGAAAAATCCCCATGGGTAGAAATTTCTTTTTCTTTCTTCTCCCATGGATGACAGCCATTACTCTGGTGATCAGGCCATTCTCTTGAAGTAAACAGGCTGAATAGGAGCTTTGATATTTCACATATAGCAGCGTCTACCTTTTCTACCAAGCCTGTGACAACCACTACAGTCTCTTAACACATGCAGATCTGCCAGTGGTTGTCTGGTGCCTTCTGTGAGTGTCTACCTGGTATATGGGTTTCAGAAGGTGCACGGAAGGATTTACTTTAAGGCTGGTTTTATGACAGTAGGCAAAATAACTTCTGTTTATATTTAACTGTGTTTTTATTTACAAACACAGGGCATGTCTTCTCTGTAACGTACTCTTCCCTTGTGTAGGAAGCCAATTCAGCCATTTTTGGTTTGCCTCAACTCTGGTTGTCAGGATTGTCGGGGGCATGTTGAGGAGGGGGTGCACGTGTTACTTGCAGGAAGCGGCCAGGAGTGGAAGAAACCCCGTCTCTGGAGAGACTCCACCTCACAGCCCATCAGGGCAGAGAAAACTTCCATGACCGGACTGCGAGCAGCCTCCCCTCCACGCCCCATACACACGTGCTTGCTAGTGGGGGTGGCGAGTGCCCAGATGCCCCGCGAAGGATGCCCGCCAAAAACGGACCCAACGAAGCAGAGTTGGGGGAGGAGTTTGGGAGCACATAAAGGCAGCTAGCCGCCACACCACGGGGTCTTTAGCTTTTGTGTCGCTGGGAGGGGCAGCTTGGCCCCTTCTGCTCCCGCCTTCGCGCCCCCTTCCCTGTAGTCCTGTTTCCCTGCCTGCCTGCCTGCCCAAATACCTGCCCAAATACCTGCCCAAATACCAAAGGTCCGCCTGCCGGCTCGCCTTCGCACCTGTCCTGCCTAGCTGCCACTTCGCCCTGCGTCCTTGCCCGCACCCAGCTTCGCCCGCCGTCGCTGCTTGGAAATCGTGCCCAGCTCGCCACGGAGGCTATGCAAGCATGCCGCGATTCGCAACACGCACGGTCCATCTGCCAAATCGATGCCGATAAGTAGCCAGGGTTCCGTGGTAAAGCTGTTCCCTGTCTTCTGTTCCTCCTCCCCCTCTTCTCTTTTTTGTTTTCCTTTTTTTTTTATAAACGGTTTTCAGACATAATATTGCCGTTGTTTGTGCTTGACTTTTCGTCAGAAAAATATATCGAAAGTATCCTTCCCGGCTCCTCCTTTTTGTAGTGGAACGGGACACCTTGTCAGTGGCAATCTCGAGTTTGAGCTCCTTGATATTCTCAAAATCTCCTTCAAATATTGTCCTTAATTTATGTTGTGGGCAAAAATCTTTATCAAAATTAAATGACAAAAGGTTCATTAATGTGGATGAATAATAAATTATAGAATGTTGCCCTTAGATAAACCAGCTATAAACACTCATACAAGTGATTGTTTAATGTAAACACAACTATGATATTCTAATTTATTTTCTCCTTCCTTCTGTTTGCTAATTCATTGATGTATTAAACTGCTTAGCTGGAAAAATACTTTGCAAATAACAATTTCATTTGTTAACACACTTATAAATGTTTAATATTAATAGTTTAGGAATTGAAGAGGAGAGGTCTGGAATTATGCCATCCCCTGTGCAACATGATTTTCCCAGCTTGCCCATTGCTCAAGATTTAGATCACAGGGCTCATAATAATCTGACTTTTGTGTACCCTGTCTGTGCAGGAGGAGGATGAAAGAGCTGAGAACAGCCTCCTACCTGCCATGTGTCCTACCATGTATGTAAGTAGCCAGTGTGCTGAAGGAAGAAGAAAAATTTCTTGGGCCCCCATGTATATGAGCAGATGGGTCGAGACATAACAGACTTAAGGACTGTATACATCAGAATCTTTGTTCTGCTGAATTGCATGCCATGCAGGGTACAGAAATTTTATGCTTGGTGCAGCTGTCAGATTCTTCCTAGTATTGCTTTGATTTCTCACTGCTTATTAAGAAGTCATTCACACTTGTGATGAGCATCATACAGTGATGAGTCATACAATACCTTCTTTATGCTACATCTTTCCAACATTCACAAAGCTGCTTGGTTTTGATTTAGGAGAGGGAAGTGAGTCCAAATAGCTACTCAGCTCCTGTCTCTTCCACTTTTTTACTTAATTTTCTCACAACTTACATTTTCAGATGTTGGGCATGGATTATTATGATGTAACTCATGCTCAGTATCTCATGATCACATTACTGAAATGGTTCATTACAGATTATAACTTTTTACAAGGTTTACAAAGAGGATGGTTTCTAGTGGAGTAGCCCCAGTTCAGTTAGACTCCAAGCAAGCACATCTGTTTCACTTTGCTCATGGAGTACACTGGAAAAGCTGCCTAATGAGAGCTCATCAAGGTTCCTGTGGATGCAGGATTTGTGAAGTTTAAGCAAGCAGGTTGTCTCATGACCAACTCCCAGAATTAATCTGTTTTCCTATTCATTCAATTAAAAAGAATGAATAAGCTTTTCACATTCTTAAACTCTTTGTTCTGTTCATTCGTTCCTTAGGATAGCCTCCTTTTCCCTTTAATTAAAAAAACAGAGACCTAATTTCCCCTCATCATTTCTGTTCAGTTAACCCATTCCATTCATGATATGAGTCAACTGATTTTAATATATGGCAGGTAAAGCATTTGATCCAGTGAGTTTTAAAGCAATGGACTTTTTACTTACTTTCTCCTACATGTACTTGTTTCTTTAATTTTTTTCTTACAAGTCATCAGATGGCAACATTCCTATTTTGTTATATAAATACATGGGCATTTGTCTTTGTGGGCTTTAGGATGGTTTGTTTACCACATTCTAATAAACACTGTGATTACCACAAGGCTCTGATCATAGGCAGTACATTATCTTCAGTCTTCTGAATAACAATTTCCTTTATTTTCACAATAACATTCAGGAAAAAAAAGTAAATGTGTTTTGTTAGCAGTCACTGTCCCTGCTCTGTGGCCAGTATAGTTTCTCTCAAAGGATTTATATTGTAGTTACTAAGGATTTAGAATAAATAGAACTTTTAGGAAGAAAAACTCTTTCCTGTGAGAATGGTGAGGCCCTGGCACAGGTTGCCCAGAGAAGCTGTGGCTGCCCCACCACTGGAAGTGTTCAAGGCCAGGTTGGATGGGGCTTGGAGCAACCTGGTCTGGTGAGAGGTGTCCCTGTCCATGGCACAGAGTTGGAACTGGATGGTCTGTAAAGTCCCTTTCAACCCAAACCATTCTATGATTCTGCATTAAATTTGCTTTAATCATTAGAGCCCAAAACTGCCTTAACATCTTTAATGAAAACAGACATAGTCCCCACGCTGAGATTCTCTGTGAAAGCTGACAGGTGCTTGTAGCAGCACATTGTGTGCTGAGATGCACCAAGTATTTGTCATGAATGTAACTCATAAAGACTTAATATCCTCATTTTTGTTTTTATATAACTTAGAAATCTACTTTAAAAGAGACGGTGGAGGTTTCTGGGAGAAGCTTGCAAACAAGAGAAAAACAGCCCTGAAACTTTTCTTGTTCTAATTTTGCTGTGGACACTTTTTCAGTACCACATAAGATGATAAAGGGAGAAATGTGGTCTTGGGCTGTTGTCACCTAAGAAGCAGGAACTGAAAAAAGCTGCATAAAGCACCATGACCAGCAGGTCAAGAGAGATGATCCTCCCCCTCTACTATACCCTGTGAACCTCCATTTACAGTAATGGAACTCTGAGGTCCCAAACACAAGAAGGACATGGACCTGTTTGGAGCAGGTACAGAGGAGGGCCCATGAAGATGATCGGATGGCTCAAGCATCTCTTCTAGTAAGAAAAGCTGACAGGGTTGGGGTTGTCCAGCCTGGAAAAGAAAATACTCTGGGGATACCATAGAGGCCCTTCCAGTGCCTAAAGGGAGTTTATGAAAAAGACAAAGAGAAAGACTTTTTACCAGATTCTGTAGTGACAAGGTAAGGGTTTAAACTGAAAGAGGGTTGCTTCAAATCAGATAGAAGGAATGGATTTTTTACAATGAGGGTGGTAAGAAACTGGAACATATTGCCCAGAGATGGTGTGGATGCCCCATCATTGGAAATGTTCAAGGACAGGTTGGATGGGGCTTTGAGAAACCTGATACAATGGAAGGTGTACCTGTCCACAGCAGGGGCTCAGAACTAGATGATTTTTAAGGTCTCTTCCAACCAAAACCATTTTATGATTCTATGAAGAGTGTAAATTAATGAATTTCACACTGCCTAGATGTATTGGTTTTGCATGGCCTGGTTTTTGGTAGCGAGGGGGCCACAGGGTGGCTTCTGTGAGAAGCTGCTAGAAGCTTCCACCATGTCCGGAATCACTCAGTCATTTATATAATGCACTGGTATACGAAATTAAGAAAAATATGAGTGTGACTTTGTTCTTATGTACTTTTTAATTCTCAACTAAGAAAAACCTTTGAAAAACTCTATGCTGGTTAGCACCTGCAAAACCTACTTTCCTGCTTAAAATTTTAATGAGTTGAGCCTGCCTTTGCAACTTTGTAGCTGCTGCTTGGGCCTTGTGTGTAACTTTCTATTTACTGTCAGCTCCATGGAAGCTCAAAGCTGCTACCTTGTAGCACAGCCACAGGGGGTTGGCTTTTCAGACTCGGTATGCCATACATTTTCCATGAAAAATAATGGAAGATTATCTTGGCTAGAAACCTTAGGACATTTAATTAATAGACTTACTTGGTGGAGCATTCGAGACATGTAATCATTTGAGATGTCTCATAGACAAGAGATAAGTGCTGTTACACGGGAGTGTTGGTAATACTGATGGGCAGATCCTAATCACTTTGTAATTCCCACTAGAGTGATGTATCCTTAGAGATGCCCCAGAGTGCAGGAAGCAGGGAATGATGAATTTAGACAGATACTTTTGATAATGTCTTCGTTGTTCTATTGAATTATTAAGGGCTACCTTGGCTTGAGTGCTCTGGGTGTCTATCACACACCCTCCAGCAAACACCAGATGCACCCCAGTAAAACACCGCCAGGTCATAACTCCTGTCCCACAGCCCCCCAAGTTACCTCCAGACTCTTAGGCTCTTAGGTTTGTGCCCAGGTGCTGACTCATGGGCCATTTAAAGCCTTGTATCCCAGCTGGACAGGTGTCAGTAAGGACAGAAGGCAGGACCAGGAAAGCCTCTCTGAGACTACTCCTGTGGTGAGCACGGCATGGTGTATCACAGCCCTGGGGTTCTTGCAACTGAGGATGTTGAAGTCTGTGCCATCCCACTGTAAAAGGGGAGTCAGGGAGGATTCTTTTTGATAGATTTCTCAGACAAAAATAAAGCGCAAGCACAGCAATATTATATCTGAGAACTGTTTACTGGTAAAGGAAGATAAGTGTTCCTACCAAAAGGGGATAGAAAAGGGAGCAAAGAGGGGAAAAGAGAGACAGAAACAGAAAACTGGGACAGATGGTTACTGCTGTACCCTGGGCGCCCTGTTAGCACCAGCTCGGCAGATGGAGCGTGTGCTGCAAGCTGCCATGAGTCTGCGTAGCTCCCGTGGTGTGCTAGGCGCGATTTCCAAACAGCAGCAGGCTGTGTGTCTCTGCCATCAGCGAAGAACAGGTTGCCGTGGCTACGGGCGCACTCGTGGAGCAATTGGACATTGCCAGGGTCAGGGTGTGGCGGCTGAGGATGGCTGTGGCTGCCACTGGGAAACAGTGGAGCATTAGGTTGCTGTGGCGTCTAGCTGCCTCGGGGAAGTGGCAAAGCAGGACAGACAGACAGATGTGGAGAGGGAAGATAGCCAGGGAAGAAGCAGGACTGCAGGGAGGAAAAGGTGGAGGGGGTAAGGCACGGGCCAAGCTGACCCTCCAGGCAAGCCCCTGATCCCTCCAAGAAACCCAAAGAAAAATGGCCAGGGGTTGTGGTGCAATTACTTGCTTTTATCTGCTAAGGCTCCTCCCATAGCCTGACTTCCCAGGCATTTTTTCCTGGGCATCTGGGGATCTGCCCTGCCAGCAAGAGGGGAGGGGGTTCATCAGGGGTCGGGTCACTTGCAGCCCAATTGCGGAAGCTTTCTCTCCCTCAATCGGCTGCCAGGCAAAGTTTCGCCAGGCACACGGCTCCCAGCACGTGTACAGTAGTTTTTCACTTGATGTATAACATATGTTGAGGCATAAATAAAAATCAAATTGGTCCCTCTCAAAGTCCCATATCCCGTACAAGCAGGATGGCCACCTCTGCCCGTGCCACACTGTGGGGGGGAGGGGACAGCCAGGGCTAGAGCTGCCACATCTGTTCTCTGCTGGGACTGGATGGCAAGCAGGAGTGAGGTGAGACAAGCAGGAGTGCCTTGGAAAGGGATGTTCATAAATGGTGACAGTGGAGCTGCCCAACAGCCCAAAATCCTGTCTGAATCAGAGTCCTGCAGCGAAAATGTTGAGAGTCTCCTTTCACATGAACTGTGAAAGAGGATGACTTGTGCTATACAAGTCCTTATGCCCACCCTGGGCAGGGCATCACTATTTATTTTCCCCAGCAAGAGTTTCAGCCTGGATGAATCAGCCCCTTTGCACTGGCTGCCACACAGCCACCATACCTGTTTTCTGGGTTTTTGTTTTTCGTTTTTTATTTTAGCCAATACTGGGAACACAAACCAAAGCACATGCTGGATCTGTTATCTCCTGATCCTTGAGCTGATCTGTAGCCACAGAATCAGGGCATTTAGTACTTTTGGAGGCCCCTCCTGGCCAGTCTCTTCAGGAGATGCTGAATAATTTCCAGTGAAGAATATATTTGATGAAATCCTGAATAAATTTGATGAAATTTGGTTTTTGTTATCCCAAATGAGCCGTGCATTACAGTCAAATCAAAATAGTTTGCTCAGGGTGGGCAGAAATGGAAAACTGAGGATCTAAATCCACAGACCTAAGGTAAATAGTAGTGTTGCCCTTCCCTCCAGTGCCACAGATTTCCCTCTGAATGATCTAACCCTGTGCTGCTGGGTAATATAGAGACGATGGTAACAAGCCTGGATGTCTAGGGATTCTGACAGAGTCAAGTGGCATGTTTTGAATGAAATTAAATGTACCTTGGAAGATTTTCATTCCTGTAGAGAAAATACTTTAAATTCTTAAATTTTATCTTCTTTACGAGTGCGTGTGTCAGGGTTTTACACTGACTAGAAGCCAGGCAACCACAAAAAACTATCCACTTATTTTCCTCTGCTGTAGCTGAACAGAGGAGGGGAAATTAAAATGAAAACTTCATGAGTTGAGATAAGGATTACAGGAAAAACACTTTAAGGCCAAACAGGTTCAAAACTTAAACAGCATAAAGAAAATGTATTATTAACAGAATTAAAAGTAAAAAGGGTAATGAGAACTAAAATAAACCTTTAAAACACTTACTTTCTTCCCAGCCCCTCCCTCTTTCCCACTGACCAGGCAAGGAGACAAAACATGGGGTTTTTGGTCAGTCTTTCACTTCCTAGAAATCTTTCCTCAGTACGCTTAAAAAAAGAGATTCTTTCTCCTGCTGTGCTGTGGGATCCTTCCCACAGGAGATGGTTCTCTTCCAATTTTCTAGCGTGGTCTTAATTTTCACAAATAGCAGCCCGCCCGACCTGCTGTAACGTGAGTCCCTCCCACAACTGGTGCAGCCTTCCCAAAACTGCACATCATGGGTCATTTTAGTTCATGGGGTTTAGTCTTATAAGGATAAGCTGTTCTAGTCTGGAAGCAAGGGCTCTCTATCTCTGGAAGCAAGGGTCTTCCCTCTCTGTTCGAGTTCCTCACTAGATTAAAGCTTTTCAACATCCATGAGCGCCATCGTGGGCACTTTTCCTCATGGGCTGCAAGTGGATCTCTGCATCCCCCCATACACTTTATGAATTAGGGGGAAAGAATTTGTTGTATCGTAGTCCTCACCACAGCTTGCAGAAGCATCTCAGCTCTGACACCTGAAGCACTTCCTCCCCCTCCCTCCTTTGCACTGACCTTAGTGTAGCCATGTTGTTCTCCTCACGTGTTTTTACCTTTTCCTTTTCTCTGACTTGGAATAGAGTTGGTGTTTGTAAGTTCATTTGTTCTCAAGTTCTATCAGTTGAAAAGTTTTTATAGAGTTCTACAAAGCTGAAGGGTTGATCCCATCCCGGCTCTCCATCGGGGAACTGCTTGCCATGCCCCTCACTGTTGGCCACGTGGTCCACGCTGGCACTGCACGGGCTGCGCTGGCTACAGGCTCCACTCAGCGCCTCTCCTCATGTAGGGCACCGAAAAGTTGCTGCTGCCCCTGCCCTTCTGTCCGCAGCATGGCTAGTTAAAAGTAGCTAAGCAAGTAAAGTTCACTGCGAGCTGTGCTGAGATGGCAGCGGGCGCGCCGCTCTGGCTGCGCGATTTTGGCCACGCCACCCTGTCTGCGTGGGTGCTCCCGGCACTAGTCCCAGCCGCATGGTCTTGGCCACGTGACCGCTTGTGGCGCCGGGATGGCCCCTCAGCGGCACAGCCTGAGCCGCCGCGCTGGGAAGGGGCCTGGCAGCCCCCTCGCCACCCCTTGGAGTGGGGCAAGAAAGAGAACCTCCTATGGTTTTTTTTCTTAAATATGTCATCACAGAGGCGTTACCAACTTCTCTAATTGGGCTAGTAACCTGCCCATCGTCAGAGACTTAAGCGATTGTCTCTGTGCCGGACATAGTAGAAGCTTCGAGCAGCTTTCTCCCACCCACCAAAAAACTAGACTGTTTTTAAATTAAAACAGCATGCAACTTTTTGCTGCTCTCACTGTCCAACTGAAAATAAAACTAGCTTTTGCACAGCCAAACAGAAAAGAGAAATGTTGCTAGGTCTTAGATTCTTGGACCTTTTTTAGAGTAAGTTTTGAAATACCTGGCTCATGAGCTTGTTATGAATAAACAAGGAGGGTTGGCTTTTGTAGGCCCAAGCAGTTAAGGGTTTAAACATTTGCAGTTAACAAGAGGTTACAGTTCATCATTAATTCAGAGTCATGATTAATTGTTGATAGGTTACAAAGGAGACTGTTAAAATTGGTTGTGTGTTAATGAGGTTCTAGGGGGAAGGTAGTGTCAGGTTTATTCTCTGTATTAGCATAAGGGATCGGATGACTGACAGGTACGAGAGGAATTATCTAGAAAAGGGGTGACATCAGGAAATTATAATGAAGAGATAAATCGAGACCTTTAATTGGACAAGAAGGACAACCAATGATTTGACACACTGGCATCACCCCATTTGGATGGAGCAATTATCAGGACACTGAGCCAACATACTCCAATCAACATACTTCTATGGGGAGGACTTTTAGGAGAGGGGTGGTGCTTGGGGGGGAGGGGTATAAAAAAGAATACCTTTGGACTCTCTTGGTCTCTGACCGCTCTGCTCAATGGTTGTCAGGCACCCAGCGCAGCCCTTTCTTCAGGGGAACTGGCTAGCCTGCCGTGGATAGCCTAACTGTTCCCATTTAATAAACTTGTAAATTTAAAAAATTGGCTTCTATTCTTCTCAATCTGCCTCTTCATGCTATAAAATGCCTAATATGTATCTAAAATGGACAGCAGAGAGAGGTAACGTTCTTTGAATATGATCTTGTTAGGGCTTCTATAAATGCCAGACTTCTAGGAAATCTTGATGAAAACGGTTGCCTTCAAGCAGCATCCTAGTTACTCTTCTATACATAAGAGAAAGCAGGAAGACAAAAATAGGAAAAAGCAAAACCAATTATATGGCAAATACAGTGCTGTTGAGATTAGGGTAATTTTATGCAGTAGTTTGTAAACCTTATGCTAGAGCTTTCAGAAAATACAGTCCCTCTCTTGCTAATTCAGTTCTGTCCAAAAGGAAATAAGATTTAGTCTGTTCTTCGCAAAACAAACTAAAAATATCAGTCAGGTATTCCATAAGTAAGGATGGACACACGCCATGTACACCAGGCACCAAAAAACAAGTTTGGCCTTATGCTAGAAGCAAGATTTGGAGAAGACTTCAGTGTTAGTCGTCTACACACATGAAGATAAATGTGTCTTTCATTTTCAAACTGCAGGTATAAAAACTTTAACTACCAAACTGTGTTAAAACTGAGTAATTTTAGAATATTATTGATATTCAAACAAAAGCCTAAGCCAAATTTAGAAGTAAAAATTCTGTCATCCCATTTAAATGCAGTATAAAACATTTGTTTTCATTAAAGTGGCTGTGATCATTGCAGGTTCTAGCTGTCCCTAGGTATTGTGTCTTACTACCTCTTGAACCTAAATCTGAAGCTCTTGAGGGTAGGTGGCCTCTAGGAACTGAGTTTATTTCTAAATATACACACGCTAGGACTGAACTGGCTGAAAATGTTGTTTCTCCATGTGAAACACTGAAGGAGAAAAGATTTCTTCTCATATGGATTTCGTTTCTCCTTTGGGATCATTCTAACAATCCGTTTTCTGCTTGGGTGGAAAAATCTATCTGCCCTTCATCCCAGCCAGTTTCAATTCCCACATCACCTAAGAAAGAGGTGAATCAGGAGGGCCTGGTGGGAAATGGAAGCAGAGGGCAAGAAAAACACTGATTTTATCCAATACTACAATTGTTTCCCTGTGCATGGATGTGAATGACTGGTTTGTAAGGCACACCAGAGGGAAGGTAAATCAATAACAGCTGTTCTCACAAGTTTGAAATTAAACACTTAGAAAATACTGAAAGAAAGCAGCTTTTGTCTTAGATTTTTTTCACTAACCAAAATTCAGTGGAAATTTTCATGAGACTTTTTTTTTTTGCTTACGACAAAAAATTGGGTGTTTTAAATTTTTTTTATTGTTCTGGACATGACTTTCAAAATCGGCCATTTATTTTGACTGGGAAAAAATTTTGATGTGCCTTCAAGGTAACTGTTAAGAAATTACGAATTCCTGTCTTGTAAAGATACAGATTTTTATTGCTGTCATATTGATGTCAGATAATTTGATGACTGGTCCTTCTACGGGATAGAAAAACATAGCCTTGGAATGAGTTTCCTTTAATATCTGTCAAATGCCAGTTAAAATGTTTTCATTAATGCAGTAATCTCTCTCATCATGTAAACTGTATTCTCTAATTCTGATAAATTTAATAAAACATCTTCATTAAGTGGAAGTCTGAGGGACTGCTGATGAGAAAAATATCTGATGAGCTGTCCTTCAAGTCAATCTGCATTATTCCATTGGCAAAAAACATCACAAACCAGTAATTTGGGCTAAATTGTTTACTTGACCCCACCCCCCCAATAGTATTTATAGTAGTAGTGAGGAGAAATAGCTGAAGAATGAGGATCTGGAAGGAGGATAGTCTAAGACTGCCTTATCCAAGAAAAGCAATGTCTTGGAGAAAGGAAGTCTATGCTTCTTGTTTTCAGGAAAAGTACTTTCAATGTATGGTAGATGGGTAATAGTACAGGTACTTGGAATAATATCTTGGACAGGTCAATTAATTTCATTCAAAACAACTGTAGCATTTTAGTTTTCTTCTTTTTTATCCCAGCTGAAGATCAAGTCTCTTGACCTTGTTAAATGGATACAAATATGTTTGCAAAACAGCAATGCTTTAGATTTTGACAACAGAAGCTGTAAGCCATATCGGCATCAGGATGAAAAGCACCCTACTCTAGCTTTGTTGATTAAAAAAAAAATTCACTGGTTCCGAGATAGAATATGAATCCTTGAAGCATCTAGTTACACATAGGAAAATAATGTCATGTGGCTCAATTCCTTTAATTTTTAAATAAGTGTCTACATAAAAAACACATCAAAATTTTCTTTCAGTGGCTTTACTGCTCTTGATGTTCTGATTGTAACACTTTATGTGTGTTCTTTTAAATATTGTATCTCCCCTTTTTAAAATCCAGCCTTGGGTTTGGAGGTTGAAATTCACTTCCATTTATGATACAGAAAACAGCTCTGGTAATAGATCTATTAGAGTGTCTAAACATAAACTGTATAGACAAGTGAGGAAGAGCATAGAAGATGAAGGGTTAAGTGGTGATGTGAGCAGAAACTGAGCTCAAAACTGGAGCTGGTATAAATTGAGAAAACTAGGTATCTCCAAGATGTTTTAAGACTTGAAGGCTATTAATTCTTTACACAATGTTACGAATAGTTACCTGGGTAGGTTGTATTAAAATAAAGCTGAAAGTTAACTGAAGCTTACATTTTATAGGTGCATGTTTAATTAAATTGTGTTTTATCTGTAGTAATAAAATATGAGACTCATCTGAGTTAACACAGAGTTTTACAGTTTGAAGGTCTGAACCATCTCCAGCATCTCCGTGCAGGGCTGTCTGGTATATGAGCCATAACATCCATTCGGGAAAAGTGCTATTCTCTGAACCTTTCCATTTGCAGCTAGAAGGCTGTCTTCCTCATCATGCTGGTGCTGTATTAAACAAGTAAATAGAACAGCTTCCTGTTCTGGAATGAAGTGAACCTCTGAACTCAAAAGAAAATTCTCCTGATCATCAGAGAGCACTCAGCTTTGCACGTGATCTAAATTTAAAAGCACCTGCACAGGACAGTACTACGAAACTAATTCTTCAAGCCTTGCTGAAGGATATACCACAGTTTTCTGTTGATGTTGGAGCACAGATGAGGACACTTCTACACACGGCAGCATTACTTGATAAATCCTTATAAACCACCTGCACTGTTCTCACAGTGATTGCTTCTAGTCTTTGTTGACAGTGAATAATCTTTCTAATTTCTCCCTTCTACAACAGGCTAGTAAGTGCTTGATTTCAGGTATAACCCTGGCAAAGGCCCAATTCAGTATGTCCTGTATGTCCTACTGCTTCAGTTTTGTCTACAGAGGAACCGAACTTGCTTGATGTGTACATTTAGACTATGATTTTACAAACTGAATGTCCAGAACTTCACAAGGAAAACTGACGACCCAATTGGTTATTTCTCCCTTATCATATCACAGCACTTGAACCTTACTCTTTTTGAAAACTAAAAGGGCTTCAATCTAGTTCCCACTCAAACCAGTGCAGAAACCCCTCCAGAAGGTTGGCTAATAAGGTTGTCTCCATTTGGCAAAGGGATTTTGCCAAAACATCTGGATTCAGCTCTGCAAGCAGTCCAGTGGCATTGCTGTGTTTAAGAGGAGGAGGCTGGGAAGTTGTGTGCAGTATCACTGTTGTGCTTGTCCTGTACACTAAGGAGCCTGAGCTGGCAGACATCTGTCAGACCGTGCCTACCAGTCCTTTGGCTGCAGCTCAGGCAGAGAGAAAGTTTTAAAATCTCCAAGAAAGGTTTAAAACCAAAGCATCCTCTGGATGGTGGTTGTATTATGTGGATGCCAGTGCTGTGCCTGTCCAGGCTGTATGGCAGGAGTTGGGATGCACCAAGACATCTCAGTGTTTAGAAAAGGCTGGAATTTGGCCTTGTTTTGCTTGTGCATAGACAAGTCAGCACTTCTGAGCAGATTCAGCTCGCTATCCATCTGTGCTGGCAGATGACTGTGATGCATCTCCCAAGCTCTGGCAACAAGAACGCTAAGAAACTTTTAAGGTAGAATCAGACATGGTGACTTAGCCAAACGTGTGTGAATAAGGAACGATCTGGACAAAACTGAAACATATCTGCTGAAATTGGGCACAAAATTTCTTTGCAGTACTTCATTGTCCATGAAAATTCAGAAAGATTTTCACATCCACATCTGTTGAGGTCTGTTGGAGTGAGAACTCCTCTGCACCCAGGCCCATAGGAAAACCAAAGCACAGGGATTGAATTAAAACCTTTGGATAAACTGAGATACATAAAGTCACACCAAAGTGAAACAGAAATACAGATTTTTAACTTTCAGTAGAAATATATGCTAAGTGCTTTAAACATTGAAAAGCTGCAGCAAAGAGACCTTAAACACAGTTCTTACTGCAGCAGTGTTACCTTTTCACAGAATTTCCTTACTTTAGACAAAACATAGATGGAACTACGTTGTTCACCTTTTTTTAGATAGAGTGTTCACATAAACAATAAGAGCTGATAGAAACTATATACGCAAATCTGTGTAATACCTATGTAGTACTTGTTAGAATTAGACTAGGATAGGTTAAGAAAAGAAAAACTAGGATCGTGTGTTAATTTTATTGGTCAATTAGCAAATATAATCCGCACTTCTGTAAGTTTAGGAAGAGAAGATGAAGAAGAAGAAGAAAAAAAGAAGAAGCTGTTTAGCCTGCTGCTGCTGCTGTCGCTGCTTGCTGTTAGCATTTTCTCCCTTTGAACTCTACCTTCAGAAAACTATGAAATAAAGGACTTTAGCAAGACAGCAGCCTCCTCTGCTCTTACACCCTCAGCCGAAAAGGGAGGGTATCCCGTCACAAGCCCAACAGAGGTCCAAGATGATTTATAGAGAAAAGTCATTTGAAATTAATTAATCTAATTTTCTCTACAGTGTTTGCTGTATTTTGGCTGTTTGACTGAGCTGGGAGAGAAGAAGGAATCAACTTTGTTTTTATTGCTATCTTATAATGAATTTTCCAACTAAATGGATTCACAGCACTCGTGTAGCTGCTCTGTTCCCTAGAAGCCAAAGTAGCCAACAAAAACCTCCACAGAAAGAAATCAGTACCTGTACCCTGGAAATCATCACTGATTAGTAACGGTTTTGATTTGTGCTCATCATAGGACAGAACACATACAGATAAACAATCTGTTCTTTAAAATACTGATTGTAGGTGTGAAAGATTGCTGAAGACTGTTTTGGAAAGCTTGGACAATCATCTCTAGCTGAAACACATGCCTGAAGTCTCTCAAATACAAGTTTCTGTTGCCTAACAATGTTTACTGCGTAGGTATGCAAAAATATGTAACACTGTACCTTTGATTGTAATATCAAGTGGAAATGCAGCTTTTTCTTCTAAGGTTATTAGCCTTACCTAAACAAAACCAAAAAGTGACTTTTAAACAACTACCTTTTATTAGCAAGCTATACTTTAAACAATCATTCCCAAGAGAAATAGCATTACACTGGTGAAAGGAAGTAATGAGTTATTTAAGGTTTGGTCTTTGACTGGAAATTCTCTTCAACCAATTGTAGTATTCTTTCTTCTCTCTATAATGGCACCCTGGGTTTGAATTTGAGACTGTAGTGTATACCTGTAATGATGGATTGCATGCACATATATTGGGCAAATTCACATCTGGGATTTATTTTTCTCTGTTTAGTTTGCACCCCAGAAGAAGAGAAGAAGAAAAGATTACTTAAAGAAGAAACATTTTGTTATCATGCCTAACCAGCCTGCCTGTTTTCTCGGCTGTGTGATGAAAGGGAGAACAGAGGGTATACCTTGACTTTAGCAAGTCCTTTGACACCGCTTCCTGCAGTATTCTGGCTGCCAAATTGGTGAGATCTGGATTGAATAAACAGACAATAATGTGGGTGGAAATTTGGCTGGACTGCTGGGCTCAAAGGGTGGCGATCAGCAGTACAAGGCCCAGCTGGCAGTGGATTACTAGTGGCATTCCTCAGGGATGGACACTATGGCCAAGACTGTTAATGGCTTTATTTACAATGTGGACAATTCCACTGGTTGTGTAGGGTTATTTTCATCTGAGGAGTCACAAAAGAGATATGGTTGAACACAAGCACATATGTGACACTTTCAATATGCTCACTCTCCTTGCTTGTAAGGAGCACTTACAGTGCTTGACAGAGTCTGCGGATTCAAAATGATGCCAAAATTATTTTTGCTTTTATATATTCTTCATATATATTCGTAGTTCTGTAGACTATTATTGTATAGTTACATAGTTCCTAGAAAACTCCAGTCTTTTTCCTATTAGACAAAACACATTCCTAGGCCCCACTCCTAATTTTGCTTCTTCTGAGAACTAAGGACAAGCCACTCTCACAAGACACTTTCTCATAAAGAAAGTATAACTGGTAGCAAGAAAGCAGGGCTCCAGAAGAGGTGGAACCAAGGGGGAGGAACTACCTCACTACCTGTGCTTCTAACTGGGGATTCTTATCAATTTTTCTAATTTGCTAAACCTATAGAAGTGTTGAAGCCCTATATCACGTGGGCATTTTTCCATACTTGCCCGTGGAGGCCTCCAACTAAAGACCAGCTTTTATATTACTTCTTATATTAATATTGTCTCAAAAGAGTGTTGTTTTGTTTCTAGATTTTTAAGGCATCAAAAACACACTGACTTCATCTGTTCCATAGCAGGAAGGAAGTGACATTGGACTGGGCTGGAAAATTGTGATCTAAATTGGTAATACTTCTGCTAGCTGATTTACTACTCCTGGGACTGCCTCTTATGTGTAAAATCAGTAAATAATGGTATTTTCTCTTTATGCTGAACAGGTAAGACTGGAGAGGGTAGATAGCCTTTGCATCACTTCACATGATACTGACTATCCTGTGGGGTTCAGCATCACCCCTAGGACTCTGCCTACTCTTTAACTGTCCAATGCACATTTCTCTAGGAACTGCCCCAAAACTTAGATCTGAAATTCTTTCTTGGGACAAAAGTGGTATAAATACTGCTGTGGTGGGCATTTATATGGAAAAAAAAAATTGCCCTGTGGTAGACAAACAGTTTAGTATTTGCATGGAGAAGAAAAACTTTCAGTGTCCAGGAGAGAGGTAGCAGCCAGCTTGTTTTTAATGGTTTGAGGTTTGGAACTTTTTATTGGTAGCTTTTTTGTTGGGTTTATTTTTTTGATTGTTTTTGGGTTTGGTAGTTTGTTTGTTTTTGGTTTTTTTTTTGATGGGTGGTGTTTGGTTTTTGTTTTTTTGGGTTTTTTGTGGACCTCTGTACCAAAACAGCTGTATTCTAGCATTGAAGCAATATATGATTTTGGGAAAATAGTATAAAAAATCCTTTGGCATTTTACCCATTGGCTAGTATTTCTAGACATCTATTCCCACCTGGTGTTTCGTAACGTACAGATTTAAAGCACTTCAAGTAGACCACAAGACACTTGTCCTCCTAGTTTGCTATTCCTATCTTCTGTCTTCAGTGTGCCTGACATGAGTCATTCCTCTCATTTCTAAACTTCCTGACTATGACCAGTTTGGGGTGAGACTAGGTACATTTTTTCCTCTCAGCTGGTATTTTCTTTGGGAGTAAAGGGCAGGGAAAATGTTTTGAAGTAAATTTAGTGTTTAAAAAGGTTGCCAGAGTAATGCAGGAGCTTCTTTTCTCAATGAAATGTGAAAAGGCACAAATTTCATTCATTTCCTGCCAGGATTTTTCTACCATGACCTGAAAGGAAAGACTTAAGAATTAAGAGGGCATTTCATTTTATATACCATCCAAGTTTCTCCACCCCACCTTTTCCTTGTCTTTTTCCTTCCCGCTTTTTATTCCTGCTATTATTATTATTTTATTTCTTACTCATTTCTTTCTCCTGCCTCCCTCATGTACCTTTCCCACAGCGGCATTTCAGGCTTCATCTCAGTTTCTCAACTTCCTTCTGATTTCAACTCACTTCTAATTATTTTCTCTTACTTGTGTACCAAGGATCTAAATTATATGCAAAGAGAAAGTAAACATCTCATCATATTGTAGAACCACAATGTCTTCAATGGCTACTGCCAAAAAACCACCAATACGTCTCATCATAGATGATGGAATCATAGAATGGTTTGGGTTGGAAGGGACCTTAAAGACCATTAAGTTCCAACCCCTCTGCCATGGGCAGGGATACCTTCCACTAGACCATGGTGCTCCGAGCCCCATCCAATCTGGCCTTGAACGCTTCCAGGAACAGGACATCTACAACTTAGCATTCATCTAAAGGAAATGATATATGCCGTACCTGGTAACATCTAAGTCCTCTACAAGCCAGTTAAGAAACACATAGTGCTATTTCAGAGCAGTCTTTCCTTCAGTAAACACTACTTGCATGGATATTTCTTTCCCATTGCCTATTTTAGCATATATATGTTTTTTAAAGAAGCACAGTTGGGGGGTTCTTTTTTTCCTTAAGATATGATTTATATGCTCAGGTTGGTTTCTTGTTATTTGAGTCATTTCTTGTGGAAGCAGAAAATTAATAATCACCTTCAAAAAGAATTCATGTCAGAACCTGACCGAGTAAAATGCATCCCCTACCATTCATGAGCCACCAATAGATTCCACAACTCTACTGCTGTCCCTCGTAACCTTAAAAAATAACAAAAAAAACCCACCAAAAACAACACAGAAAAATAAGAGAAAGACTGAACCAAAGATTCTCACTCTGAATATTGGACTTCTGATGTACTTTGAAGTCAGCAATTCATTAAGTGTGCCATTCTGGTCCTGGAACATAATCATTATAAAACATTAACATCCTCTAGAAGTATTTATCATTCACTGACAGGAACAATGCAATATACCCCTTTCTAGAATATCCTAAAAGATAATTTTCCACTTCAACACTCAGCCACAGAGAAGTTTATAGTACAGGTGGTGCTGCCTCAAATAAGTATTTGCCAAATAGACAAAGATCTATGACCAGACTGGATAAAGGAACTTCTACCCACAACTTCCATTTGTCAGGACAAGAACTTGCAAGTTTTCAGGTGGATTTTGAATTGATGCTGAATGCTCTGCAGGATCATTCCACTCATGCTGCTGATCCGAATACATCCAATAACTTAATAAGCTATGCAACTTAAAACATTCTAATCAGGAGAGTTCCTCATAAAAAAATTTAAAATGTTATGTCTGTTTTATTAGCTGTAGGAGCTTGGGGGACATTTATTAAAGCAGTTGTATTTTCACAAGCTTGGGGAGGAGAAAGGGGATTTAACTGCTTTTCCTCCTGCACTCAGTCTTACTGAGCCCAGCAAAGCTCACCGTTTCATTGCTTCAGAGAGTGTCACGTTCTGCTGCTGTTGGGCACTGTGAGGGATTCTTTTAAACAGATGCCTAGGGCGAAATTAGACGCAAATGAGGTCAATATTATACCTGTGAGCCGTTTACTGACGGAGAAAAATACGTGGCCCTACCGGAGGAGGACAGAAAAAGCAGAAGCGAAGGAAGGAAAAGCAGAAAGGAGTCAGAGTAAGAGAGAGACAGGGGGACGGGGCATTACCACCAGGGTTTCGCAGTGTGCCATCGGTGTTTGGTCGGCAGGTGGCCTGTGTGCACTGCGAGCCGGGGGAGCCTGCGCAGCTCTCGAGAGGAGAGGTGCGAATTCAGTGGTCAGCCGGCAGCGTGTCTCCTGCGTCGACGAGCGGCGGGACGCTCGATGAGTCAGAGCTCCGGCAAGAGATGTGGCAGGGAAGGTAGCAGAGCAGTGGGCAGGATGGCGGCAGGATCGTGGCAGGCTGCTGCAGGATCGCGGGACAGCGGCGGCGGCAGGAACAGGGGGATAGGCGAGCAGGACCGTGGACATGGACGGTGCAGCAGGAACGAAGGCGGGACGAGAAGGTTTGGTGAAAGCAGGCGAGGGAGAACAGGTGCTCAGGTTCAGGAGGCACCAGTGACATCAAGCAGGCAGTCAGAGAAACGCAGGAACGAGCAACACCCTTGTGACGTAGTTCATACTCGCTTTTATACCCCTGAGCTCCTCCCATGGTCTATTCGCCCGAGAAAGATTATTGGATAGTCTGGAGAGTCTTCGCCGAGTAGCAAGAGTTACCACGCCTCTAGGGGGCGTAGCTTAAAGTCTATTGGTGGAGGAAATCTTCCCTCTGATAGGCTGCCAGTAAAATCACCCCAGAGATAGAACCCTTCCCTACTTCCTAAAGCGGCTGCGTAGCAACAGAGCCGTCCTCCGTGCAGGTGCTGCCATGTGCTGTTACTGCCCGGGCATGTGCAGCCCGTCTGGTACTTTTCCATTCAAATTCAAATCCCAAATTCGTAACCCACAGTTCAAGGAATAAAACTAAACAACGTTGAAGCATTATTATTTCAAAATTAAATTGGTTCCTCACAGATAGTGAGCAGATGCTGTTCTTTTCAGTGGGTTTATTCAAGTGCTTGGAGTTGTGCACTTTCTTAAATGCTTTCCTGGATCAAAACCCTGAGATGATATTCTTCCTGTTGAGTTGGTGATCTCCTATTTGTCTTCACTCTTCCACACCAAAATGGTTGATGATGATTTGCTCTGTGGTGTCTCAGCAAGCAGAAATGTTTCAACATACCTTTGGATGCTGCTACAAAACAGAGGTATTCCACAGTGCTTTATATTGGCATTTTCACTTGTATTAACACAACCTCATTCTTTTTGTCAACTGTGTTTGTTCATTTTGATTTATTTTTATATGCACAGCTTTTAACATCACAGCAAAGTATTGTTTCCAAAGTTAGATCCAACTCACTGAAGGTTGGAATATCTAGAAAGCAGCAGCACTGTTCACTGATTTTGAAAGATTCATTCGTTGTTGAATATATTCAGTCTTCTTGGCTTGATTCTGTTTCTCTGTTCACTTCTGTTGTTTAGCTCAGCACAGCACTTGCTTCACTGTGAACTCAGTCTGCCCTAAAGAAAAAAGTAGAATCATGCTAAATTGTGGTATCTCAATAACAGTGAGAGATAATACCTTCAGTTTGTTATGCCTGCAAAAATGTCTGGGTCAACAGGACTGCCAGGGCCCACAAAACTCTTGTGTCACTACCAATTTATTGGCATGAATCTATCATATCTTCCTTTGATGTTTACTGGCTCATGCCAACATTAGCTTCCTTTGATTTTAACTCTCTGTATGTGCTTGGGCATCCTTTGGTAGTGGATATTTTTGGTTTGTTGTGTTTATGTCTTTTTTTTTTTTTTTTTAAGGAAATTTAGGTACAAGATTGTCTTCAAATACAGTGTTCTGGAAAAGGGAGGGTCTGATCAGGTTGATAAGCTCCTTTTCTTTTTGAATATTGAGATTCACATGGACTTCAGCCTAAAATAATATGCCCCAATATTTTCTAACTAGAAAAACTACGTTTAGATGCCAATATTTCAGACAGGGTTGGGTTTTTTTATTTTTTAAAAAGGCCTTGAATTTCCTGCTATGATGACACACAGCTCTTTATAGTACAAAACATAATCAGCTGCTTTCCATTATTATATTGTATGACAGTATGACTTCATTCCTAACGCAATTTACTTAACTTGTACATTTTGGCAGGTATGTGCAAGAGACTGAAAGAGCAGAGCTTCTATTAAATTCCATCCTGAAACAATAACAGATTGTGTTGTAGATCTAGCTATGCAGTAGTCCCCATCTCTGCTCATAACTTACTGCACATTATAGGAGACATTAGGAAAGAATGCCCAGAAAAAGAATGAAAAAGCCCTCCATGATATGTCCAGAAATGACAGGCATCAATAAACTATTTGATTTGTGAGGGAGAGGTTTACATAGCACTACTTCCTAGTCATCAGAGGTCAATAAACACATCCACTTGTGATTCCAGTGACACTTCTGATAGGAAACAAACAATTCTTTAGTGAAAGATGCCTTTTTCTTCTAGTCTGCTGTGCTTTTAAACTATTTCGCTTTGGATAAGTGACAAACATAAAATGGGATTGTTTCTGCAGGCTGCAAACTGTGCAAGCACTGTGTGGATTTTTGGAATTATTTGTGTATGTGAATGAGCTACTGGTTGCTATACAGTAGTGAAGGCAGGTAAAAGAAATTCTCCTTGCACTTGCTTATCACTCTCTGAAAAATCTCCATTAACAAATTCAGAGCAGCCTCTGAGATCTGTCTCCTGCCTAAACACAGGGGTACTCATACAGCAGAATGCTCTGAGAATGAAGCAGGACCATAGACTTCTACTCCAGCCTTGAGGAGCACTGAGGTAACTTTTAAGATACATTGGATTCAAGAACAAGTTCTTGAACTTGACAAAATATTCTGTGGAAAGTCAGCCTAAAAATTGCATCAATATTCATATCTTACCCTCATACTTCCTTCTCACTGGAGGAAGTTGTCTGTTCTGGAGTTTTGACTAGGATAGTTTCAACCTGACTTAAGTCGACTTTAGACTGATCATAGGGCAAAAATATTCCACATGAAGGACTAGATGTGAGGCTTTCTGTACTTTGGTATTAGATGTGAATTACTAGTAATAACCTGAAAGTATTATTGGTTCTCTCTTTTTTTTTTTTACATGTTGTTTACACGTAAAAAACAAAGCAAAAAAAATCCCCACCCAGGACAAAACTAGCTCCATTCTGAAGACCTTGATTTTTGAGTAGCTATACTGATATTCTGAGACTATAAGTACAGCCCAAGATGCTCAGAAGGTGGGGTCATCAAGTTCTGAGTGCCATGGAAAGATGAGGTTATCACATCATTAGTACTACTTCCTCTTTGCTTGACTTCCTGTTTTTTTAAAAGACTTATGTAAAGAAAAGAAGAAACATCAAGTAACACTGGAGGTGCCACTTGGGTTGGCAAATCAGTAAAGGACATACTTAAATCTGAATTGGATAATATAACAACGTACATCAAAGATTTCAAACCTCTGATTAAAAAAAATCTCTTAAAAGATACTAGACTTTAATGACTTTGAATAAACTACTTCTTTCTGCTTACCAAGAGCAGTGTCACATAGGTCCTCCTTCCCACGCTGCACTGCTGCTCAGAACTGAGCCTTCAAGACTTCAAGAGCTAAATTTGCAGCTGATAAGGCTCCTGGCCATTTCTATCAGCTTGTCTTCTAGCCCACTAGATCTCTTGTCTATAGAGGTTCACAACGGAGCAAGAATGCAACATGACCTTTCAGTTAGTAAAGCCCTCTGAAAGTGCAATGAGGTCAGAAAGACCTAAAGAGACCAAAACTGAGCAGGCCTAAAATACCAAAAACCAGTATTCCCAGATCTTGCCATGAACTTTGCTAACTTCTGCAGTAGTCAGGCTGCGAGCATACAAAGTACTAAAGTAAGGCTGTTCAAGGCACACCAGCAGCCTCCCTGCAGTTACTAGGATTATTCATGTGTTAAATGTTGATTACTGTAAATGTTGTGCTGGTTCAGAGCCAACAGACATTTGCTTGTCACAAAGGGCTGTTCCTTCCAAGAAAGGACCTCCTTTAATGGGAGAAGAAAAGATCTGCTTAGGGAAAATGGGAAGTAAATTTCTACTTCTACTGAATTTAGGAAAGGATATTTTTGACAGTGTTGGCTGATACATTAGTTTCTTTTAGCAGTGGTTGACTGCCTGGGCCTAACTGAGAGATGGCTCAGTGCTCATCTGCCCACTAGATGTGTGAAATGCCATTAGTAAGGAGTCGGTGGTGTCTAATGACCTTAGAAAGCCTGGAGCTGTGTCACCTGAGGCAATGGAGCTGTTTTCCATCCATTCCTGCCATAAATGAAAGCAAAAAGTATTAAAGTTTGTGTGGGATTTTCTTGTCTTTTTGTTTTCTAGTATAGTAACCTACACTTAACTTCAATTTTTAAATTAAAAGCCTGATCTTTTCTGTTCCTATTTCTACTTACAATCCATATTCATTTGCATAGATATACAGATGGAAAGCTATTTTCAGAAATGTTCAGCATTGGCTTATATTCTGTAGAAGTCAGCAGTAAAACTCCTACTGATTTTTACTTGGGAGTAGAACTATGTCAACTCTGAACAGTTTTGAAAAAGCACAGTTTAGGCATCATTTTGACTAAATACTGCCCAGATACAATCCTGAAGAAATGAAGTCAAAACATTTATTTTAAAATGTCACTATTTTCAGTCCATGTTTTCTGCTTAACGTCTGCACAAAGACAGAGAATAAGTCAAATACCTCCTATGGATACCACAGCTTAATTCAAGCTGCTGCTGTGATGTGTTTACTTGAAATGCATTGGAAACATACCAGCTTTTCACACCCTTGCTGCTATACATAATGCCTTTCTTTTTTTATTTTCCTTTTTTCTTTTTTTGAGAGGAGGAAACTGAAAGAATTTAGATAATTTCTGTTTGAGCTTGAGCAGGGTACTATTAACATCTGACTAAACCACTATATGATGCAGTTCTGCAAGAACGGAACAATCATCCTTATGATGATGGTAATTCTCATTTATATCTATATATAGATATTCTTAGATACTTATATAGATATGTGTATTTTGGTAAACCAAGCACACTGATTTTTAACACCTCTTTCCTAGCAGATTCAGGTGTGAAGAGTGAGTTCCAAAATCTAAGCTTTGGTTGAGCCCAGGATGAACAATTTAAGCACAGTTTGAGATGACTGCACAAACAAATTTTACCAAAGTAGATGTTGGTTGGTTTAAATGGCTGTGGAATTGCACCAGAATATCTTCAGTATTTCTTGATGTGAACTGGAGATTGTAGGACTGTTGCCTTCAAATCCTGTGTGTTATCTGCTTTTGTTGATCACAATGAGACACGGACATTCGTGCATGTAAAAAGAGCAATAAATGACCTGCTTTCTTAAACATTTTTCATAAGGTCAGTGATGATTTAGTCAGTTTTGAATCTTACCAGTGCTGCTGCAATGCTGATGGTTTGCTTCCAGCATCTCACATGATTAATGGGAGTCTTGGCTGTTTTTCTCGTCTAGACATATAGTGACATCAGTAACTACCTTAAAAGAGATATATAGCTATAAAATACACCACAGTGAGTGTATCATGTTGTATATATTTATGTAAGTGTATATGATATATATATTTAATATTGTTAGGTATAGAAATAATTTCTGAATATAGATATGATATTTAAGTACCAGGAGGAGGGGGAAGGAATAGTTATTTTAACAGTGTGACAGTAACAGCTGTACTACATTTGGTGTAAAAAGCATAAGAAGTCAAATAGAACAACTTTGATATTGCACCTACTAATGTTGGATTTATCTGCTTAATTTCCTTCAATTTTTTTTCGTTTGGGACTTTAGAGGCTGAACACCGGTATTTATATCTGTTTATTGTTTTTAATATATTTAGGTTTATAACCATGGTTTAGTAGGCATAATGTACCGCTATTATGGTAGAAATGTTTGTGCATTATACTTTGAGATGCTGCTAACTTTTCATTAATTTCTCAGCCATAAGAATTTCTCTGTTTCATTTTTCTCCAAAAACTGAATTTGTATGAGTTTTCTTGAATATACTGTGTTCCAAACTCTGAGAAAATGACAGATATATTTGCCACCTCAGCTGTGTTGTATAACCTACTGACAATTTTCAAAAATGTGGTGGTTTGTTGTTTTTTTTTTTTTAATTTGAAAAAAATTATTAGAGGCTCAATTTGGGTCAATGAATGCATAAGCAAAATATATCTGGTGATGTATTTGAAATAACCTTGGTGATTTCAGAGTCTGTTGACTTTAAATGAAATGAAGTCAAGTTCAAACAAATTGCTTTTCAAAATAGAACTTAGGGAGATTTAACTCAATATTGGCTTTTACAGCTTGATCTGGATTGCTCTGTGATTCTGTAGTGCAGTAGCTCACAAAAAATGCACCTAGAGCTAGTTCCTGGGGAGGTCTCTCTGTTCTGTACAGCAATAGGCTTTCATAAGCAGGTGTCAGAATATGTTCCCTCTACAACACCATGTTGATATTTTGAAAAAAGTGGATGGTTCTTCAAATGTCTGACATGACACTGATCCTCATTAACTCTGCATAATTCCATGCTAATGTAAAAGCAGCTGCATCACTTATAATACTTCACTAGTAGCTTCTTAAAAATGCGAAGAATAATGTCAGCATCTCTGTTACAATGAATATCTTGACATTCACACCGTTGGGTGCCTGAAGGAACACACCTCGAGCTGCACAGGTGCTGGTGTCCCAGCTTGCAGCTTTCCTGCCCCGCTGAACATAGAGTGTGTACAAGCCCTCTGCACTATAGTTTTTGTAGCAATTTTTAGATCATCTACATATTGTAGGCGTGTTACCTCCCCAGGCGGAGACTGCCATTGTTCCAATTCTTTGGCCAATTGATTCTCAAAAATTGTGGGACTGTTTTTGAAACCCTGAGGTAACACCATCCAGGTAAGTTGATTTTTCCTACCTGTACTAGGGTTCTCCCATTCAAAAGCAAATATGTTTTGACTTTCTTCTTCAAGTGGCAGGAAGAAGAAAGTGTCTTTGAGATCTATCACTGTGCCGGTTTGGCCAAAATCTAGTAATATAGCCCCTGAGAGAAAACCAGGCCACAACCACCCTTCCCCCCCACAAGGTTCAGGAAAAAAGGAAATTTTTCCTCAAAGGAAAGTGAAAGAGATAAAAACTATTTATTTTAACAAACACACAGGAAAAGGATAATGATGCTAAATAATGGATTAAAACCCCAGCTATAGAGAGGAACCTGGGAAGATTTCAGAGTCCTTCTGTAGGTGTGGTCTCTCTCCTCCTCGGAGCTGGTCGGTGAGGGCGTGGGCCCACCCCCGGGCCTCGGGGAGAAAATTCTCCTGAGGTGTTCTGATGTTGTTGAAACAGTTCAGAAGAGAAGAAGGGAAAAAACCCCAAAGTCCCAGGAAACAAAATTCAGCTCTCCGTCTCACGCCAAGAGGGAAAAAAAACCCAGCTGGCTGAAGAAAAAAAAGCAAGCAGGGTGCTCCCTTCGTGCCTTCTGCAGTCAGACAAACACTGAGGAGTATATCTCTGTGTCCTTGAGAAGCTGCTTTGGAAAGTTCATCTGGGTTTTCTTTTTCAAGCTCAGTTTAAAGGCACAGAAAAGGCACAATATTACTTTTTGGGCATAGAGCATGATAGGGGATACACATGATAGAGTCACCCCAAGACAATCACCGAGAACCAAACAAGATCATCTTGGAGTTTAGTTAGCAAAGTGTAGGGATTTGCAACCACTGGGTGGATACTTTTAGCAATCCCATTGTGTGCTTGCAAATCTTGCACTAATCTATAAGTTCCATTAGGTTTTTTCACTGGTAGTATAGGAGTATTAAATTGGGATTCACATTCTTTCAACAATCTTAGTGTCAAAAATTTGCTAATAATTGTTTCAATCCCTTTTCTGTCCTCTATTCTCAAGGGATATTGTTTCCTAACTACTGGCCTGGTTCCTGTCTGTAATTCAATCTTAATAGGGTCAGCCAATTTTGATGTCCAAGGAGCACTGGTATTCCATACTCCTGGGTATAACTGATTCATTATTTGTTCCAAATAGTTACTATTTTTCACTGGTCCTGTATCAATTGCCAATCCTAAAATCAATTTGCCTTCAGGTACTTTAAATTTCATTTTTCCCTCTCTAAACTCAATTGTTGCCTCTAAATTTTCAAGGAAATCCCTGCCTAATAGGGATTTAGGTGAATTTGGCAGATAAAGGAATTGATGTATCCCCATCCTTTTCCCAATTTTGTATTCTAACAGTTTTAAGAAAAAGGCATTCTCTGGTTGGCCTGTGGCTCCCATTACCTGGATATGTTTTTTACTTTTAGGTATTAAATCTTGATTTAAAACCAAAAATGTGGCCCCTGTATCTATTAAGAATTCAACTTCTTTATCATTGTCTAGCTGTATCTTAACCAGCGGGTCCACTAGGGAAAGATGTGCCGGTTCCTGTCACTCACAGTTATCTATTGCTGCAACAACAGTTTCTTCTGTAGTGTTTGGTAAACCTGGGCACTGGTGTTTCCAATGCCCTTTTTCCTTATAGTAAGCACACTGATTTGGCCCTAACTTCCCTTGGGATTGATTTGAGCCACCTCTACTATTTCCATCTCTACTTTTGCCTCTGCCTTGTCCCTGACCATGTCTTCCTCTTTGATGTTGCTCTAAAGCTGCCACTACGGCCCCTGTGAGTTTTCAGTCTTGCTTCTAGTGTGAGCTGTTACTGGAGTCCCTCATCTGGCTCATTTAAGTCATCTCCCTTCTCACTTTCTAATCTACTTCCACTAGGTGATAATTGAGGGGTCCCGGGGACTCTCCTGAGGAGATTAGATTGTAATTCTAAAAGATCAACCTCACTATCTTCTTCTTCTTCTCTATCTCTCAGCTAAGACATCTCTGACCTACATGACATGCAGAACAACACCTTCTCATTTTTCTTTTGCCTCCATCCTTTTCTAGGGCCAAAACTAAGGGATCTTGTCAGGATAAATTAATCCCACATCTTCTCTGCCACTCTGGTTTCCCTCTCAAGGTGAAGAACATATGCAATACTTCATCAAATCACTTTTCTTTACATTGCTTCCAGGGATCCTTCCTAAATCCTTCCAGTGAGCCAAAACACACCCCAAAGGACTCTTTGACAATCTCCTTACTGTCGCTGCTACCTATTCTTGGTGTTATCCAGATGCCTGCGCTTTACAGTGAAAATTATCACTTGTATTCCTTCTTTACTTTCATTCCATGGATACTGCACTAACCACAAATTGAGAATCTTAGTTTCGACCTGCACCAGTATTCACGTTTACAATGTTGACAAGCAATAAACACGAAAAGATCACACAGTCCACTCCCACACAATCTACACCGTTCTGATCTGCACAACAGACAAGGTAGCAGAGTACAATGTGGCATAAACGGAAAACCTTTTAACAGACACACATGCAAGAAATGAAAACATATTAACAGACACACGGACAAGAAATGCTAGTCTTATATAGAAGACACAAAATGACACATACAACAGTGAAACCCAAAACAGTGAAAACCTAGGCCAATACTTAAGGTCATCAAACTTCCTTTTAGGGGAATCTAACCCCTTATGTATCAACATCGGGAATTTCACCTGTGATACAGCGCCCTGTGTGAGTCATCACACTTGTCTTATGGGAGTTACTCAACCAAAACTAGAAACAAAATTCAAAACAATCAACAAATACCTTACATTTCCTGCAGATGGTCCTTGTCTACCCCACAGAGAGCCAGTGAAGCGCAGAATACCTCTGAGAAACTCTTGAGGCCCACCAAGGGAGTCTGCAGGTCCAGCGGATCTCACAGCCAGGCAGAGAGTTCCTCTTGCCTGGCTCACCAGACTGATATCCAAAACTTGGCAAGAAAATAAAACTCTGTAGTCCGAGGGCTACAGAGCAGATATTTGTTTATTCAGTGCTGGGAGTGAGGGGGATTGTCGCTGCTGTACCGGGGACGGAGAGAAACGAGGCAGGCAGGATCCAGGGAAAGCGTGATTAATTATTTATTTACAGACCGGTTTATATTCTCTTGGTCGCTTGAGTGGCATCAATTGATTGGTCCCTTGACCATCCACCTCTCAGGATGATTGGCTAAATCCTACAACACCCATTTCAAAACAATTCTGCAACTAAACATAACAAGATTGCAAAACATTGTACAGCTGCAAGATAAAGGAATTATTTACAAAAACTCGTAGCAGTGTTTTTCATAGCTTTCGTGAGAAACACAGAGCTCTCACATAATGCTGCAGAAAACTGGAAAATTTCTCTGCTGAAGCTTTTCAATGTCCCCAGGGGATCTCTCCACCAAAAACTCACTCACTCTTCTTTAGCCTTCAGCTACATTTTAAAAGTCCTTCCACGCAACGTCACAATTACGACATATCATTAGCATACTCATATTTGCATAAAGCTGTGTCGTGATTTTACAACAGTTTGTTGCTTCCACGCATGTGTCAGTTCCTTCTGTGGTGGTGGTCAGTCCTCTGGTGGTCTTTTGATGAAGACTTCTGTAGTCTTCCTCACGTTTGAACTTTTTACCTCTGTTTACAGTGCATGCCTGGTGCTTCTTTCCAGTCTAACTGTTTTTAGCTAATTTTGCAGTTTGCAAGTTCTGTTAACACTTGCTATCTTGCTCTTGATGGCTCATGTTTTCTCACCGGCTGTGCTATCTTGCTTGCTTTGCTATCCTGCTTGCTTTACCTGCACATCTTGTTACAATGTTACTTGTGGTTAACCTTTCTTTACATACCACTGAGGTTTCACAACCTCACACATACAAGCACTGCACAGGCTGCCCCATGACACTCTTTCACAGTCTCCTAATGTGATTTTACAAACAGCAAGCTAAGAGAGTTGCAGATGCACACTTTAGCCTCTGCCTCCTGCTCCTCCCACCTCAAACGCTGCTGCAGCCCAGCAGTGGGAATGCAAACATACCATCACTGTGGAGGTTAATGGCAATTGTCAGAGTGAAAGCCCCAGTCGCGTACAGAGGGAGCATATGGGGCTACGGCAGCATCACCATTTATAGCTCCCATCATGCTCCACTGGAACCAGAGACTTTCAGGTAATGCCTGTAGTCTTAGTCTTTCCAATGGCTGTATGGGGAGTGAAGAGACAGAAAATTGTGGCACCTACACACCCCACTGCTGCTGAAATAACTGAACCCATGCAACAATTTCTTGAGTGAGTGGTTTTTGTCCACATTTGAAGTGCAGGCTTATGGCTCGAGAAACCTTCTTGTCACCTGCTGAATTTTGGTGGAGTTGTGTTCTAGATGAATTTGTCATTTCATGATGTAAAGGTCTCAGACTTCACTTCCTCTGAACAGTCTCTGTTGACTGCTTCAGATTTTCACAGCCTTCAGAAAACTACTATGTTTTTTCCTTCCCGGACATTTGAGGGAAGGCTAAATCGTGTGATGAGTTAAGTCTGCTATAGGGAGGTTGAAGAATGGGAATGCTTTTCTTAAAGTTCTTTGACAAACCGATTCTCTGTATTAAGTAGGGTCTGCTACTCTTCTTGAATTTATTTGATTTAATGTCACTATTGCAATCTAGCTGGGTCTTTTAAAATTGAGTCAAGCATTGTATGTCTAGCAAGAGCTAGGAGGGTGGGTCTTTGAGCATCCCAACCTGCTGTGTTAGCAATTAAGCAGGTGTTTTAGGGTCTGAGACACTATGCTGAAAGAATCAAAATGACAGTGTATTCTCTTTTTCTGTACAAATGTCTTCAGTTAACTGAACTCAGAATCTTAGAAATATTTTGTGTTTATATACATATACATACATAACCATCTGCTAAATTTCCTGATTTTTTATTTCTTTTCCAAGATAGTGTGGAAACAAAGCACAGTGTCTGACTTTGTACAGACAGCTTCCTTTGGCCAGCCAGAGATCTCTTTTTTATCTTGAGATCCATTCAGGTATCCATGGAAGGCTTGCATGGCCTGGAAAGGTGGAAGCTGATTCAAAAATAACAGGATTTTTGTTTAATAACTTCACAACTTCCAAGTAGAGTTGGTTAATTTATTGGCAGCACTCTTGTCTCATGTACAAAACCTGTAAGGGAAATTAGGTGTGTATTAACAGGTTCTATCTCAGACTATGAAAGTGTCTAAAGACAGGAGTCTAAAAGATGAGAGGAATGTTTGTGGATTCCTGGTTTTGAGGGCTGGGCAGGGCAGATGACAGACAGCAGTACAGCTCTGAACAAAGCTTCAGAAGAGCTAGATCCCGTGGAGGGAACCTGGACAAAGCTTGAGAGCTGTGTCTGTGGAGATTTGGGTAAAATATTGGGGAAACACAGGAAGGGGATAAAATAACAAAGTAAATCTTTGACAGTAAAAAAAAATTACCTAATGACTTTTAAACAGTGTTTAAAAAGCTTACTAGTGCATTCAGATATTGAGAGAAATCAAAGGCATCCTGTTGGTTGCCTCTGGTTTTGTTAAGTATTACTGATTTGGGATATTCACACCACAAACTGCAATATTGTTTTATCTGGGAATATCACAGTAGAACAGGCTGCTGAAGAGATGCCGAGAGACCCATAACCATCTAATCTGGTGGCTTTCATAACTGCAAATGCAAAAAGCACATCATACTTTTCAGTTAGAGGGTTGCAAATGGTCAAGTGTCATTTACTCTGGGGTTCCTGTGGAGTTAGATGCTCTCAAGGATTTGCTTTAATCATTCAGAAATGCTAATTTTTCTGTGAGCAATGCCAAACATGACTTGCTTGAAAAGAAATTGGTTTGGTTTACTGTAGGGTGTTTTTTTTATTTGTTGGTAGAAGCATGTTAGTATTGAGTGGTTTGCGTATAGGATGGTGAGTTAAAGCAACACCAGAAAGCCTGCACCTGCAATACTTTACTAGTAAATAAACCACACGACCATGAGGCCAAAAATATCTAGGAAGATTCAGTGCATGCAGTGTGGGGAAAAAAAAGGAATAGATATTAAACTCTGATTCTGCTAGGAATACTTGCATTATGTAGTAATTAGGTAAACAAAATCAGGAGTACAGAATCAAATTAAGAAGCAGATATCCTAAAGATTTCACCTTTATTGACACCATCAGCAAGCACAATAACTTATGTCAACAAAGGGTGAAGCCAGAATAGCACCATATTTGTTTGGGATGGAGTAATGTCCATGTATATTCACATCCTAATCACAGGAGCAATTACTGTTGTTCACATCTCCATTTCATTTCCTTGGCTGAACATGCCTGGAATTTTGGACTGTGATTTCGTTATTCACTTGGCTCTGCAATTTGTATTGTGTACCTGCTCCAGCAGGTATCATCGATGCCTAATACTCTTGTGCTATGCTAAACATATCATTTGCATTTGAGAAGGTCGCTATGGCTACTAGCTACTGGCTACTTAACTGTGTAGTGCATCTGTAAAAGCCAACACTAAAGGTTCTTTGCAGAATTCAGACGATGACCAACTGTTCACAATTTTAAATCATATCTGCACCCATTGCTGTGACTAACAGCACGTATTTGTGTAGGTTTGATTAGGTACAGTCTCTCTCTTCCTGTTTTGGATTAGTATTTAGACAGCCTTTTTCTCAGGGCTGCAGTCTGACTTCAAAGGAAAAGAAGTGTCTCTAGAGGACACTTGCAATATAGTGAACAGATTACTTATACCTGCAGTGGTTCAAGCTGTAGCATAAACCCAATAGATTTTCCATTAAAATTCATGTTGTGCATTTAAAAACACAAATTCCTCCTGGAGCCGTCTGAAATAAATTTGGCCATTGTCCTGGGTTACAGAAGGAGAGTGTCAAACGTAGGGTGTAAGCAAACTGTGTATTCTACCCCGCTCTATGTCATTTCTGACAAACTATTAATGATTGGTGGTTTGCAGTAGCTGCCCAGTGCTTCTGACCCCTCAGGCTACAAGCTGGGTGTTAAATAAGAGGCAAACTCTTCGAGGCAGGGAAGTGTTTCTTTGTCTTCACAAATTACTCAGCCATGATAACTCCTTCTGGGGAAGCACTAGCATAGTTTCACCTATCCCGAGGGGGTCATGTCTGCTGATGGGCTATAATGGTTCAAGGGCACCAGCATAATGGGCAACAGTAAGGACTTGGGCCATCAAGGACTCACAAAAATATCCTATGAGTCACAGGATTACATAATTCCATTGTGAAGTTCCCCGCCCTGGGGGAGGTGCTGAACATTCTCACCTGAGCCTCGCCATATATAACTGGGAACTTGGGACACCATCAGCACCACCACTGGACAGATCCAGAGAAGGACCAGAACTTTCTAAGGACCACTGCTTTCAACTGCAACCATCACTTCAACAGGGCTGCATCCACCACTTGATAGGACTGTGACCACCACCCTGACCAACAGGGTGCCAGGTTGCACTCTTTGTAGGTTTAAGACAGTTTCTGTGTATCATTGCATTTATTATAATCTTTCTAATAAATTGTAACTCCAACCTGAAGTCTCTCTCAGGGTAATTGTGTAGGGTTCATTTCTCCCTCTGGTTTACTTTCAAACCAGCACAGTCATTTATGCTATACTAGTTTTCAGAGTACAGAAAAACTCCTTAACTGGGACTAACACAGAAGGTGTCAGCTCAGTAAGATCTGAATCTTTAGCTTGCAGAGGTTCATTCAGAAATACTAACCCTAGTGCTTTGATCTGTTCCATACATTAATCAAAAAAGCAGGCAAACAGAATTATCCCCTGTGAAGAAAATGGAGAGCACTGAAGTGAACAACTTCAGAAGGAGACAGTGAGTCAGCATCTAAATCTGGACCAAAAATCAAGTTTGCCAACTTGGAGCCCTCTTCTCAGAGATGAGAACAAATGGAGAAATCGTCTCCATGAAAGCACTAGCTGCAGCATTGCTCCGAAAGAATCTGAGGAAGTATTTCTCATACAAATAAAATAGAGCTGACAAATGCTGTAATAACTTCTATTCTGTTGGTGTGAATGAAACAAGCCTCTGGCATCAGAAATTCAGTGAACATGGATAAATGGCAGGTATTCTGTAGAACCACTTGCACATATTCAGAGATACCTGGCAACGTTGTAATTGTGTCCCTGCCACAGGCTGCCTGTCCCTCTTCAGAAATCACAGACAAGTTCTGTTCTCTAATTCATTAGGTTATGAAGCAGGCCGAGGTGGTTTATTACCTATTGTAGAGTAGTATCAGCATTTGTGGTTAAGGTCCACTTGCTTCATGAGTATTCAATGAGAAACTGAATGGCTGAACAATGTTTGCATCTACATAATATATTAAAATGACAAGGCTGTAAAATAATATTAGACATGATTTGTGAAAAAAAATACACAGGCAGAGCACAGAAGTGGCCAAAAAATGAAACATGACATGTATGTTTGCTCATCACTGGAAAGTTATCACATTAAGATTGAATAATAAAGCTCAGCAGTTAAAGGCAAAATCACATCTGGGTATAGTTTTGAATTGTTTGCATTGTATTAGATTTGAATGTAAGCTCTATAATTTTGTGATCCAGCCTGTGCTGCCTTCTTCAGGAAGATGATTTCCATTGTTGGCCCTGCTGTGAGGCAGGAGTGGGCTTTGTTGCACTCCAGCTATGACAGCTTCTGAGGTCTGGTAAGAATAGATTTCTGTACTAAGATGACAAGTAAAGAAAGCAAGGAAAAAAGTGTATTGGACCTTCTGTAGAGATCTTGGAAGATGATAAAGAGTGGAAAATAGGACACAATCTTTGTTCTTTTCTCTATCAGCAGGTCATCTCCAAATTTTGCAGACCTTACAAACAGCTTTCAAAAGTGTCTTTACCTATGACCTTTCACTGGGTAACCATGAAATGTTAAGCAAACATCATCACTGTATTTTGGATATTGGCACTGGTATTCAGTGGCTGTAAATGGAAATACCTATTTCGTAGAGGTCTCCTGGTACCTTTGACTTTTCCCCCCATCTTTTCTTTCCTGCTCTCCTTGAAGGTGTGCAGTCTCATGAGTCTGCCCCACTCCTAGCCATAGGGAAAAGGGACCTCCAGCCTTCCTGCATGCCCACTGTGACAAAAGAAGCAGGCTTGGCTGATCCAGAGAAGCAGCAGTTGAAATAATGTTTGATTTTAGCACTAGGAAGAAGTGATTACAAAGAGGTACCAAGCTAACTTGTAATAAAAGAGCTACATTAATCTATTTTGGTTTTCCATCCATCCCTTTTTTTTTTTCCCCAGAAACATGCAAAGAGCTTCCTTCTGATTGCCTCCATTGTTTCAGGAAAGAATTGTTTTTGAATGACCATCAGCTTTACCAGGATATTGCTTATTTGCAGCCATGGAGTTGCTTTTCCAATGTCTGAGTTTAGAAGCCAACTGGTTAGAAAATTTGCACAGCAAATCCTTTCTAACCCCTCAAAGCCACGTGATCGTTATCCTAAAAAGCAGAAAACATTGTTAAATTATTACAGCTAAGCCTGCCATTGTTACTGTTTAACTAATTTCAATGTACAGTTGTGTCACTGGTGTGTTTCAGAAGCTCAGCTGTTATCTGCCTGTCAGAGATCTGTTAAATTCATCAAGTGTGACTCAAGAAATTCCCCAAAAGCCTCCATACATTGCCAGTTCATAAGCTTGTCTGAGAAGGTTCATGTTTGTATGAGAACAGTCTTATAAATCTAGGGCCTGGCTGTAGGGATGAAATGCTATAGCACTATGGTAATGATGATTTTTCGCTTTTTCATATACCCCTCTTATATACCCTTTCATATACCCTTTTATACAGCTTTTATGTATCCTTAGTGCTTTTAGCCCACATACTTGTAATTCCCTAAGTCTGATAACTAGCTTAGACCCAAAGTTCTGTTAAGCCAAGAGACTGAACAACATCTTGGAAGCCTTGCATTTGGGGGTCAGAAAGCCCCAGACACCAAGGTCCTCTCCAGAACACATTCTGTAAACCAAGATAGGCCCATCCAGGGGGAAGGTTCCTCAGGACAGGAGCTTCTCTTGAGCCTCTCATTGGGGAATCTTTGATAGATATGCTAATGTGCAAGGTCTATAACTGTATATGCGAATCATCGTGTGTGTGCATTTTTCGGGGGGGGCACATTCGGGTGTGCATTTTCAGTGTGCATTCTGGGGTGCATTCTACCTGGATGTGGTGCACCTGAGGATCCTTAAATAAATACCAAGGTAAAACCCTTTTTCCCCCCTCTAACTGTGTTTGGCTTTTAATTTTAGGCCCAGGGAAAGGCAACAGTCTCTCACTGCATGTTACGGCCCACCTGACAGACAGCCCGGGTTCCTCTCACCTGGAAAGCATCCTTCCACATCTGGATATAACTTTGGCCAAAAGTCTCAGTGGATTGCAGTTCTGACTTCAAGGGAAGATGAGTGTGAGAGTGGCACTGAGCACAATACTGGGCTTCTGTAGTGAGCCATACACCAAGGGCATGTCGTAGAATCATATCACAGAATCAATTAGGTTGGAAAAGAACCCTAAGATCATCAAGTCCAACCAATAACCCAGCACTACCAAGTCCACCACTGAACCATGTCTCCAAAGTGCCACAGAGTGCCATAGATCTTTTAAATACCTCCAGGGTTCATGAGTCAAAAGTTCCCTGGGCAGCTTGATGAGCTTACATCTCTCCTGTTGCAATTTGAGGCCATTTCCACTTGTCCTGTCACTTATACCAGGGGAAGAGAGTGACCCCTACCTCTCTGCAACCTCCTGTCAGGTAGTTGCAGAAAGTAAGAAAATCTCTTCTGAGACTTCTCTTTTCCAGGCTGAACACCACAGGTTCCTTCAGCTGCTCCTCATCAGAGTCATGCTCCAGATTTCCATCACCTGCCCCTTACATGGCCTGGCTGCATGTCCCTGTTACAGGGTTGGTCTATCACCTGCTGTCTCGGGAGCCTTAGTGGGAGCAGAAATCCTGCCACAGAGTTTGCACACAAGTGGCAGAATGGATCAGGCTCTGTCACACTGAATTTTGGGTACAATAGCAGCTGTTTCAACATGAAGCTCACTATACCAATTATAACAGTGCTGTTGAGAGGGTGAGACAGTGAGATTGCGTTGGCCTCCTGATTTGATAGTATTTGATAAAGTCCTACATTTTCATTTGATTTCTTCCTCGTTCATCTGCCATAAGCCCGAACTCTTCCCATGTTCCTGCATATCTTTGTTATCGATGGTGTGTGTGGTGTGTGTTATGTGTGAAACGGCTGTGCTGACTCATCACCTCCACCTCGACAGGAGCAGGAGGTCCTGGGTTGTTTTGCAGCCTTGCCGGGAAAGGCAGAATGTGTTAAATAGCCTCTAAATCACACAACACATTTAGATTTGGGTGGTTTTGTGAGCACCTTGCAACGATGGGGGTTGCGTATCTGAACGCAGTGCCTCAGGGAGGGGGGACAGCGCATGGAGGCATCGCGGTCCCTGCTGACGCGGGCGGCGGACAGGCGGTGTGGTGCCTTCGAGGAAGGTTATCGGTGGTACCCGAGCGGCCGAGGGAACGCTACTGAGAACCACCAAGGGCAGGGAAGGGTCAGCCCGCCCG
>VZTD01001597.1:492890-707235 GCA_013397725.1 Rhagologus leucostigma
CCGCCCGGGCTCTCGAGGTAAGCGGGGCAGGAAGCGACTTCCCCGCCACACTCTGCCGCTTCTCTGAGGCTTTGTCTGTCTGCAGCCGCCCCCGCGACATGGGCTTGGCCGCGGCGGGGTGGGCGAGGTTTGCTTTCCCAGCGGTACTCCATCCCCAGCTGCCGCCACTCTCCCTTCGCCGAACAATGGGAGCGGCAAGCCGGGCGGTGGTGGACGCGTCGGAGAGGGAGCAGGCTGGGAACTCCGGGGGCTGGCCCTCCCGGCCCCGCTGCGCGTGTCCGGCTCCCTGCGCTGGTTCGGCTGCCGGGGCGCTGCCCCGCGAACGTCGGCCGCCGCCCGCCTGCGGCGGCAGCGGGCAGGAGTCCACGGGCAGTGCTGTGTAGGGACGGCAGGGCGCCGGCTCTGCTTTGGGGTTGGCTCCGCCGGGGGCTGTGGAAGGGAAACTTCCCCTGCCAGCAGGCACGCCGCGGGCGGGTGACCCGGTGGCATCCCCCCATGGGGCGGGGGCTAGGGGCGCGCAGCCACGCTGCGAGCGGGGAACGCGGGGGCGTCCCCTCGGGAGAGAAGCGGAGTTGGGCTGCGGAGCCGGTGGTATCCCCCCATGGGGCGAGGGCCGGGCTGCGGGCGGCGGTGGCGCAGGTGTGCGGGGCGGCGGCCGGAGCTCCCCGCCCGCTGGCGCAGTGGCCCCGCGGGAAGGCGGTGCCTAGGGGGCGGTGGTCGGGGCCGGCCCNGCCGCCCCTGCCCGCCCTCTTTCCTTCCCTCTCCTGGGCGGCTCCGCCCGCCCCGGCCGGGCGGCATCTCCGCCGGGTCCCCACTCTGAGNTGCGCGCACCGCGGTCCCTGCGGAGTGGGCTGAAAGCAAGCTCGGACCCCAGAGGAGGAGTTGGCACAGCTGGGTGTCAGTTCGCCCCCTCGCTAGATCTCAAAAAAGAAGGTGTGGGAGGAGTGAGTCACCTCCTGGTCTCCTTCGCTCCCTGCTTGCCATACTTCGGCCTGGGGACCGCGGCTTCTGTCCTCCTCCTGTGTCAATCCCCGCCCCTCCCAGGGGGGGCCAGGGGCTGGGTGGGGGTGAGGTGGATGACAGTATTTAGCCTGATAGCAGAGACGGATGCTCGCGGTCCCCTCCAGGGCATGGGGATGCAGGTCTGTGGCTCAGGTGCCATTCCCGGAGGGACCCCAGTACCCCATGAATAAGAGGAGACAGCTTCATACTAGCGCTCCGTCCCTGCAGCCAAGGCTGCCAGCCACAGGCTCTTGCTTTGAGGCGTGATCTTGCCAGTACTGAGCATGGTGTATCAAGCTGAGCAGTTCTAGAGATGCTCAGGCGTTTAAAGCTTTCAGTTATAGGACTCGTTGGGGTTTTAGCAGCTTCTTGCAACCATTTGTTGTCTGAATGCAATAGAAGGAAATGTCTGCCTTGAGTGTGTAGCTTAAGTAAAAGATGAGATTTTATGGTTGAGACCATGCTTCAGGATAGACCACAGAAGGATGGGCTTTTCTGTTGGGTCCTTGTAGCCTTAGCCTTACAGATAGGTGTGTAGGTGTTACCACTGCAAAGGTGCTGGAAGAAAGGAGGCTTGGCTTTTGCACCAAAACTGTTCAGGAGGATTGAACGTCTGTGCTCAGAGACCTCTGCAATGGTGTCTGCCTTAGTGATAGCCAGAATTTTGAGAGACATCTTCCGCCTGGAAATATTTACTGAAATGGGTACTGATGTTTCTACAGAAGCTTTCCTGTCTTGTTGTTCCCTGTGAATGTTTGAGGCTTGGCATTTATCCCTTTTCTTTATGCTTGGTGGTGGAGTAGGTTTTAACATCTGGTGGTCTTGTGATAAGGCATTTATCAGTCTTGATTCTCTAAGGGTAATGTTTCAAGCAAGCCACTTGTTTTTGTAACACTAAAATATTTCATAATAGAAACTGTGTGTGTGCATGTTCTGCACTTGAACTATCTTTTTATGCTAAAGGGTGGAATTTTTATGTTAGAATTATATTTTCTGTCGATCTCTTTTCTGAAATGAAATGTTTTTCCTGCCATTTTAACAAATACTTTCTGGAAAGCAGCAAAGAATCTGTACTTTGCTTTCCTTGGGAAATGATACAAGGAGGAAAAGCAGGAACAGAACAAATTCTATTTTATACGTGAAGAATTCCTTTCTAAAATTACAGGTAGATTAATAGTGATTTAGCATCTTTAAAGGAAATATTCTGTACTGATGTCTCGGTGATGCCATGGTTGCTTAGCATTTTACTTCTGACACTCATGTGAATCATACTCACTGTGGTTAGGAAATCCATTGGCCGAGAGCTGTCGTGGTTTGTGAAACTGCCATATTCTGCAGTAGCTATTTTTACATTTAATCTTTTTCAGTAATTTTCTGGTTTTCGTAGATAAATACAACAGACATTAACTATCATTGTGAATTTGTGTGAATGATCCTGGTTTATAAATCATTTCCTCTCGTTAGCACACTGAGGTTTCTGCTATGCCTATTCTGCTTGCTGCTCTACCTGTCTGTTTCTAAGCAAGACTCCTTTACCAGCTGACTGAAATGAAATTGTTAAGATACTGGTATCTCATAAGCTGGCCCATAGAAAAAAGACAGAAAGGATGTTGCTTGACAGTGTTTTTCTTTAAACTGGGTAATGTAGTGCTTTGTATGTTCTTATTTTTGTTATTCTGGCATTTTTTGTTTGTTTGTGTTTTAGTAGAAGGCCCCAAATATTTGTTTCTTCATTGTTTAGTTTCCTAGTAGATCTTTCAAGAAATGGCATTTAAATGTGGGAGGGGGCGTGAAGCCTTTACTTTGCTTCTATTGCAGACTTTCAGTTTCTCTCTCTGGCAATTCTGTTTCCAAATTCCCCTGGCAAAGGTTTGCATTTGTTGCAGGATCCTTTTTGCACTTTTATTTAAGATGCTGGCATGGAGTGGGTGGCTGAATGGGTACATAGGGTAGGCTCTCTGGGATCATCAGGATCCAGGTGGACAAATGAGTGAGTAAAAAAAAAAGAAGCTTCTCCCTTGCTTTCTCATTTGTCTTTTGTTTGATTGGTGAGCAAGAGACGATTTTGAGACTTGCATGATCTTCAGGTGCCTTTTCTGTGGAAAAAACATGATCAACTGCTGTGCTTCTTCACAAAACATGTATGAAAACCTGAGGAAGCTGACAAGATCTTCATGTTTTTAGATTTTAATTTTTTTTTCCCATGGACTGTTTGTGTGACAGATGTAAACCATCTCCCTTATCCACTTTCAATTGATCAATGTTGAATTATAGGGCAAACACACAAGAAGCATAGATATCCTTTGGCTCTTCATGACTTGCTCTTTGCATGTGTTTACTAAACTGTGAAGGATAATAAACAGTTTGATTTATAAGTTGTGTGAAGAAAAGGTATGACAATTTCTTTTAATTAGTAGTTATTTTCCAATACAAAGCTTAGCAAAATAGCTAAAGAGCATAGTAACTTAATCTAATTGCTTGGCAAAATGACAGCTGTTTCTCTGAGCAGAATAATTATTTTTAGTGACTCAGTAAAATAATTAACACAAGCTGTTGGGTGTGGAGGCTTGGTCAAGAAACTGGTAGATAGCATCACCTGAAGGGGGTCTCTGGTCTGACCCTGTGCCCAGAGCAGGGTCAGCTCTGGGATAAGACCAGGCTGCATGGGGCTTTCTGCAGTTGAGTCTTGAAAATGGAGCTCTAAGGTCAGAGCCTGTGCCACCTCTCTGCGTAGCCTGCTCCATCCACTGTGTGGTTGGTTCACCTGTGTTGAAATTCTCTAGGCTTAATTGACATCCTTAGTCCTGAGTACTCTGAACGATGTCATTTTGACACCTTCCAAAATAGGTATGCAATAACCAGAAGTTGAAAAAATTGTGTTTGGATTTAATAAATAAAAATTATATTTGTCAAATGCACATGTATATACATGTATGCATACGCATAGTGCATTAGAACACTTTACGTATCAAGATAATGTATGCAAATGTATTTAACCCGTAAACCTATTTGCATATATAATGTATTGCATTTAACATTACTATATATGTGTGTAACTGTGTCTTATTACTTCATAGAGTCTATTAAACCAGCAGACACTTACATACCTCCTTACATCCAGGCAATGAAGAGATGAAGACTGCTGTTGATAAAAATATAATGGGGTTTATGTATTGTAATAGGTTCATTGAAGTTGTTAGGGGAGATGTCTGGTGTGGTTTTAACAAGTAAGTCTGGAGCTGTGTTTTACTGGATTTAAATTCTGAGGGCTTTGAAAAAATTCCTGTGGTATAAGAAGATTAAAAGTAAAGCAAATTGAAAAAATACTGAACGAGGACTTTATGTAAGCTTGGCTAACTCTTAGAACGTGCTCTTGTGATGAGAGTTTACAACAGTTGCTGCCAGGCTGAGGAATGCCAGGAGCAATGTTGATAGCAAGCTTGAGCCTGGAATAATTTGGAGTCAAAGGACTCTTGAGAGATGTTAAACTTTCACTCTGACCTGTTTTTTTGTTTAAAACTGAATGCAGTCTGATGAGCCCTCATTCTTACAACCTGATCTGAAGTCTGCCTGCCTTCCCTTAACTCTCCTTCAGCCTATTGGTGAGGTTTTGAAAGCACATTTTCTGCCCTGTTTGGAGATACCAGGCAGCTGAGAATATCAGCCAGTAATGGCTATGTGTGGCTTTGAGTCTTAAGCCCTAAATAAGTCACTTTTCTGTCCTTGATTGTAATGTGATATTCGTTCTGAAACCTAGGTATTCATCCCTTTCTCTTCATTTGGACTAAAAAACCATTAGAGAGCTACCTGATTATTGAATCTTCATGTAGATCCCAAAAGCTCTCCAGATGCCTTCAGTCACCAAAAATATTTATCTTTCCATGTGAGAATTTATTCATAGAACAAAAGAAACAAAATAGGTGGGGATAATGGCCTCTATTCAAGAAGATAAATTCAAATTACAGCAAAATAGTATGTATATGTATGAATGCCACGCCAAAAATTTCACGTGATGGAAATTAGGGTAAGGGGCGGTACACTCCATGGTTGTAATCAGTGCAGTGGCTTGTGAAACATGCTCTCCAGGTGACAAACACATCTTGTAGTGTGAAAGTAAAGATACTCAGGTAAGTGCTGTTTTTTAGAAGGGTGGAAAACCTTATACCAGGTACTGACAGTAAGGACACCACTGTTCTGTGGTTGTGTGCTGCAGGTTTCTTGCCCTGCATTGATTAACCGAAACAGGACTGAGCAGTAGGTGTGGATGTTGCTGTTGTCTTTACTGGAGCTCCCAGTGTAACGGCTTTGTGAGTGCTCTGACTTCATCTGAGGAGCAGGACTTCTGGCTTTGTTTTCTTGATAGTCCTCCCAGCAAGTTCAGGAGAACTTCATCCTCTCTTGGGGATTGAATATTAAAGGGTAAGTATAGACTGAGGCTTTCCAAAAGAAGTAAAGCTTCTGGCCAAGCAGTGGCATTCCATGGACCATGGGACAGCCAAGCTTTAAACAGAGGAGCACGTGAGCCAGAGTGCTTTGTGGTTTTGCAGTCCAGCTGCTCTTTCCAGACAGTAGTTAGCCACTGGCTGGCAATTGAGCTCTCTCAGGAGCTGGCTGCAAAGAGCTGCTCCTCCAGTGGCCACCATTCTGTAAGTGCTCTGTGACTCCTCTCTAGGCTGGTTTTACAATCCTGTGCCGTGCTGAAAGGAACAAGCTGTATGTTTTTTGGTAGGTGGTCATCTTCTGGCGAACATTCAGAGACCTGTGTTGGAAACTGGCCACAAGCAGTCAAGCTGGCCCAGCTAAAAGAGCAGGCAAGCTTCTTTGGGGAAGAGGGCAACCTCCAAAACCACATTAACTGAAATTTGTGCAATAGCATTTAATTAAGGTGTTGGCTCCTTTGCCTCCCTCTGGTGACTTGCAGCAGGGTGTGAACAGTCTTTTCACATACCACCCTCTTGAGTATCTGGTTGTTAAAACTTAGTGTCAAGTCACTGCAAAAAGGCAGAAGCCTCCAAGGAAGTGCATTCAGGGATGGATGACTCCACTGAGTTCCCACTGACCCATTTTGAGCTAATCCATATAGGAATTATCTGTTCTTCATCTGGTCTCATATTTCCCCAGAGCAGAGTTTATCTATTTGAGCACAGCAGGTAACATATGACAGGAATGGGGCAAAACTTGTTGTACCTGTTAGTAAAAGCATTTAAAAGTGGTTCCTTTTCAGAGCAGGTTACCAAAGTGATCCAGTATGACAATTTGTGTGATTTACAAAATCTGTTTGGAATTGCAATTAATCAAAGCACATTTTTAATAGGAATTCAAGATGGCAGGAGGTTGGGAAATTCCCTGTGTTTTTGTGGAACTGTATTAATACTGGACTTCAAGGTTTTTGAAACCATGAAACAGGAGTTTACACGTATACAGCTTAAATTTAGGTGATACAGTTAATTGATTCTAATAGAGTTGAAGTATACCATTAACTTCTTGTGGTGAAAGTGAAAATTGCCACCTCATCCACCTCCAGCAGTTAGAATTAGTGTCCGATGGACACACACATTAAAAAACAGAGATGGGGCAGGATTCTGGAGTTGTTTCCAGTCTCCTTGTCATGCTATCACATTGTCTCTGTGTCTGTAGCAAACCTTCTCTTACCTTATCAGTACAATTTTAAAGTAGAGATTGCTCATTCTGAAGATTTAACCCTGTAAAATTTATTTTTCTCTAAATTATGGTCTCTGGAAAGGGGTGAGTTTTTTCCCCTGGTCAGATACCATGATACAGTTTTGTGACAAACGACTAATGTCTAACTTGTTCTCTTGTCTATGCATAGTTATGTAAATTTATTTGTAGCTGCAGTTTTGGATCTGGAATACAGAGTCCTGAACTGATAGAATTATTGCATTCTGCTTTCTCATCATTCAAATGGTAACTACAAGCTATTTGATCCCTATGCCTTACATGAAAACAAGGGGAGATAGTTGTTTTTTTTTTTTTAAGTATTGTTGTTAAAGGTTTGATTTTGTTGTACTTATTTTTTAAAGCTCCTCATGAACTAAGTCATGGCTTCTAGTTGTTTTTTCCTTGGAAAAACCTCTCCTTAGTATACATCCTATATAATGTGTACATATTTGTTTATGTAAACAGTGGAAAATACAATATTACTAGGGGAAGGTAAACCAAGGAAGGGAAGAAAATGCAATGCAATAAAAAGGTTGTGGTTTCAAAAGAGCATTCATTATTTTGGGTGTTTTCTTTTGTTTTCTTTATAGGCATTGTAACTTTAAATGTACTAAATGTCGATTGATTGTTATCTGACTGTTGAATGCTTCCAGTATGGAAATGTGAGGGGTTTGTGCGTGCGTAGTATTAGTGAGCATCTAGACCTGTCACATTTGCTAAGCTGTTGGGTTGTTTTGAAGTTTGTTTGATATTCTTTTGCAGCTCTTCTATGTGTGCCTTGTCTGTCCTCTGCCCAGTTCTCTTAATTATGAAGTAGAATAAAATTGCTTTTAGTGACACATTTTGCAGCATCATGATTTCATTGTTTTCTTTTGCCAATTTGTCCTTAGTTCCATTGCATTTTAAAAGGATGATGATGCTGAAGTTGCTTAAGAACAAGCTTTTTAAACTGAGAATTTTGGAACTCCAAATTGTCTTTCTTTCAGTGTTACTTTTCTCCTAGTACTTGATTGCCAGCAATTTGAAGATGACAGTTTGTCTGTAATGCCAACATCCAGATTTATCATGAGGATGTCAGCTTTAGTTCACTTAAAAAAACCAAACCAAACCAAAACCAAAAAAACCCCCAAATTAAAATTTAATATTTAGATTTAATGCAGAAGGGTAAGGAGGGGAATTAGTAAGCCTAAAAGACCAAGTAAGAGGCCCAGAAACACAAACATGTGAGTGAGAGAATTGTGAACTCTTCTAAGGGGGCCTGAACACTGGCAGTTTCTTTCAGTTTCATTTAGATTCGTTTCTACTTTGGCATAGTCTTCTTTTGTTCTCATAGTGGTAATATAAGTTACCAGGTTTTTTTTCCTTTTTCCTGCCAGCCATAGCATCTAAAAAGCCAGTTTCTCCTTTTCCATGATGCAGAGTGCTCTTCATAGTCGTGGTCACATCTCTGAGCTGTGGAGGTGGAGTGACTCACCTTTCCCTGCCAGCCTTCTCTTGGAATCCAAGCTGAAGCGATATTTCTGACTAAAGTCAGCACTTGCCTGCATGAGTTTTATTTGGTGAATGGCCAGGATAAGATGGGTGGGTGGGAGAGGGGCAGATGCTGTTCCTGCTGTGTCATGAGGGAAGGAGGATTGCTGGCTTGCCCTGGCTGTCTTCATAACATCCCTGCTGTGGTTCAGGAGGTGTTCATTTGGTCAGAGGAACTGATGCTTTTCTGAAGGTATTTGCAAGAAAATCCAATGGACAGCTGAGCCTGGAGAGAAAGTGTGATTGCTGATGAATAGCAGGGTAAAATTAAATCAGAGCATTTTACTTTGAAATCAGTCTAAACTATTTCTGAAAACAGTCAAATGAGACTTAGGCTTTGTCAAACACCTTTAATTCATAGCTGTAATACAAATACTAAACTGTTTACAGAACTGCCGTGGGCAATGGCAAAAATACTGAAGGTCAAGGCTCGGGCTCTAAAAATTGGGACTGGTGTAGGTTGCTTGTCTCATCTGAAGCATACACTTTGAGTTGAGTGAGGCTGGGCATGCTTGAATATCAGTGCATGCATAAATGTTTGTAATGTGTTTTAAGGAAATTGTATCTCTTAACTGATAAGAGGAAGAAAGCTTTAATTAATCTGTCACTTGAAAGAAAACTTTGAAGTAACAAGAAGCTGTTATGTACTCCTTTTATGAGCAGAGAGGGAAAGTGTGACTTATAAAGTGCTGTTGATTTGTGAGGCTCAGCAGTAGTGAATGGAAGCCTTGAGTTTTCTGTTGTTGCTGTAAAACTGGTGTTTGACATTGAGTCTGATAATCAATGTCGAGTGACTGCCTCTTTTACAAGAGGGATGTTGGGGCCTGGAGCCTGTACTGAGAGTAGGCCGTCCTCTCTGAGAAGGGCATAGGGAAGAGAGCTGGGACAGAAATTGGTGTCTCTGATGGGTAGAAGTAATTAAAAAAAAAAAGGAATTTTTAAAAAATTCCAACTCTGGAGGTAAAACCAGGTGAGAAGAACAATCTAATTTATCAAAATGAAGACTGAAAAGTGCCTTATTTGCCTCCTTAAAGAGGAAATACCAGGCAAGGAAAGGCATGCCAAGTACCCTGTATAGAAGGCTTTGCAGATAGGAAACTGGGAACATGTTTTTGGCAATACAGGCTTGGGGCAAGCTGAGAAGATAAATAGATTTTTTTACCTTCAGATGTGAAGACTGCAGAACTATTTTTCCAAGGAGGTAAATACAAGATGTTTGGCTTCATCATCATAAACAGGAGAAATGTAATAATAACCTGTAATGTGGAAGAGGTCAGATCAAACATCTCTGTTCTAATTATGGGATTTGAGTTTTGTTCCCACCTGGTACTCTCAATGCCTTAACCACATACCCTGAGAGGAACACAGTGGTGTCTGGTCATACCATGTTTTGTAGACAATAAGACTGTTTGCAAATACAGCATAAATTATTTTGTTGTTGTCCTGCTTTGAGACAAATTCAGAGGAACGTCCAAATTTGAACATCCTCTGATAGAAGGCAGGTTACAGCCACCCCTCTTCCACCAGGTTTGGGAAGAAACTCCTCAGAGGAAAATGAAAGAAAAAACCCAAAACTATTTATTTAACAAACACCAGGGAAAAGGATATTGCTAAATAATAAACCTCTAGCTGTGGAGAGAAACCTGGGAAGATACTAGAGTCTTTTGTGGTTGTGGTCTCTCTCCTCCCCGGAGCTGGAGTTCGAGCTGAAACTCCGGGCTGGTGTAAGGACTCCTGGTGAGTTCTGGTGTTCTGAACAGTTCCAGAAGAGAAGAAGAAGCCGAAGTCTCAAGAAAAAAAAAATTAACTCTCCATCTCTCTCTGGAGAAACAGAGCCGAAAGCTGGCTGGAAAGTAGGAAAGGGTGCTTCCTCTGCTCTTGCCACTGCAGAAGCATGCAGAGGAGTAGAGTGACCTTGGAGCACAAACTGCTTTGAAAAGTTTGTCTGGTTTTTTTCTTTCTCTCGTACCCAGTTTTAAAGGCACAGAAAGGCACAGGATTTCATGTCTGGGCATGGAGTGGCAATAGGGGATACAACATCATGAAGTTACCCCAAGACAGTTGTTTTAGGATATGAGATTTGATGCTATCAAAACATTATTAAGCCTTAAACTTGATGTATTTATTTTTTTAAGCCTGTTGTGAGCAAATGTTTTCTTGGAAAAACTGGTTATTGTAGTTTGGAATTTCACAGATAAAAATGCAATAATATTTGCAGAACTGTTAAAGGAAACAGTTGGAAAATGTCTGTTCTTGGCGTTAAATTGTGCTAAAAAGTGAGTGATAAGTTTTTTGAACCCTTTGAAAGATTTTGTTTCAGCAGGACTGGAAAAAAGCTAAAGACCCTGGATGCTGCTGGGTAGTGCTGAGCAAGTTTGCATTGTATCTGCTTATGTTTGTCTTTGCTCCATGCATTCAGCCCTGCTCCCTGGCTTTTCAAAACAGAAATTTTCAAGGAAAGAAGCAGTTTTTAAGAAATTGGCTCAAGTCAACAGATAAGGAGTACTTAATGCATTTTCACATCTTCTCATTTTTTAGATGACCGAGTCTGCAGAGAAAAAAACCCTTGTGAGGAAGATCACTAAATAATGTGGATAGGAGTGATAGCTCCTGTGTTCCTGTGACAGCTGAGGCTACTGTACAAGGCCACAGGAGCCTTTGGGGAATATTGTGTTTAAGCTGGAGAACAGGCTTTGTTTATGTCCATTACCTACTGCTTTTTAGTTCCAGAGGATAGTTCCAGAGAAATCTGCAAGTTAGATTTCTCTATGATACCGTTGCCTTGGCTGCCATCAGCTTTCCCTGGAATTAGGCTTCTGGCAAGGTATGAGCTTGTCCAGGGGAATGAAAGAAAACAGAAGTAATTCTGGGTGTCTGCACCACTCCGTAAGAGTATCATTTGTTTTGTTTGTATTGTGCTTGTCCAGAGTCCTAAGATTTGCTTTGAATTCTTGCCTTTATTTTGCCCTTTGCAGAAGTGTGGGCGGGGAGACCTCCCAGGATCTCCGTCCCCTTGCCAAGCTCTGCGGTTCTGGTGCTGCTCCCCTGAGATTCTCCCGCCTGTCTGGGCTGATGGGTTGCCAGGATCCATCACACCAGGTCCAGAGGGGTTTCTAAGTGTCTTCTACACCAATGAAAAATCCTGTTCTCGCTTACTGTGTAGTCAGTAAACTCTTATAATTCTTGTGAGGTTTGTTTTTATGTCAGTGTTGTCTTTTTTGGTGTTCAGCTTCTTTATCTTCCTCTGACAGTTTTCATACTTATTTCAGGAGGAACAATGCAATATAAGGTTCATTTAGAAAAAAAATCAACAACACCCGTCAACACTCCAAAGAAACACCACCTCCATCCCCACTTCTCACTCTAGCCTTACTTCGGGAAACATTGTGTCGCTGGTTGCTAGCTCAGGCTGCTTTTAGTCGTGTCAGCAGCCAAGTTGCTGGTCTTTCTGAAGGTGGTCTTCAAGGGTGGGCGATTGGAAGATTTTACTTGCTGCTCTGTGGCAGGTGTTGTAAGAACCAAATTTGAGTGGTTTTCCTGAGTTCATGGGAAGAGGCAATAAACAACTTACTGTTTTTGGAAAACTAGTGATTCTCTTGTAAGAATCAAGGGGAAGAATAGAGAGAAGGCCTTATAATTACAAATTAATCTTTATGTGGTTTAGCATTTCGTAATTAAAAAGCCTGTAGATTTTGGTAATGTGTACCTTGCAGATTCATCCTTTGGCTTTATTTTGATGAACAGTGTATGTCATAGGATACCAGGTTTTCTTCCTAAATCATGTGGTACAGAAATCTAGAACTGGTGTGGGTTTTTTAAGTCAAAGTGTTCAGAAAAGAAAGGGGGAGTATTTTGAGTCAACTCTTCCCATTACTTCAATTGCATATCATAAAAAGCATATAAAAATTCCACTGGGAAGTGTCAACATTTTCAGACCTATGCAGCCAAATCATTTAATGATATCTAAACTGGTATGGTGTCAAAAACATAGGCTTTGAATATAGTGTGTCATGTCCACCTTGTTGTTCTGCTTGTGCTTTGAAAGGAGAAAATGCTCCTGGGGCAAGAAGGGCATGCAGGTGGTAATGGCCTGCCTGCTGTGCTCGGATGTGGCTCCTGAAGTCTATAGGAGATGGTGTGCTACACATAAATTTTACCTTTTCCTTTATGAAAGTGGGGTGGTCACAGCTTTCTGGAGATCTTCCTTTAAAATAATGTTTATTGTTTCTGTGTTACTTTGGAGACTTTATTTAAATTGCAGGTGGGGAGTGGGTGGGTGTCACTAATTGCATATGGGGAATTCTGACTACACAGGTAAATGTCTTTCAGAGAGCATTTCTCTCTAGTCAGTGAGTATCACGGCCAGAAGATTAAAAGAATGTAGAAGTGAAATAGGAGTTAAATTAAAGAGAGTTAAACTAAAATTATGCATGTCTTTTTAAATATAATTGTACAAATTTGTGCTGGTGGTTTTAGCCTGCTTAGAAACTTTCTCTCCCCTCTGTTATTTATTGTCTCAGACCTCAAATGATGTGTAGTTTCTTAATTAAAAAAACACCAACCGTGAAATTGTGCTGGGGTCTTTTTTTGGGTGGGTTTCTTTTTTTGGAGTGGTTTTGTGCGAGCGTGTGTTTCTGGTTTTATTTTTATTTTTACAGCACCCTTGGTAGCTCCCTCTTCAATAAACTTTAAAAGTGTTCTTGGAACTTCCCATACTGAGTCTCCCATTTTTTAGTGCCCAGAATAGTGACTCTTGGTCTTTCTGCTTTTGGTATTAGCAGGTTTGTGTACAATATGGGGTGCAGGTTACATGCAGTGCCTAGATTTGGTTTCAGGGTGCAAGATTAGATTCTCTTATAAGGAACAATAATGGGCAAGTGGCTTGTAAAGCAACAGTTGACAAGTTAATTGCATGAATTTCATAAAGCTTTAAAAAAGCACCACAAGCAGCCAAGAAATGGAAAGGATATAATGTTTTTGTTTTCAAAAGCAGCATACTGTTTATGAATTTGTGTTTGCAGAATGAAGTCAATAATGCAGTTCTACAGCTTGTGTTGTTTTGATTAGGTACTCAGAAATGCTTATCGTAATTGCTGGATCACTGGCACTCACAACACACAGCTGGGAGTTTTTGGGAAAGTGCTCACTTAGAGCATACCACAGGAGTATTGAGAAAATGAGATTTTGTTTTGACATAGGTAAAAATGCAGTGTTAATGAAACAGAGATTGTCACTTAGAATAAGAGTGCCTCATCTCAATGTCCCCTCAATTTTCAGTAAACTTTTTAGTTTTGCAGTTGGTTTCCTTGCTAATGCAAGGCATATTATGACTTGTGTGAAGAAACATTTGGTATACACACAGGTGTATTTCTTTTTAATAAAAATGTATGCTTTTATGTAATGGTGGTAGTTACCGGGTTTTTTTTGATTTGTTTGTTTTTCTGCAGGTGGGTTGTTAGATCCTGTACTACATAAATCTCTAACATCTTCCTGCCACTGACACATTAGTAGTTGGAGTTATCTGCAGAACTAATTCTGAGTTAGAAAATGGGTTTGGTTGCCTGAAACTGTTTGAAATATGTAGCCAGTTGTACTTGAAGGTACACATACAGCAAATATTTTATTAATGCTGGCTTAGCAGACACACCCATGTCTCCGGGTGTATTTCTCTCTCTTCCCAGTTAATGATGGGAGGCGATGAGAAAGGTGAATTAAAATTACATGCTTTGCTTGCAATGATTATCCCTAGGTAAGCTGATGCTTCCTAAGTGCCCCTTTTGGCTTTAATGGTGGAAAGTCTTATAGACTCATATTCAGTCTTGTGCTTAGTGTGTCCTCTATACCATCACTGCTGTGCCCCCACCTCTGCTTGTTGGTCTCTGCCACCTTCCTTCAGTCCTCATCCTTGAAGCTGCAGTGCCAGACATGGGGTTCAGCTGCATGTGATGGTTCTCTTCCAGGGGCACCTCTTCTGAGCCGTCTGCTGGGATGGTGTTTGCCATCCTGCTTTAATTTTTGATTTGTGATAGTGTGTGGGTGTATTTGACATGGGTTGTTGTTTTCCTGTCTCTGTGTGCAAGCACATACAGTTCCTACACAGATGATTTTTCTGAGGTGTCAGAAGGAAACAATTTTCTCTGAATGAAGTTTATCTCTTGAGATGATCTTTTGGAATGGGGGGGGGGCAAGTGTCTGCTGATGCCCTTGTCTCCTGGGGAAGTCACAGTAGACCAAAGAGTAGGCTCTGGGAAGGCGCTACAGTTCCCCTATTAGCCACAACTTTTTGTCAGCTTTGCCCATACTGTTAGGAGGTGAGGCACTCATTTTGAACAGTTATTATGGCTTTGAGAGATACATCCACCTCTCCCCTGCACTTGATACCAGTTCTGAATGAGTTCATACTTCAAGTCAGTGGTGATCAGTCTGCCGGCAAGTTTGATAGGTCTGTGGACTATTTCTAATAACTGCCAAAGTAAGTGAGGATAAAAGACCAGCTTCCATAAGCCTAGCCTTTCTGGGCTAGGATGTACATTTTGTACACCTATTTTTAGTGCCTCTTGGAATTTGAACTGGATGCAGTCATGCTGAGCCTTGTTTGGCTGTGTGGTATGTTCTGCTATCAGTTGATTAAACCCCAGTGAAAAGGCCTGTTAAGTCTTGAAGGGGAAAATATCACAGTGAAGCCTTGAAGGGGAAGATAGCACAGTGAGTGTAGAGGATAGAGTAGGTTGGTGTTGTGGCACAGGGGGGATCAGTACAGAACTTGGGTTCCAAGAAACTGTTGCAGCCTCACCTGAGTCCTGTGTTCAGCTTTGGGCATCCCAATGTAAGAAAGAGCTAAAGCTATTGGAGAGAATCCAGAGGAGGGCTGTGAAGATAGTGAAGGGGGCCTGGAGAGGAAGCCGTATGAGAAACAGCTGGGGGCACTTGGTCTGTTCAGCCTGGGGAAGAAGAGACTGAGCAGAGGCCTCACTGCAGTCAACAGCTTCCTCAGGAGGGGAAGATCACTTCTCTGTGGTGACCAGTGACAGGACCCGAGGGAACAGCTGGAGCTGTGTCAGGGGAGGTTTGGGTTGGATATTAAGAAGAGGTTTTTCACCCAGAGGCGGTTGGGCACTGGAACACACTGCCCAAGGAAGTGGTCATGGCCCCAAAGCTGCCAGAGTTCATGAAGCATTTGGACAGTGCTCTCGTGCATGTGGTGGGATTCTTGGGGCTGTTCTGTGCAGGGACAGTAGTTGGACTTCGATGATTCTATGATTTGGTGTTTTCTTTTGATTAAAGTTGGTAACTTTATGCTGTGCCTATACTGGCATTTATGTTCGAATCACAAGCGTGTGTGAGGAGAAGGTACTGTTGTGCTGTTGCACTGGGCTTGGCACTGTACTGCAGAGTGGTAAGGATGACGTCTTCCACAGTGGAACTCAACTAGATAATGTTCTCTAGGAACACACCTGAAACATGATGGCCCCTCACAGGTGCCAACAGCACATAACTGGACTAACTGTGATTGGAAATGAAGCTCACTGAGGACTGGTGGAAATAGTTCTGCTCTGCATGTCCTCTCCATGTCTAATGCAGTTGGAGCTGCAGAGGTGGTGGGAGGCCAATGCCTTATATCTGTGACAGCTTCTAGGGATACTCTGTTGGTCTAAGGTAGTGTATGTGCCATACTGTAGTCAGAAATGTAACAGTGCATTCTAAAAGAAAAAAAGTGAGTATCAAACTTCTTTGGAAATTTCCTTTTGATGGGTTGGTTTTTGTAAGGAGCTGCTGGCTCTCCTGTTTCCCAGTGTCACCTGTCTAATAAAGGCACTGGGTTCGCTGTCTCCATGGTCAGAACCTGTGGTTACACACCACTGTCTTTGTGCTAAGGCTCCAAATAAAGGGGATGGGAATATAAATAGTGTTTGCAAAGAGAGAAGTTCAGCTTGAAGAGAATGTTGATTTTTGTTTTTTTTCATCACCTCTTTTTATAGGGGGAAAAAAATGGTATGCGGCCATTTGGGGAAGAACGATTAAAGCAATCCATATCTCTTACAAAGCGCTTAGTGACTCCTTTATGTAATTTATGCGCACATTCCTCTGAGGGCATGGTCACATCCGCTGTTGTGAATGAAAATGTGCTGAGCTGAGCATCTGGGACCCAGGCTCCCCAACCATCCCTTCTGAGCCTCAGGGGCTATAAGATTGTTTGTTGCTTAAAGGAGCAGTGCAAGAGCAAGGAACAGTTCCCTGCTTTGGGGTAGATGTTGCATTCTCTTCTGGCTGTGAAGTGGGTGTTTTAAGGATGTGGTTTGTGTGTTATGGTTGCATATAGGCTATAGCTGGCAAAGCTCAATGCCTAACCTGCACCTATGTGTATGATTTTGGTTGGGTTTTTGTTTTTGTTTTGTTTTTTTTCCTAGGTGCTGACTGCTTAGAATCTAATGAAATTCAGAGAAATTATTACTCAAAAACACAGAGTAGGTCAAATTTTCTTGTGTGGTTTGTTTTTGGTGAAGATACTGAACAGCTTCGTAGATGTCAAAATAAAATGACTCCTGCTAAAAGGGGTAATGACAATAGAGTGTAAATATGAAATAGGTGAAATCCAAGTCTGAAATGGCACTGCAGGCTCTTGAGGTAGCAGACTGTGTGTGCTTGTGTGTTGTGTATGCGTGTTAAAGATAACTAATGCTAATTATGATTTGCTGTATAGTGCCTGTCTGAGTAAAGAGTCAGATGGACAGGGCTCATTAGTACCTCTGAATTTGTATTTACGTTAGTAGAAAATGTGAGCTTGGGGTTGTCTTAGACTCCCTTCCCTTTTAATAAATAGTATATTAAATTCATCTTGCTAATATTATCCTAAAGTTTACCTCTAGAGTAACAGAATGAAAGGTGGAGTGTAGCTGGTTGGGCAGTACTGAGATCTGACTTTATTTCCTTTGATTGTGTCTGCACAACCAAATGTAATGTCAGCTCCCTGGCATCAGGCAAAATCACAATAGTGACAGTGCATGTGTAGGGTTGAACATTCCAGCTCTTGGTGGTAAACCCAACAAATGGGTAAAACCATCTCTAGAAGATGATAATGTTACACAATTAGAAGAATAAATAGACCCCACCCTGACAATTTTATATAGGTCAGTAAAGATTTCAAAGAATGTATCTGTATTTTCATGCTCTTTTGCTGAAAGTTGTGATGTTGATAAATTACTTCACTATCCAATACTATGCTGTTTAGTCTTCTTCACTGAGCACCTGAATTGTTTTTCAACGTTCATCTTTTACTTCTTCCTAAGAACAATACAATTAGATTTAGCAGCAGAGTTCAGATGTTATGCTTGAGTTGAGGTAGTTCTTAATTTTTTGTAAGAAACACACATTTATAATTAAATGAATTTATGGTCAAATAGATGATTTGCAGAAAGGCTGGTGCTCTAACATAATGTGTTTTTAAGAATTTTTACCAGACTAATTTAAATGCTACTTATCTATTATTATGTTTTTCTTAAACTAACGACCTGTTAAGAGTTTCCAGCTGTCTATTATTTTTTCTTTTAGATTTGCTTAATTAAAATAAGAATTAAGAAGAAATATAACTATGATAGTTTCTGTAATTTCAAAAAGTTTAAGTGAGCAGCTCGCTTATGGCCCTTTATTAGAAGTGTTTTTTAGCATTACATAAAAATTTTACAATCTTGGAAAGAGAGGTTTGGACAGAACCGCAATGTCTTCTTTCAGCTACTGCTGTAGGTATTTCCCAGTGTGATTCTTGGAAGTGCAAAAATGATCAAGGTATGCAATGCAAGAAGAGAAAACCATGGTCAGTTATTGTCATATAGGTGATAGCCGCAAGTTTGATGTTTCATTGGTATGCTTATTTTTTCTTGATTACCTGGAGAGCTTCACTTTTTAGTCTGCTGGAAATAAGGAATAAATGTGCATTGTGTGGGATACTGTTCTCTCAATGTAGAGTATTTCTCTGCTAATTATCTATTGAGTCAACCAATGGTATATATTTTAAAACAGTGAAATTTAATGAATGCCAGTTACGAATCTGGTCCTGCAGATGGAATAAATGACCAGGTATAATTGAAGCAAATACTACATTGACTATGGATTTTGCATATCTTGAAGCTGAATGTACTTAGAGAAGCAGTGGCTGTGTACAGTACATGCACTTCTCTAGCCACTGCAGCACTGACTGCCAGCATGTCTTCCTCAGTCATTGTTATTGCTGGAAGAGATATTCTGTCTTACCTGTAGTTGCAAAGAAATCAGGCTGACAGAGATGCCACTGGACGGGGCTCTGCTTCATGTCAGGGTTTTAGAAGCAAGAAAAGGTTGGAGCTGTAAGGGTATGAAGAGGGAGCAGCTGGATATGGCAGCTCATGTGTGAACAGCAGGCTTTTCTTTAGCGGAGAGCAAGCAGTGTTTTCAGAAGTGTAATAAGCCTTCATGGATAGCACTAATATTCTCACCAAAGCATTACGTGTGGCTTTCAGATGTTTGCTGGAGTTGCTGGTCCAGTGTTAGGTTGGCATCAGAGGGGAAATGTATGGAGGTGGCTGAAAAAAAACCCAAATTTTGAGTTGCTGCTCTCAAATGAGGATGAGAGGAAAAGTAAAATGTTCTGCCTGTCTTGGAGGGAGGTGTCTTAACTCTGACACTGAAAGCTAGACTACTGGCCTTGGTCTCAGGTTGGTTCTCTAGAGGGTGATCTTTGGTCTCCACGAGTTCATGGAAGCATAAAATGTGTAAACCCAAGTTAATGTAGTCACTGTTATATGAATAGCGTGAAGATATTAAGATTTGATATTGATAGGCAGTGATGCATTATTGGAGGGATGAAGAGAGTGAGGCATGGGCTTTATGCAGTAGTTGTGATAGGTTTTGTATTTGTGTCCCTGTGCTATCTGCCACAATTAGGTTTGAATAGCCTTGTGAAACCCAGGCTGAGGTTGCTTGTGATTCAGGATACAGAAAAAAAAATATGAAATTTGATGACAGGGGAAATGTTTGACTGTGATAGCAGGACTCCTAAACCTACATATACTGGAATCTCAGCACTCTGACATGAAAACACTTCCTATTTATATTACATTTTAGGCTTTAGTGTGTCACTTGAGACTATGTGCTTGCAGCTTCAGCACTTGTGATTTATTGAGGATATCACTCCATATTTAAAGTAATGTCAAGTGAGGCAAATAGCATCAATCATGTGCTCTGATGGACACAGGTCTGGAGGCAGGGCAGGGTGTGTGGGCCCAGGGTGGTCCCAGCCTGTGTGATGCAGCTTCAGAGCTCTTTTGCTCGAGGAAGGAAGATCATCATATGCGGGCCATCTGGGATCATAGAGACTACAGGTGGCTAGTTTTGGGTGTGGGATAAATAAGCATGGCAGCTTTTCAGTCAAGGGAGAATCCTGCCACCCTGAGGGTCATCCTTTTTTCCTGCACTTCTACTGCACCAAGTTCATCCTGAAATGGAAGAAAACTGCCCTGAAAATGAATACAGCATTGTTGTGTGTAAGATTATATGCTGTGCTTAAGCTTGGGAGTTTTGGGGTCCTGTAGGATGCAGTAATTGTGCAAGAAGAAGAATTCAAGGTGGTTTTAAGTTTGAAGTTTTAGCTAGCCAATACTTGTACAGTGGTCACTGCTAATAATTTTATTCTTCTGCCATAACTGAAGATAAAATGAGTGTAAATGAGAAGTACTAGGAGCCATTTGAATTTTTCTGCCTAGTAGACACTCAAAATAATTGTTTTAGCGGTGGGCAGTGTTTTATATGGTTGCTTGGCCTTTATGGATTATCCTTCTTGGAAAAAACATCCATTGTTGCTACTGTATCCTTACAATTTCTGTTGAGTTAGGATAAAAATAAAGCGCTGGAGTCGTGTTTATAGCCAGGAATAGTAATAAAAAGAGCAGCCAAAATCAGGCTTTTTTTGTCACTGACTTCACTTTCAGTGCTGTATCTATTAAAAACCCACAGTGTACTTGTTTTCAGTTATTTTCAGTCAGTGTTACATCTGGACAAGAAGGAAACGAGGTTTCTTGTTTAGTATACTGTGCATTTCCATGTGTGCTTGCTAACAGCTGCCACAGAAATGCCCCACTTCCCAGGTGCCCTCACGTGACAGGGATGAGGCTCTGTGAAGGCAACCGAATAAAGAGGATGATAGTTCATCTAGCATGGAGGGGTTGCTGAGGTGAAGTCAGCCTATGCTCTGTGTCAAAATTGGTTTCGTTAAGGAAAAGAGATGGGATGATTCTCCTCAAAGTGAAGGAACAGGCCATCCTAATGTGCTGGGAGATGAGCAGGCAGGGAAGAAGACCAGCCAGGTTGAACAGAAAAGCTGGAACTTGGGGAAAAAATAAGAGTTTAAGGCCTTTGGAAGAAGGGGAAGACAACGCAGGAGGACTGCAAGGATGTTACGATGTTGTGCAGGGAGAAAATTAGAAGGGACACAGCCCAACTAGAACTTAATCTGACTACTGCCATAAAGACAATGAAAAATGTTTTTATAAATACACTCACAAGAAAAGGAGGGCTACAGAGAATCTCCTTCCTTTATTGGATGCACAGGGAAATATGGCGACAAAGGATGAGAAAAGGCTGAGGTACTTAATGCCTTCTTTACCTCAGTCGATAATAGTAAGACTCATTGTTCCCTGAGTACTCTGCTCCCGGAGCTGGAAGATGGGGATGGGGAGCAGAAGGAAGCCCTGTAATCCAAGGGGAAATGGTCAGTGATCTGCTACACTCAGACATACACAACAGTGGCACCAGATGGGATCCAGGGGAGGCTCAAGGGAGACCTTAACACTCTGCCTGACAGGAGGTTGTAGCCAGGTGGGGGTTGAGCTCATCTCCCGGGTAACAAACAAGGGACAAGAGGAAATGGCCTCAAGTTGCACCAGGGGATGTTTAGACTGGATGCAGGAAAAATTTCTTCACTGAAAGGGCTGTCAAGTGCTGGAACAGACTGCCCAGGGCAGTGGTGGAGGCACCATCCCTGGAGGGGTTTAAAAGATCTTTTGTTGTGCTTTAGGAATGATAGTCCCCAATTTAGTGCTCTCATCAAGACTCTCCCAAACCAGACACAGCTCACTGGTTCCCCAACTCCACCTTCCCCCCCTCCTTCTTGCTCTGGAGTGGACTTGAGAATTGGAGGCACAAAAAAGTGAAAATCATGGGTTGAGATAAGAACAATTTACTGGAAAGAACAATGAGATAAGAAAAATAAACAGTAACAGCAACAATATTAATAACAAAGGGTATAAGATAAATTATTTACACGGAAAGTGAAACAATAGCAGACTACTGCCATGGTGTGAGATGATATCGAATAACAGTAGTCTGGCCATGCCCTCTTCCTGGGTACTATAGAAAATAAACCCTGTCCTGACTGAAACTAGAACACGTGTAGATGTGGCACTTAGGGGCATCATTCAGTGGTAGACTTGGCAGTGCTGGGGGAATGGTTGGACCTGATGGTTTTAAAGGACTTTTCCAGCCTAAATGATTTTGAGATTCTATAAGCACTTGCATCTTATGCCAGTGTGTTAAGGGATGATGCCGCAGCCAGTTAGTTCTATTACAGTCTGGAAGCCTGTCCTTAGATTAATTGGGTGGATTTAATTGATTTTCCACACATCCCCTCTTCCATAGCAAAATAAGCTTAAAGTTTGCATATTAATCAATGTATACTTTTTTCTTCTGTGTATTGTCCTCATTGCCAGTTGGTATAATTAGACCATGGCTGTATGTCATTGTTGCTGACAAACAGGTTTGGCACAGACTCCTGCAATATGTTGCTGTGCTGGGACTGTTCAGTGTCATGTACTGCCAGCTTGGGTGCTTGTGGATTCCTGTTAATCAATTTGGCCTCAGTGCGACCCAAATCAAATGTTGCACTCTGTGATCTTGTTACATTCACACCCTGTAGCTTACACTGAGTATTTTGATGCTTGCCTGACCACACACAAGTTTATTTTCTGATTTTTGTTGTTTGTTTGTGATAAACTGAGTGGACAATTAGAAAAAGGGTTAACATTTTTGTTAAAAAATAAAACCCTATGTGATCCATGTGCATGTGTACTTCAGTTATGTTTCATTTAGGTTTGTGTGGTATTTCAAAATTGGTTGTCTTGGCCCTTGTGCTGGTGGAAGGAAGGCCAGGCTCTCAGCCTGGATTGGTGGCCCAGTTCATCGCTGTATTGACTTTTAGAAGCTGGCAGTCCCTGGTATTCTCTAATAATCAACATTGTTTTTCAAAACAAGACATCAAAAGAACATCCTCTGGGTGCTGGTCTTATAAGTATCTTGGTTTATGAGTAGTATCTACAGCTTCAGTGGTAACTGCTTTCACAGAGAAGCATCATTCTGCTTGGGGAATATGAGGAACGCTCCTCACCAGTGCATTGATCTGGTTGGGTGAGGAGCATTTCACGTTTCACCTGTGGGTCTTTGTGGGACACTATACAGAATTTACTGTTTGTTTTGTTTGTGAGAAAATAAATCTCCATTTTACTATTTAAATTGTGTCCTTGACAAACTGGCTAGAGGTTTGTATTCCCCAGTGGATTTAATTGGTGTATGAGATGGAGTTGTCATTGCTGTACCAGTGTACACAATATATGGTATTGCAGTATTGTTTGTGCAGGAAAAGTAAAAGGTTTCTTTTTGTTTACTTCTTCTCACCTGCTCAGAATTCAGAGATAGATTTTGTAGACAGCCTGTGTACTGATTTTTCTAAGGAGTAATACTGCTTTGCATTCTTTCATTTATTTTTGTGTTCCTTGAAACTTGGTAGGCATTTACATTGAAACTGTCTTTGTGAATGGTTTCCAGAACTGAACACAGTATTTTGCATTGACAAGTAGTAAATGCTTTCTGTGATGCTTTAATCTTGTATTTCCACCTTTCAAGTGTCAGCAGAACTGTCTGGGTAAGGCTTGCAGGTGGTGTGGGCTAAAAGGTGAAAAAAGTGAGAGTCCTTCCCCTCCTTTGGCATCCACTCATTCTTGTCCTCTCCTTCCTTACTGCGTTTGTTCTCTGAGAAGAGCCAGAATTGGTTTCTTCTGAAGGGACCTATTGTTTTAGGGTGTATTTCTGTTACAGCTTGTCCCATTTTACTTAATGTCAGGGGAAGAAATGTCCTGTTGTGGTAAAAGGCTCTGCTTTCCATCCCTTGTGAGCTGTCCTGGGCAAAGAAAGAGGAAGAATTTGTTACCTTGCCTTTGCACTTGTGCATTTTTTTACATAATAATGTAGTAAACAGTTTGCTTGTGCAGGCTCAGAATGAAAACACCAGACATGTAACACTAATCCCTTCCAAGAATAAATGCTTGAGTGTTTTTGTATTGTGCTGGAGATCTGGGATTCATGAAAGACTGAATGGCAGCTGGGACAATGCAGGTTTTGTAACCATGTGCTGTTTTCAGTAGGATAAAGAATGAGGGCTAGGAGTGCTCAAACGATGGTCTGAAGAAGGTATTTGGTAAACACAGTTGATTTGGGGTGTTTGCTTTTCTAATAATTTGTTATTAACTCTAAAGTGAGTTTCTCATCAACTTTTAGAAATAGTAAATTGCATCGTAACTTTGATTATTTTTTCCGAGAGACTTTGTAAACAGTTTAATATACAGATAGCACAATAATAATAGCTCCATATCCCCAAACACAGATTTACAGAAGTTTGGTTTTGTTTTTCAGAATTTTCAGTCCTTAAAGTTTCTGCCTTGCTCAGTGGTGTGTTTGGAGTGAAGTGAAGCCAGTGTTGGGTAAAGGCTCCGATTATTTTTAACAAGCTTGCTTACCTGACTGTCGAAAGCTGAGTAATGTACTTTGTCAAACATTATTTCACAGTACAGTGTTAATGCAGGGTGACTGCGTTGCTGCATCTCCCAGGGATGCCCCTCCTGGGAGGGAGGGTGGAGAGAGCCCTGCATGGCAATGTTCCATGACTCTGCAGTGGCCCTGACACTTTGTGCTATTAGGACTTCTCAAAATGACTCCTTAATTTTTCTAGTAAAAGATAATATTGTTTTGAGGGAGCAGAAAAAACATCCCTGTGGAGAATCTCACTGTAGGAGCATTTTTAGGTTTGTCCACCTTACAACTCTGACCCAGATTTTCAGCATACTTTGGTAACACTCAAACACAGAAAGTATGATTTAAACTCTTGCAAGTCTTTAATTCAGTCTCCTCTTCAATGGCAGTGATGGATTTTCAATGGTGTTGTTTGGACATCTCTTAAAAAAGTCTTGTGTTTCCCTCAATGCAGAAGTACTTGGTCAGTGACCTGAATGGTCTTGAACCTAGAAAAGAAACTTCATGGTGGTTTTGACCTTCCCTTGTAGCTGTGTGTGAAACCATCTTTGTGCTGCTGTCCTGTACCTTGTCATTTCATGCAAGCCCTGGTGCAGGAGATAAAACAGTTTTTTAGTGCTTCACGTCTTGTTGGTTGTGTAATCATATGCGTCTGTTGTGTGTCACTGCAATGGATTTATAGGGTTTGTTTATTCAGGCTAATTTGACAGATTTTAATAAAAAGTTTTGAATCACAAGTGGGTAGATAGCTCATTTCTCAGAAAGTTCCCTGAGCTAGAGACAGAACGCAGTATCTGTGTGAGGAAGAGAGTTTGGCAAGTCCTGTGAGAACAAGCCGAAAAGGTCTGATGACATGACCACCCTGAAACCTTGCAGGCACCAGAAAAAATACTTTCAAATCCCTTACTTCTTTGAAAAGGCTAAGAACTGATGGCTTGACATTTAAAACAAATCTGCATTTAATTTATTCTTCTCTATAATGTGGGAAGAAATAGATGTTGTAGACTCTAAACTTGTCAGGCGAACATATTCTGAAGATTTACTGAGATGGTGAAAAGTATGGGCATAGAATCTAATTCACTGTGAATGTGGAAGAAAAACAGTAACTGTTTTTCCTGTTAAAAACTGAGGAATTGTTGTAGAAGTACTAAAATTCTCTCAGTGGTTTGCATTTGTAAATCAGTAAGGTAAACAGATGTTTGCCAAAGTCAGGAGGTGGTTAGAGGAAGAAATTGCAACAACTTACCAGTACTCTTTTGGAGCCGGGGATGAGCTCATTGTTAGTATAGATTTGATACTTATTTTTTACCTTTATGTAGCAAAAGAAAATTAAAGTTTATCTGAAACTATATGTGCTTCTGATGATACTCTTTGTTACTTTGAAACAACTTCAGCTGTCCTCATGGTTCTACAATGCTGCTGTTAATGGATGATACTCCCTATTATGTTAACAGAGGGAAGAACCGTATAATGTACCCTGGCTGACTGCAGAGGGTGAAGATGGAAGACCATGTGGCCCTGTCAGCAAAAGGGAGAACTCTGTTGCCAGTTGGAATGAGTTGAGGAACCCTTACAAATACTCTTTTCAAAACATTGTAGTTGTGGGTGATTTGCTGATATGGAAGTATACCATTAGTGAAGTCCCCTTGGTATGTGCGTACATACTGTGAATGTAATACTAGGAATTTCTATATTTTGAGTAAATCCTCAGTTTGGGGTCCTGCATTGGAGTACGGAGTGCCTCATCACTGCAGACTGAGTGTGATGAGGAACACTTACCTTGGCTAAGCCTAGGCTGAGCACAAGCAAGGGAACTGCCATGTCTTCTCCTGAGGTTTTCCAGGGCCTCTGGAGCTGGACACTGTGCTGAACCCTCTTGACATCTTGGCAAATCCTGGGAACTGTGACCATGTTCCTGAGCTTGTGGACAGGAAGGGGGGAGCTGGGGGAAGGCTGCTTGCGTATAGCGCGCTGAGAAATCTGTTTCTTGCTGGAAGGTGGTTGTTGCCAGCTGGAAGAAGGACTGTAAGCTCCAGTGCAGATCTCTGACCTTTTCACCTGTCTTGGGTTGAAAGCACTATTTCTTGGTGTCCTTTTGTATGAAGGTAATGCTTGAGGTTGTCTCAAGGCTCATATGGAGTCTTCCCTACTTGGACTTTTCTGCTCTGTGGTGTATTTTCAGGTAATCTTTTTACTGTTTTCATGTTTTTGCTGTGCCGTGCTCAAGGAATCCTGCCAAAGTTATTGTGGCTGCTGAGCATGGCTGCTGCTGCTTTCAGCAGCAGAACAGGGTTGGAAATGGAAGGAGAACATGAAGGGAGTCTTCTGAAGGTGAGAATAGGAAGGCAGGTGTAGGTTGCCTTGGATTACCTTAGCTTGTACATGGAATAAGAGCAGGGTATTAAGGTAATTACCGATGTCAGCTGTATTTGGTACTATATTTTCAGTGGTACCGTTTTTTTCAGTCTCTCAGGACAAGTGAAATGAAGCCTGGTTGTGTAAGACATCCTCGGGTTTTAAGGTTTCTTGCCCTGAGTGTGAAAACAAATGTGTGCAACTTTCAGAGAGCATATTCTTTCAGAAGAGGAAGAAACATCCATAGAAGAGGCTTTGTGGCAGCTTGGGGCAATTTTTGCCGGTGTGGGTTGTGAGCAGTTTTTCATATCTGCAGATAAATCTGTGTGGAGAATTGGAGGAGAAATAAACTGTTGTGTTGCTGCTCTGTAGTGTTTGGATTGTGGGCAGCTTGTGTAGAGTTTGTGCTCTACATTTAGTACTCTGGTCAAATTCCCTGTCAGGGGTCAGCATCCCTGCTTGTAGTCCTTGGATGTTGCATCAAGTGAAGTAAAATACATGTTATTTCTGCTTTCACTGCGCACTGTGACCTAGCTAGTCTTAAATAAAAGTTGACAGGCATTGTTTCTCTATTACTGTATGGAAATAAAGCTTCCTTGTATTCCCTGCACAAGGCGTCATTAGTGTTCAGTGAGATTTTCTGTAGTAGAGCACCAGGCTCAGTAACCAAATAAAAATTTTTCTTCCATTGTTGCAGTGTGTGTGGCATCTTTCATGGTATAAGTCATTCTTACTACATCTTGATAAAGCAACAAGCAGGAGGTGGGAGAGCATAGTATTGTTTTCTGTTTTGTGATGGTGGTTTATCAGGATGCTATTGCTGATGAGTGTCAAAAGCAAGATGTTGTTTTAATCTTCCAGATTATTCATTCAAAAGACAAATGAAAAAATCCCCAAAAGTAAGTCACTGTTTGAAGGATTTATGTGTTTTAAACAGCAAAAATACAATGGAGCTTTTTAAGACAGAAAATGCTCACCTTTTAAGTATGTGGTTCCAACATGATTAAAAAACCTGGAGGGTTTCTTACTCTCCTTAGCAGAGGGCTAATGCTTTGGGGGTTTTTTTTATGCTTAATGATCTGTGGTGATTTTAGTCTACTTATTGGTAAGGAATCAGCCTTCGTCTTTATTATGTCATCTTATTTGGATCAGTTCTCTCGGATCTGGCTGTACTTTACAATGGATAATCTCATTTTTCTTTATCATTTGAGGATCTGAAAGTTGCCTGTAAGTTCATCTTAATCTCTTTCATGGAAATCTCTTAAATTCAATTAATATGAATTTCAAATATAGTCCTTAAGGATGCTGCGTTTGAATGCAGTACTTCCCATGAGCCTTCAAATCAAATGTGTGTGAGCATGTCTATTCTGCTATCACTGTTGTTAAGACAGAGAGCAGCTGCTGTTAGTGGGTGGACCTAGAAGAGGAGTCTGAGGCCTTAGTATAGTTGAACAAACCGGAAACCCATATTCTGAATTTTTGACTTCTGGTTCACCTCTTCAATCAATTGCTTTTTCTGTCCTTGTCTGAATAAGAAATGTTAGTGTAAGATTCTGGCAACCGCAATAACAGTGTGTCTTCTCATAGAAGAGCAAGAGTTGTCAAGCGCAGTTTTTGTGTTTCAATGTTTTGCATAACTAAACTTGCATGTGGTACCTACTTCTGTATTATTAGAAAATTACTGTAAGAATACCACACTGGAAAGAAGTTCTTGGATTGACAGAATCTGGTTTCCCTGGCTCCCAGACCTAACCAACAGTTGGGTATTCCATAGCACTCAATAAGATCAGAAATCCCGAACTCATGGTGGGAGTATACCTTCTAAATAGGAAAGAGTGAGAACATAAACAGGGTATTCTGCTGTCTATTTGGTTAACATTCCAAATATTGAAATCAGTAAAGCTTTTGCTGAAGACCGTCTGTGGAAGAATTCAGATGAAGGCTGTGTCTTTAAAGAGAGCAGTTGCTGTAAGGTACCAGAGGTAGGGTTTGGTAATTTAAATATATGTATTGGTAAAATAAGTGTACTTCTGTAGGGTGGCCTTCATGTATTGGGAAGAGTGGTTTGAGCGTTTTTTTCGTTTTGTCCCATATTGCTTCCTGCGTATTAGTTGCTTTTTTTCCTGTTGTTTTCTTGAATCTCATAGCAGATTTTGGAAAGTCATAGGCTTAACGTAACTATCTTTCTGATTATTGTGTCATTAGAGATTCATTTTATTTGCGGCTGGCTGAATTCCTTCACATCCAGTTTTGGGTCGTTTTGCTTAGCTTTTTAAGCTGAAGAGTTGCATTCTATAGAGTAACTGGTTTGTATGGTCAAGCCTGTAACTCCTTTGGTTTGTTATTTCCAATAAAGTTGAGACTCCTGGCTTATATAATCTGTTTTTGTTTGTCTATCGTGACTGTGCAGAGGTGTACGCATGTAATGTACCTGGTGTATGATCCCTGCCAAAGGGAGAATTGGTGCTGGGCCCATCATGTATTACTGTTGCCCATTCTGCTGAACAAAGCTGCTGGGTTGTTTCTGTGAGGGCTTCACTGTGTCTTCATTTCCTTGTTTTTTTTCCTTACTCTTGTTTCTTGTTCATAGGTCCTGAAAAGGAAAAGGTTCTTGGTTTTGAGCATTAGCACAATGGTATGAAGGTCGTGTACAGTAGCATTTAATCAGTGCAGAATGCAAACTGTAGAGGTGAAACCTGAAATGTGCCCAATTGAGAGAATGAAAGAATATTTTTATTCTTCCCAAAACTGAGGAATCCTCTACCTTTTTCTGTTAAGCACTTCTGAAGGTCTTTTTCTTTATTACTTAAATTTTTATTGTTAATATTTTATGTATGCAGTAATGATGGTCTTGTCTTTGGTCTGGTGGATGAAATTAAAGAAGCTGTCTCTGTCTGCTAGAGCCAGAAAGTAGAGAGATGGAGAAATGGCTTCACCTTGGAGACCATGGGAGTGGGGCATAGCATCAGAGGTTGAAGGCCAGACTTTCTTTTGAATATGCAACATGATTATTATGAAAAACCTCATGGACATGGAGTAGCTGCTCAAAAACCAGCAGCCGGGTGCACAGTGATATGAAAATAGCTTGTATCTAGTGGGATAGTGAAGTTTGGGTGGGGTGTTTTTTTGGTGTTTTTTTGTTGTTGTTGTTTTGTTTGTTTGTTTGTTTTTGTTTTGGTTTGGTTTTTTTTTAGTGGCAGGTGATTCAAGTACCCTAAAAACAGATCCAGGGCAGGATCTGTTTCAGTATGGGATGTCTAGTAATGCTGTATTAATTCCCTCATCACAGTTCTGTTGTGGAGAGATAAAATTTCATAGATTTTTATAGAGGAAGGATTGAAGAACTGGACCTTCAACTTAAAATGAATGGAATCTGTCAGCCATCTATTTGACTCTGTCAGGCTTTTGTATATGCCTTGAAGGGCATCCAGGTAATGTGTTACGTTGTTTAATCATGCTGTTGACAGATTAGTTCCTTCTGGCTTGCTTATAGTGGTGTTTTTGTGTGCTAAAAAAAGGTTTGTCTAATTGGAGATGTGTTGGCATCTTGGGTAGCATAAGTATTTCAGGAAGGATCTTCTGGGCATGTTCTTCCTTGTAGCAGTCAGTGAGTCCTCATCATGCCAAACAATTGGATTAAAGTCAGTAAATGCCAGAAGTATCTTGTTAATTCATCTTCACATTGTTTGTGGAATGAAATTGGGAAATTGTTATTTTTATTAATATAATAATAATAATTCTAGTAATCCAACTAGTCGGACAGCTTGCAGAGAAGACTGAGTCACAGACTCGCGACTTGAGCAAAGAATAGTTGTGCATCAAAAGAAGATGAGGGACCTTTGGCATACATGTGGAGTGCTGTCATAGTGCAGAATAGCTGAAACACCTCATGTTAAAACTGCTGAATTATGTCAGACTTCTCACGTGGCTCTGTTCAGATGTTTGTGGCTCAGCCCAATGACAGCAGATGATTCCATTCTGCATCTTTTGGAGAATAACGTGAATAATGCAGTCTGTGGAAGAGTTGCTCTAGCAGTGTAGATGGTGCCTCTGTATCAAGGACAGATAAAGAACTGTATGCAAGATAAGTGATAATGAGAATAAAATATCCATCTCAGAGCTTCCTTTGAAATCCAGTTGATGCAGGGTCGAGGTCCTGTTTCACAAGGAAAATTACAGCTCTTCTGGCTGTGGTGAGTTTTGCTCAGGTAGAAAAAGCTTTGTTCAGATTGGAACACAGGAAAAATACTCTGAGCAGGTTGGTTTCAGCTTCCATTTTTTTCTTGGAGAAGCTTACAAATGCATTGTATCGTTGCTGCACTGCAGTAATAATTCTGTAAATTTAGAGTAATTAGTTCAGTTGTCTTTCTACAGTAGTGTTGTTTTTCTACAACAGGAAAATTGTGTAAGCCCACAGGATTTTCCAAATCTGAAAAATCTGGTATCTCTTTTTCAAGGAATTTTATTTCAGGAAAACTCATGTGCCTTGTATAATTTAACTCACTTTGTCTAATTACTGTATTGTCAAAAATACAGGATGTTAGCACTGTGTCGTAAGTCAGTCATACAAGAGTCATGCTTAGAAGTGTGACTCCAGTGTTGTGGTTTTTGTACTGATTTTTAAAGTTATTATTAATATGTATTTATTTATTTAGAAAGTTTCAAGTCCAATTACTTAAACAGAGGCCTTTGAAATCATATTATCATCTGTACTGTAAGCAAAGTTTGCTGATTTGCCCACAGGGATCTAAAAAGATAAAAAAGAGTGCCGAGTAGGTAATTTAAATACTTTATTTTCTTCCTTCCTTTTTTCCTCCTTCAAAATGCTTCTAAACATCCTTTTAGACCCTTCTAGAACCATCCTTAGCACACTAAGGTCCATGGAAGACACAGAGATGATTCGAGACACCAGCATGGCTTCACCAAGTGCAAGTCCTGCCTGACCAACCCAGTGGCCTTCTCTGATGGAATGATTACATCAGTGGACAAGGGAAGGGTTACAGATGTCATTTATCTGGACTTCTGTAAAGCCTTTGACTCGGTCCCCCAACAACATCCTTCTCTCTGAATAGGAGAGACATGTATTTGATCAGTGGACTGGTAGATGGATAAGAAATATGTTGGATAGTCACATCCAGAGGGTGGTGGTCAATAGTTGAGAGTCCTGATGGACATCAGTGACCAGTGGTGTCCCTCAGGGGTCCAGATTGGCAGGGGTGATATTTAATACCTTCATTAATGACATAGACAGAGGGATTAAGTGCACCCTCAGCAAACTGTTATCACCAAGTTGAGTGGTGCTGTTGCCTGAAGGGTGGGATGTCATCCAGAGGGACCTGGACGAGCTTGAGAAGTGACCCATGGGAATCTCATGAGGTTTAAGAAACCAAGTGGAAGGTGTTGCATGAGTCAGGGCAACCCCTCGTATCAATCCAAGCTGGGGATGAACAGACCCAGAGCAGCCCTGGGAGAAGGACTTGAGGGTGCTGGTGGGTGAGAGGCTGGATATGCCCCAGCCGTGTGCACTGGGAGCCCAGAAACCCCCTGTGTGCTGGGCTGCATCCAAAGCCCCGTGGGCAGCAGGGCAAGGAGGCGATTCTGCCCCTCTGCCCCGCTCTGCTGAGACCCCACCTGCAGTGCTGCATCCAGCTCTGGGGTCCCAGCACAGGAAGGACATGGACCTGTCGAAGCCAGTCCAGAGGAGGGGCACAAAAGTGATCACAGGCATGGGACACCTCTCCTATGAAAATAGTCTGTGAGAATTGGGATTGTTCAGCCTGGAGAAGAGAAGGCTTCAGGCTGAACTTATTGTGCCCTTTCAGTACCTGAAGGGAGCCTACAAAAAAGATGGAGAGACACTATTTACAAGGGCCTGGAGCAACAGGACAAGGGGGAATGGCTTCAAACTGACCGAGAGTAGGTTTAGATTAGATATAGGGAAGAAATTCTTCCCTATGCAGGTGGTGAGGCACTGGCACAGGTTGCCCAGAGAAGCTGTGGCTGCTCCATCCCTGGAAGTGTTCAAGGCCAAGTTGGATGGGGTTCTGAGCAACCGGGTCTAGTGGAAGGTGTCCCTGTTCATGGCAGGGGGTTGGAATGAGAGGATCTTTAAAGGTCCTTTTCAACACAAGCCTTTCTAAGTTAGATGGGACTCTATGAGAGGCTGAGTAACAACAATTCTTTTGAGATGGAGGCAAAATGTAAGCATCCCTGAAATGGATTGCTATCCTCTTACAAACAATCCTTTTGCAGCTCAGTTTTAGCAGGAAAAGTTGAAAAACAAATCGCATAAAAAAGGAATGAGGATACTATACAGAAGAATTCTTCTTCCACGAGATGCTTAAGCTTGATAGTGGAAATGCGATGAATGAGATGTGAAGCTATCTTACAATCATCAGCTACTTTGAATTAAAAATAATAAATTACTGAGCATTGACATTTGAGGGATACAGTTCATTTGAGAAGCTGACATTGCTCAGAAATAAACCTCTTTATTAAGTTCATTGAACTAGGATTGTTCTTCAGTTTTCAACTGAACAGATAGAATTTAAATTTGTTTCATATTATCGAGTTTGGTTCTGCATATAGTAATTTTCCTTTTCACATCCTTTCCAGGTACACATGCAATGAAATAGGCTTAAAATATAATTTACACCACCAAAAAAAAAGGTGCTTTAATATAAATGCAAACTAGAAGTTAGGGCTTTTTTTAATACTTGCTCTCACCTTGTAGTTTCAGTTTTGCAGCAGTGAGTTTCATGGGTATAATAGGACCCCAGAAGTTACTACTGAGCTTGGTTCTGGGGTCTGTTGCATTGCTGTGAAATGCGCTCTTATTTTTCTTCTACTTCATGAATTTGTTCAAGATAAGTGATAGTGGCTTTGAGTGTTGGAATATAAAATACAATGCTGGAATTAGAAGGTTTACAGTGATTTATTTCCATGCAAAACCTTGATTTACCCTGTAAAACAGAGTCTTGTGTTTGTTTTGGGGTAATGATAGCCTTGAAGGTGATGAAATTTAAATGCAGTATCAGTAGCATTTCTGCTTGTGTACATGTACCAAAAGAAATCATAACACTTGTCATATTTATTGGTATCATTAAACACCTCTTTTGTCAAACTTGCACACTTGCTGAATTTCATCTTTTTTTTCTCCTTTTTTTCCAAATGAATAAAAGATCATTAATTCTGACAGGATTTGTCTTGTTTACCCTGCCGCTATTAGTCAACACATATACCCACGTAAATGACCAAAGACCGTTTCAAAATCTAAATTAATAGCTTGGGAGTAAGATTAGGGTTTTTTTTTACTTTTATCTTCTTAATGCACTTTTTATTCAGCTTATAAAATCTTGGTGTTATTCCATTTCCTCTACCTTCCCATCCCCTATGTTAATGGTTAGTTGGTGCTGCACTAGATTTAATGTTTCCTGAAAGTCATTCCAGTCTTGGATAATTTTGGTCAATCTGCTTGTTATAATTTTTCTTCCTTCCAAAATGGCAGTTTTTATAAAAAATTGTGACTGAACTGTGTGGAGGTACCTGCAGGCTGGGGATAACTGCTGGCTGTGAGGGTTTCAGTTACTGTTAAGATCGATGGCTAACTTCAAGCTCTATAAATTTGGCTGTGGACTCTTAAGGTAATTCCAGAGAAGATCTGGTTGGGTGAAGGTTGTCCCTGCTCCTCCCATTATCCTCCTGCCCTTGGTAGTGCACATCATCCATCACCCATACCAAACTGCTGGCGCTCCTGGTCTGGTTGTGACCATGGTGACGTAGAGGCTAGAATGGAATACAGTATTTCAGTTGGAAGGGAGCTACAGTGGTCATCTAGTCCAGCTGCCTGACCAAGTTACAGCCTTTTACTAAGGGCATTGCCCAGTTGCTACTGACAGTCTTGGGCCATTGCCAACCTCTCCAGGAAGCCTGTTCCAGTGTTTGACTATCTTCTTGGTAAAAAAATGCTTCCCAGTGTCCAGTCTGAACCTGGCACAGGGTTGAACCATTCCCATGCATCCCAACACTGGATCCCACAGAGAAGAGCTCAGCACTTCCCTCCTCAGGAAGCTGTAGGGAGCAATGAGGTTACTCCTCAGCCACCTTCCCTCCGTGCTAGATAAGCCCAGAGTCTTCAGATTTTCCTCATCGGATGTCATTCCTTTCAGCCTTTTCAGCAGGTTTGTAGCTCTCCTCTGGATGCATTCAAGCACCTTCACATCTTCTTAAATTAAGACACTTAATTTGGAGGTTGTGGGAGTGTGGCTTTTAGGGTTTTTTTGGAAGCAGACGTTGCTGGTAGTGTTGGTGGTAGGTAAAAAACTCTTGACACTGCACTTATATATGAATGTGTTTTTGTTATGTTCATGTAGCTGATGCAAAGATCTGCCTTCTCTGATTTGATGGGGCACTCCCTGTGATAATTCCTCACATTTATAACTACATTCAGAGATGTTGATTTTTGTAGCTAAATTTTAGTTTTTAGTCACTCTCACAAGAGCATGGAAATGTGTGCAGGATAATGCTGGACAGGTTCAGCACAGGAGCTAGGCTTCTGCTGCTCTTGTGGTTCTCCTCATTGCTTCCCAGTGATTCCAGGGATCCCAGGAGGGAAATCCCTTTGCTATTGTGTGTGTGTTCACACATACACATGCAGGTCAGCTGTTTACACAGACACTTCTGCTCAGGTCTTGTGAATATCTCTTGTATGCACTTGGTCGCTGGTTCACTCAGGTCTTTGGAGAGGGGAGCACTCAACCTCACTGTTGCTCCAGAAAATATCCTTGTGAACTCAGTGCTTAATCCTGGCATATTTTTGGTTTGGTTTTGATACTTGATTTCAGGGTAGACAAATGCCTGGGGCTGGGTTGGGGTGTCATTCTACAAGTACATGGAACATGACCTGAGGGAAGCACTAAAACTAAGATGTATGGAATACATACAACCTATATCTCAGGACCTTGTGAAGGGTTTGGGTGAGGAGAATGGTTGGCTGCCAGAAGATAGTTTTGAGAGTACTATATTTTCCTCTGCAGGCAGAAGGCTTTTAATTTATTTGTGGAGCAGTTGATCCTTGAGCTGCTGTGGAGATGTGGATATTGTGCTGTTGTGATGCATTTTGGCATCATTGTTTAGGAAGCAGGCCAGGAGGACAGTGTGCAGATAGTTGCACTTGGATTAAATAGGTTATAGTCAGGGCAAATAAACTTCTCTGGTTTTCCAGCAGCTTTTTGACAGAGTCTGTTTCTCAACCAAATTTTGGATTATGGCTTTTTGTAAATTAGATACAGATGTTCACAGGGTTTTCTGCAGGTTAGGAAGGTGCTTCTTTCTGCAATTGTTTGCAATAAGCATTCATCTTCCACGAGGAGCAGCTGTACTGAGCAGTTTTAGTAAATAATCATTAAAATGTTTTTCTGACCTGTTTCTATAGGCTGTTGACAACAGTAATTGCTGCTGCTGTTTCTATGTGAACACTGTACAATAAAACACTGTTTCTAAATTATTCATGTTGATTTTGACAACCTTACTCTTTTTCACCTCTAAGGAAAAGTGAGGAGATGGAAAATTTTCCTTGGTTTTGACAAACAGCCATCCTAAAATTGTGAGGAGACAATAATTTGATATTACCTCCTTTTCTAATTTGGGTGGTTTGTTTTAAAAAAATTTTTTTTGTCCTGATTGCATTTTTAAGAAAGGAGGAAATTTTTTCGTTGTGTATCTACATGTGCAGGTTTTTAAAAACAATTAGTCTTTAAAGCATTTGTGTTCTGTGAAGATCCTAACAAAGCTAAGAGGAGAAATATTTTATAGCTTAAATAAGATGTCTGAGCAGAGTGTGTAACAGATTAGTCTGCCAAAGTTGATGGCTAACTGATGTGCAAGAAGTCATGGATTTGTGTCTGGTGACATAAGCCTGTATTTGCATGGCATTTGCCTGGTTTGAACCGCAGGCTTCTAGAACTGAGCAACAATCTTCACTTGTAGGGTGCAGCAGACCAGACAGTCCAGTGGAACAAACCTGGTCTTTCCACTGGGAATAACAAGTCTCTGTATCATGTTTTGCTCACTGAATGTGTAAGGCAAGCAGAGAGTCCTTTTATGCTCATTCTATTTTTACCTCTGTTCTTTTAGGAAAAACAGTTATGAATGGCCCCACTTCAAAGATAGAATTTCTTTTATTTTGTTAAAAGTCATAGAGGAAATAAACTGCTATGTATGCAAATTGGTGCTGCTTTAGTTAATGAGAAACCTCAGATTTCAACCCAAATATGGTATAAAAGTTTGGAGGAAGCACAGCTGTGGGTTGGAAGGGTGATGTGTTATGATTGGATATGCTGAATTGTTCACATTATTTGAACCCGTGTTTTACTATTATTGTCAACAGAATTGTTAAACCTTAGAACTGTAGTCGCTGACTTCTTGGTTGGAGGTTTGAACTGGTGTTAGCATTAAAAATGAAAATCAGGGAGGGATTATTTTAGTCATCTCCTAAACTAAGGAGGACATTTGTTGTTCTTGAACAAGTTGTAGATATGGAGATTGTTATTGAATGTCCTCTCCTTGAAAGTAATTGCAAATTAAGTAATTATTGCAAATTAAATACACTTTGGATGTTTATAAAAGTGGCTTCACGTTAGTGTTTGCAGAATAAAGCAATATAAATCACAGAAGCTGTCTTAGGGACTTCTGGGGAGTGGTTTTTGATATTTCAGTGGTTAATAACAGCACATAGAAGGTCTGATGCTTATTTCCCTATTATATTGTAGTTCTTAATTATAAGTTAATAGCAGAGCTATCGGAAGTGGTATTACTTTGGTTCCTTGATGGAAAACCTCTTGAGGGTTAAACCTTGCAGACTGTTTCTGAATAAAACCTGAATTGTGAAAAAAGCCAACACTTGTTGGTTAAGTAGGGATTGTGAAGCGCTATTAGCAAATACACTAATTGTTTTTGTAACTGCAAAAACCAATGACAGAGAGACTGGAGGGGGATATGCTTTCTGTCTTAAATAATGAAAGTGTTTGACCAGAAAAGGCGTTTTGATATTATAATGGAATGGCAGTGAGCTAAAAAACTCCTCATGCTTTTTTGTTCATGTAAGGTATTCCTTTTTATAGTTTTGTTATTGGATAAACTTCTTTCAGTCCTCTGTACTTTGCTATCAAAATCCTTTTTGAGTGTCTCAGGAATGGTATAAATGGCATCCAGCATGCCATGTGGACGTGCATCTCTCCTCAAATAGATGTGTTAAACTTCCAGGCCTGAAAGACAGGAAAGCAGAGGCATCTCTACTACTTCTTAGCATGGAAAGGAAACAGATTCTCTACATCTTAGTCTTTTAATGCTTGCATGATTTCTTAATTTTTTTCTGTGTTGTATGTAAGTCAACCTTTTGACATGAAATAAATACTTGTAATGACTATTTTCCCTCTAAAAATAAACAGAAAAATACTGTGAAACACCTATTTTTAAAGACAGGCTCCAGTAATTAAGTGATGCCATTCAGGGGGCCTTGCTAAGACTGACCTTGTTTTGTCCTAAGTTGACCAATCTGAGGAGAAAACAGCTGAATTATGTCCCTCTTCTTTCCATATCCAAAGCAGTTATATACCTAGTGGTATATAACTTTTTAAAGGTTGTCTTCTGATTTCAGTCTTTAGTGTTGGTTGGATTTTCTTTTCTTTAATATCCCCACCTATGAGAGTATGCAAAATACTGAAAGCTTATCTTTAAAAGATATTTTGAATTTGTTTTCTTTAAAGCAGTGTTTTAAGCACTTTTATCATTTATCTGCTCATAAGAAGGAAATGTAGAAGAGGAAGATGCATTCAGCTGGAGGTAAAATGAGTCTTGAAACTGGAAGACAGGCCTCTGCTATGCTAGACTTCTTTAAGGGAGACCCTGTTGTCAGTACTGAGCTTTATCACAGCCATGGAACGTTTCTTTAAGAACTTGTACCCTTACACTTCTAAAAATTAATAATTTTGTTTTCTATATGAAAAGATGTCAGGCTAGTGCTTGAATGTCTTGTGACGTAGTAGACTAATGTAGAGATCTAAATAGTGTACCATCAATTGAGATAATTTTTTCAGAGTTCTGTAGATGCCATTTTTCAAATTTATGTAGTTCCCATTACAGAAATCATATTACAGATGTCTTGTGTAAGTGATGAGTAGTGTTCTTACTTGGTCTCTGAAAACTGGATATACTGAGAAAACCTGAGCATAACATTTAAAGTTACCTTGAGACGCTGTGCTAATTGGTCTTTTATTTAATGATTTGCCAAGAGGCAGGAAAAAAAGCCATGCTGCTACTTCAAAGTCATATGCAAAGGAGACAAAATAATAGGTCATTACAGTTCCAGTAATATGCTTGGAGTTTTTGCTTTTGCAGAATACTAATAAAGTAAATAGTTGCTGTTAATGTAATTTGTGTCCCATGAGTTATTCTTTGGGAGACTAATCTGCCTGAGAGCTTTAGGATTAGTGAAGGAGAGATTTACCACTACAGGCGTTGGTGTAACAAACTGGACTGTAGCTTTATGTTATTCAGCATTACTTCTATAGAAGCTGCTTATCAGTGTGGATCGGTGCTCTAGATTATTTAATTGCATTGTAATGCAGATATGTTTTTTCTTGTGAGGGTATGAATGTAAATGAATTAAACTATTGGTTATGAAGAAAACTTGAGTGATGCATAAAATTCGTCACCAGCTCATATATTTTAGCTGGATATACCTTTGATGTGACCAGCGATTAATTCATTCACAAGTTTAAAATGTTATGATAGTATTTGTGAGACAAATCACTTATCACTGTTTTGGTTTTACTAATGTTTTAGTCTCCTGCTTTTTTTGAGTTTTTAGTCTTTATTAGTGTATATGTTTTACAGAAAGTGCTACGTTTCCTTGCCTTTTCCCCCAAAATACTGCTGTTCCGTCCCCTTTGTGATCAAACTGCAGTTCAATGTTTCTTAAAATGAGTAATATTTCATGAGATTTTACGTTATCAGGAACTTGCACCATATAGAGACCCCTTGAAATTAGTTATGTCAGCTAAATTTTATCTTTTATTTTTGGCTTTTATTTTGGTTTAACTTGGCAGTGTTAGGTTTACAGTTGGACTCAATCTTAAAGTCTCATTCAGTCTAAATGAATCTTTGATTCTATGATCTAAATACTTTAGTTTGGTTTACAATGTCTGTTAGTTGCTCTAGTATTTCTTTATAATTAGAAACATGTAGCTGTCCTGATCAATCAGGTGAAGTGCTATGCTGAGCAGGTCATCAGGCCCTGACATCTCAAAATATAGAAGGCTAAATGTGCTCATCTGATAATTTAATTAAGCTGGGAGATGTCATGGCTTTTCTGAAGGGAATGAGATTTTAAGTAGACAGGCGTAGGTTGTGTTTTTCGAGTTCAGTTGATAGCACTTTAAATTTTATCTGTCTTTCTAGCTAGGACAAAAATAATATGCAAAAGCTCCCTGTTACAAAACCACAAGGCAAGTTCTTGATAAATTTAGAACTTATGATTTTGAGTGAAAAAAATTTAAAATCTGCCTCAGTGTTACTACTGTATGCTTTATTAATTTAATAAAGATTTGAGTTGGAGGAGCGGACTGGGAATATAGAGTTCTTATCCACACATCACCTGTGGAATGACTCACTTCTATTTTTATTGAAATTTTGATAGGGTTATGTTGCATGTATAAAGAAAAATAAAATAATTAACTTGGAGGATATTTTGCAGATAGATGTGTTACATTTGAGTTGCTCTCCAAAGTTTCTGAAGGTATTGGAAGGAGTAAGCATGTCATAGTTTTCCTGATCGAGGCAAGCCAAGACAAGGTGTCATCCCAGTTATTGGAAAATTCTCTAATTACCCAGTGAAACAACAGTGATAGTTGACTTTTAAATTGTACAGAATGTACTTGTTTCACAGGAGAAGAGAAATTGAGATAGTAAAGGGAAATCTCGGCCAGCTGAGGTGTTCCTGTCTTTTTTTTTTTTTTTTTTTTTTTCTTTTTTTTTTTTTTTTTTTTTTTTTTTTTTTTTTTTTTTTTTTTTTTTTTTTTTTTTTTTTTTTTTTTTTTTTTTTTTTTTTTTTTTTTTTTGGAGCTGAATTGCGGTAACAAGTTAACATCTTATGAAAACAGGAAAAGAAATGTCTGTCCTTTCTCTTTAAACAAAAAAACCCCAAACAAAACCTTGGTTTAATTTTGGCATTTTCGCTTTCAATGCAAATCTAATGGATAGTTAGATGTTCACTCCTGCAGTGTTTCTTAGTGTGGAGTTTGGGGTGTTTTTAGTATTGTAGGCATATAAAATTCTTTAAGTCTTTTTTGTATTTGTTTAAACAAAGAGTGAAACTAATATCCCGGGTCTGCATACCTCCCATAATACTGTAATTCTGTTTCTTCAGTTTTTTGTGAATTTTAAAAATGTTTTTAATTTTCCCTGTGAGAAGCCTTCTAGCTAAGAGATTAGAAGTTGAAAATAGGTATTTAAACTGAAATGACTACTCTACTGTACCTTGTATTTGATGGACTGGCCTTTGGAGTGCGAGGGGCAGTGGAGAGCTGTAGACTTGTCTCTTGAGGTACCTAACCCAGAGAGGAGGTTTCTCTTTGTGTCATGTTCCTCAGATGTAAAACAGAAGCGAGTCTTTTCAGCTTATACCTTCAGGGGTTGGCTCTTGATTTGCCTTCAGTGCTGTGGTCCCATGGGAGAGATTTAAACCCATGCTGAGCGTGCCTGTGATGTCTGGCTCTGTGCCCCAGCAGTGCTTGGTTTGGGTGTCAAGGGCAGTGTGTCTGCGGTTCAAGAGGAGCACCTGTCTTGAGCCTGGTGTTCTGATGCTTGTTGGGGAGATGGTATTCTGTAATTCTTGGTTGTGAGCTAGACCTTTAGCAGACCTATTTTGATACTTTCCAGCCCCTCTGCATTTTGAGGTTCAGTCCAAGAAAAGCTTAGGTCAAAGCTGTTTTTAACCCACCATCTTCATAAGACATGATAAAATAGAGCCTGTATGCTCAACAAGGAGGTGAACTACTGAGGGGCTTGAAAAAAGATACACTGTGAGTTTTTTTAGGAAACTCTTGCTAAAAACTTGCTACTCTTTCATTAGTTGTTAGTAAACTCCTCCCCCCACAGAATAACAGCTATTGTAACAGCTATTGTATTATTGTAACAGCTAATTGGAAAATTAAACTTCTATAATTGTGCTCCAGCTGTGCTTGTTGTTTTGTGTTTAGCCCAAGTTGGTAAGAAGACAGTTTTGGGCCACAAAACAGTTTAGTTACAGCTTTAAAATGATACTATTGTAATCTGGATTTCTGTGAAGACCTCAATTTACATTTCTCACATCTCCCTGAATCAAAAATTCTGGTCTTTGGTGCAATGGGTGGATAAGTCTGGACTTTGTTTCAGGCTTGCTTGACCTGTTGCTGCTTTGGCTGGACTGAAATGTCAGATGTGAGCTTAGAACTTTTCTTCTCCTTCCAGGTGCCTGCTGATGGAAATGCAGGGCTGCTGGCAGAGCCTCAGATTGCCATGTTCTGTGGCAAACTCAACATGCACATGAACGTGCAGAATGGAAAGTGGGAATCAGACCCCTCTGGCACCAAGACCTGCATTGGGACAAAAGAAGGGATTCTTCAGTACTGCCAGGAAGTAAGTGCTGTCTTGTGAAAAACTATAGTGGTTGTTCTTTCAAAAGCCTAAGTGGAGGCATGTGCTGGAGAGCTCAGTCTGTAGGGATCTTCCTTTTCTTTTTTGACCTCTTCTGCTTCATTGCCTTCTTATCCTTTCTGAAGAGGTTCTCTCCAGCACCTGTTAAAACAGCTTCAGGAATTAGTTCCTGAGGGAGTCACTGGGACTGTTGGAAAATTTTGTCCCTCTCTCTTCTACCCTTGGGTCATAATTTTTGTATAGTATGTGTGCAATGGACTTCTTTCTTAAAAAGTGTTTTGAATAAAGCCGAGGTGGTAGTTTATTATTTAAAATGCCCTTGGTCTTTTAGGGCCGATTTGGAAAGATAAGCTGTAACATGACTTTTGTTGTTCTGCCATGACACTGAAATGCACTTGTGCAGTCCAGAGTTATTGGCCTCTGCTGCACACAGAACCATTCACAGTTTCTTAATAGAAAAGCTTCCCCTACAGATGAAGTCACAATGACTGATTTCATATTTGAGAGCAGAAACTTTTTACCCACTTGCTTATATCCTAAGAACAGATTGTGGATCTAATTTTGTTTTGTCTCCATGATGTGAGAGTACGATAACCTCGTACCAGTGTGTGACAATTTGAAAAGAAAATGCATTATTTCATGCAGTGAAACAAAAGGGCATGGTTTGAGTTGCCTTAGTCCTTACATTTGCTATGCCATCTCTTTTTTTTTTTTCTTTTTTTGAGGGTTATTGCATATTGCCATAGCAGTAGTTGCTTTGTTTCCTAAATGTCAAACCAGTTCCTGTGAAAATATTTCTTTAGAAACCAAGAGAATTTATTTTTCAGATCTTTGCTCTTAGCATCTTCATTCCTGTCATTTCACCCATTGATTATTCTTTCAGGTTTTTGCAGTGTTTTGTTCAATTTTTATTGCATTTGGGCAAAATAATTTTAAGGATGATATTGTAATGGCAATTGAAATTGATTCTTCATCAGTAGCTTTGACTCTTTACTAAGAAAATTGCCTTGTGAACATCATATTTTTGTTTGTCACTAGCAAGAATACCTAACCTATCCTACTAGTACAGTTTCAAAGATTTCTTCTGGTTTTCTGTTGTCTTCTTTGATTTGTCTAGATAAAGTTGACTTATGCATAATGAAATTACTGAGGGTGAGGAAAGGAATAATAAAAAAAAGAGCATCAGGAACTAAAAATGCATCAGTGACTAAAGGTAGTAAGTCCGTCTAAAGTTACAGAAATAAATATGTGAATTATGGAAGTAAGATTATAAAGTTTGAGGGCTTTTAAGCATGAATGTCTTGGTAGGTTGGGGGTTCATCCACAAATGCTGCAGGCAGGGAAGGATCTGGAACAAGGTCTCAGAGCTGTAACTGTCAACTGACTGTCAGGTGATTTTGAAATTTGGGGTGGCATTTAAAAAAAAAAAGCCCTGTCAAAATTAAAGAGAAGAGGTAAGCAAAAGCAGTCAGAAGGTAGTAGACATAGATTGTTAAATGACAGAGAGACTAATAAGAAAAATTTTGACTCCCTAAGGAAAAAAATTGTTTGCCATGCATGGAGACTGAGAGAGCTTAACTGGGCAAGGGCCCAAGCGCCTTAGTCTGGCATAGATGTGAGTCCTGGCTGGAGCTGAGGAAGGTCTAAGTGACAGTGATAGGTCTCTTCTAACCTGAATTTTTTTGCAAATCTGAAATTTTCTCATAACTGAAACAGAGGAGAGACCTTGTGTTACCTGGGTTTTTAAGGGTAAATACTTAAACTCCAGTGTGTTAAGCCCTATTTTGTGTGCTTGACAGTTTAGTAGCTTAGTATTAGATGATTGTCACAATTTTGGAGTGTCTCCAGCTCCAGTTAAAAGTATGGCTTACAGGCTTCTGCCCTGTCGTGGGGCAAAGCACTGGCAGGTCTACTCCCTAAAAATGGGGTGGGCATTTATAAATTTTAATTAAACTCTGTTAATTATGTGAAGCAGTATGCTTTCACCAACTTGAAGTGAGCAATTCCGCTCTGGTGTGTTGAAACACGGGAATCTGGCAAAACCCCCCCATCTTTTCTTGCTGTACTCACCAGTATGCTTTTGGTTTCTTTGCTGGAAACTGCCAATATCCTGCTGTCCTGCAGTGTCCTTCCCACACACCCCCTTGAGACTGCACAGTGCAGCTGCTGTAGGCTGCTGATGGAGAAGGGACAAGGTGGTCTGGGGTGTAAGAGCATGAGGCAGCAATGGAGTCTCTGCCAGCAGGTGTTTTGGGGTGAGGTAGAATCATGTGAGCCCCAGGTTTTTGAATGCTGGTAATAAATTCAGAAATGGATAGCAAATATTAGAAAGTTCAGATCTGCTGACAGTAATTTAAAACAAAATGCCACATGGAAATTGATCCAACCCAGCAGGATGGAAAGAAGCTCCCAGTTCTGTAGACACTTGCCCATGGTCCTCCCTCCTTCCCCACACCCCTTCGGCCAGATCTGTGGCATGCTGGGCTTGGGCTTTGGCTTTGGCCAGGGAATGTCACTGATACTTTGCTATGATTAAACTTGCCCATGACCCCACAAGAGAAACTGAAGAGTTGTATAACAGCACCCACTTCTACCAAAGAAATTAATTTGTAGAGATTGCTAGTAAATGCAACTAAAACTGACTTCTTAGCTTTGGAGAACCCCTTCTTATTGTGGTTGGTATTCCAAATATGCCTCATATTTCCCTTGCTTTCTGCTGTTTACCTTGGCTGCAAGACAGTACTTGCTGTCAGGGAATGGGAGAAATTTGCATTTTCCCATTAGCAGGAAGCAATAAGCAGCAAGGCTGAGATGTGTACCTGTTGTGTTGGAATAGTATTCAGGTAAAAATCTCCTTTTTGATTGCTTTTGCCAAATATGATCTTTTCCTTCCTTTCTTTTCTCTCCTTTAATGCTGCTTTTTTTCTCCACAAGGAGGATTGCTTCTTCGTATGTACTTTTATTCTTGCTCTAGGCAGAGGCTGAGTGTAAATGCTCTGCTAATCCAGGGGACAGGTATGCTTTCTGCATCTGCCTTCATGTTCCCTGGCACTGTGGCAGCTTTCTTGGTTCTTCACTCTTGCTGTAGCAGCGGCTCTTTGTACCACCTGCTGAGGAACTGGGTTTTTTTACCCAGCTCCAAACAGCTCTGAAGTGACAGCAAGCAAGGGAAGGTTTGGCTTTTCCACCCTATACTTCTATTGAGAAATCTGTCCATCTGGTTTTTGTTGCAGATTCCTTGTGAGTGCTGCTCCAGGCATTGTGATAATGACTGCATTGCAAGGGGAGATGCACTCCTACAGTAAATCCTGTAGAGTTAGCCCATGCACCCAGTTCTTCCTCCAGCCTGGGAAAGACCAGAGAGGACATACCAAAAGGAGCCGTTTGGGTGGAAATCCAGTGTGTGAGTGCAGTGATCTTGCTCTGTGGCTCCTTGGCTCTAAAGCAATAGAAAATTAATATATCAGGAAACTCCACTCACTGTTGATTAGAAAATGGTACTTCATGTGTTCTCTGGGTTTAATTTATTCCTTGAAGGTATTTTTCAAAAAATAAAAAATACCATCTTTCCTTTCACCAAAACTTAAAAATAAATGTGTTCCTCTGTCTCCTTGTTAGCTTTTCTTTTAAAAGAGCTTCTCTTGACCACGCAAGGCTAGATGCCTAAGTGATGGGCAGGGCTAGGAGGTGCATAGAGTACAGAAGGACTTGTATTTCTCCTGTAGAGATGTACTGTGAACCTTGAGATTCTCATCATTTCCTCTTGCAGGCCACTGCCAGCTTAGGTGGATTTTGAAGTCTTGATGCAGGAAGTAGCAGTAGAGGAGCATTCCAGGGCAGAAAGGGAGAAACAGGGAATAAGCAGAACCACCTACATGTTTTAAAGATTAATGTTGCTTGTTTTTGCTTTACTTCTTTTGAGTGAGAGCTCAGTGCAGCACAGGAAATATCAGAGTTTATATTTGGACAACATATCACACAGTTTAAATATGGCACAGCTCAGACAGTAGATTGCTTTTTTGAAAGGAAATGGAAGATAGTTGGATGCTGCCTCCCAGCTTCCTTGACTTAAGTTAAACTCTGCCACTGAACTCATAGGAAGTGGTCCTGGAAGCACATCTGCACATTCTATTGTGTTCAGTGTAAGCTGGTGGCTTCTCTTGTTTTTGGTTTTTTTTTTTTAATATCACAAAATGAAACTTTCTTGGGTGGAATGAAATGCTGTTTAGAGAAGTGCAATTTATTAGTGGTTTCTTTAAACTAGCTAGTATGCTGCTGTATGGATTGTACCTGTCACTGGGAAGTAAAACTGCATGGGCCTGATCTGCAAACAGCTGTCAAGTGCAAGGGCTGCAGGTGATAGAACAAGAGGGCATTGATGTAAATTTGGGTGGTTTACAGCTCTGTGTGCCAGAATACCTAAAATGTTGAGTGATCTAGGTGACACTTCAGATCAAGCCACTGGTCAGTGAGTCCTGCTGCTGACACTGCAGCACCAGCTGTTTCAGAAGAATTTTGGGAAAACTCTGCCATGCTACACAATTACTTGATAACTACCCCTGGGGAAAGTTTCTTTCTAACAGCCCCTTATGGGTGGTTAGCTGATGTCCCAAAGCATGTGGGGACCTCTGCTCCTGGATTTGCCTTTTGTTGTTTTTTGGAAGGACCTTGGTTGCCCGCACCTACGCATATTGAAGTGCTGGGGTGGCACCTTATTGTCATAGAAAGGTGCTTTTGGAGGTCAGTCACCTCCTGTCTTCCTAACAGTGTTCATAAAACCCATTTGGAGCCTGCCCTTTGGCGCAGTGTGCTTTCAGAGTTACATGAATATGCAGAGTAGGAAGTTAATTTAGCTGTGCTTCATTCCCTGTTTTAGGGGAAAGTGTTCAGATGGAAGATATTGGTGTGTGTTTTATTTTATTAGCAATTTTGAGCAGCTACTATGTGCAGAATTTTATGTCTAGTGATTAGGATACATTATATGAGTTCCTTGAAGGATTGAAATTATTTTACCATCTGTGCTGAACTCACTGTCCAAAATGAATTGTAGAACAGTCACAGCTGGCAAAAAATGTTTTTGTCTAATGCATGTTTTTTCCCCCACTTAGTTTTGTTTTGAGATGCTTATTTCCGTTTTAAGTATGCATGTAACTGTTTGTTGGCTTTTTTCTTTTCCCCCAAGACCAAACCACAACTATAATAAAATAAGTTTGGGTGTGGATATTGTGAGGATGAATTAAACCTGGGAGTTTGGAGATCTAGTGCACTTTGTAATCAGCAGCTGGCTCACTTTGCAATCTTTAGCTAGATGCCTATAGTAACTTTCAGATGTAAAGTGAGTGTTGGCTTTGGGAGGTGTTACACTTGGCATCTCATGACTTCTTGGTTTCTTTTGTAAAGTTGTGGCAGGTCGCCACTTTCCTTTTAAACATCACTGGGATGCATGAGCATCTTGTGGTCAAGTGTGTTTCTTTCAAATATCCTCCCCAGAAATAATAAAATTATAAATGCATGTTACTACATTCGTAACTGTTATCTTTCTGTTACATGGAGCAGAAAATAGTAGGGTAAATTCTTGTAACAGGTAACAGCTCATTATAGCTGTTGACAGAACACTGTTGACATTTCTAATCTCTAACCATAATGCTTCCAGAAATTATTATCTTGTCATTTTCTCAAATCCCCTGGGTTTGTGCCGTGTGTTTATGTATGTTGCTGGTGAAACCCAAAAGCCACTTTTAGCCAGGCCCAATACAAGCTGGGGTATGACCATACTAAAGCTTTGACATTAATTCACCCCACAATCCCCAGATGTCCCCTGTTTTTGACATGTGCCAGAAGGGCCACCAAATGACTGGCCCATCTCTTCTTTATTTATTTGCTTGGCTTCCTCTTGTTACCATGTCTGATAATCCTACTGTGCTTGTTGTCCTGGGGCCTACTCCAGGCAGCACTGATGGCAGCAGTTCCTTCCCTCTGCTCTTTGTCTTCCTGCTAAAGAGTTTGCTAAACTGCCAGGGATGACAAGGTTTTTGAAAAGAGAAAAATTGTTTGGCCTGTTTTTTTTCTGAGAATTTGAGGCACAATGACAATGGTCTTACTGCTTCAATAATGGTTTCTCTCCACCTTGTCATTTTCATTGTAATAGAAATCGTAGGTTTTATCTAGGCTGCATAATGTGCTCTTTCTACTTTCTTAAAGCTAACAGCCATGGTATTGAAGGTGAAAATGAATTTTAAACCTGCACTACTCGAAATTCAGCAGTCTAAAAAGCCATAAATTTTGCTCTGAGGAAAACAATCCATTTAATGAAACATCATGGAAAACATACTGATTTTTGGCAGCACAGAATGTCCTTAAAAACAAATGACATTTTCAACAAAAATGGATGTTGGTATATTTGAAGATGTGTACAGTCATTCTTAGAAGTTTGACTGAATGGTATCTATGGGGAAAGATAAATACATGGTGGCACAGACCCTGGGGGGAGGAAGGTGTCACACAGCAGACCCCTACAGCGAGGAGCCTGCTGGAAGCTGACAGATGAGTGAACAGTGCATGATCACCCCATAGAAGGACATTAAAAAGATTTATTGCTGATGTGGCAACATGGGATTGGTTGTGTAGTGAGAATTGCCATGTAAGGAAATGCTGTGTCTTGGGGAAGTGTATAAAACCAGCTTGTTTCCTTTGAATAAACGATTCAGATCGGAGATCCAGGAACCAGAACCAGACTCAGATTCAGTCTGAATTTCAATCACCAACAGGTATCTTAGCACTGTTCACATTGATTAATGAGGTCTTTGGTTTTACTTAGCTTTTGGTCCACAGCAAAGGTTGAACTAGTTTACTCTTTCTGCCAGTGCTTAAATTTCATTTGCTTGGAAACAGAGGGACTATTACTGATGGTATATTTATGCTGCAGTTAAGCCTTAGTATACTCACCTTCTTGAGAAAGAAGGCTGGGGTTTTTAGGCCAGACTGTCGTCTACCATTGAAATATATTTCAAATCAAGTGACTAATAAAACTTGGAGCTTATGTTGCAAGATGATTCCTGTCTTTCTTTTGCTGATAATAAAAGATCTCCCTTCTTGTTTTTCCCTGCACTGTTTTTTTTTTTTTTCATGTCTCAAAAAGAAATGAAATGAAAAAAATAAGGACTTTTTCAAAGAGTGCTTCTGCTTTGAGGCTGAGGGAGGAAAAAGGATGAAAAGGGATGAGGATTGTCTGCATAAATAAACATTTAGGTAAACATGTACTGCACTGTTTAATGAAACTGCAATGCTGCATTTTCCTCTAGATTAATTTTGAATTTCACAGATACGATGGACAAGATTAATCAATGGGTTCCATCAGCATAATGTTTGTGCCAGGAGTACAGTAGTTTATTCTGTCTTCTAAAAAACACAAATGCAATGGCTGTATGCAGGGCAGCCCTCCTGCCTTGTTTGGTTCATAGCTGAGCTAGCAGATGACCATTTAGCACATGATTGAGAAAAAAGTTCTTCATTATTGTCAGCAATCTGTGTTCTGTGCTTGTGGTTTGCTCCTTCAGGTTACAAAAGGACCAGCCATACTTGCACTAGATGCTCAGCATGCCCAGCTGAGGGAGCGAAGCTCAACTGGCCCAGCTCTTGGCCCAAGATACTTCTGAGAGGGCTGTGTAGTGTTGGATGTGGTCTGTAGAGACATTGCCTTTCCCACATAGCTGGTGTCCTGGTGGAGGCAACATAGCTAACATCTACTGCTGCATTTCACATTCTCTTTTCTGTCTTGCATACAGAGTTCTCATCATATGTGGTCTGCAAGTTTCTTTACAGACACATCTCCCAGTCTTTAACTGTGTAACTCTGAGATAGACCAGTAGCAGCTGTTCCTTTAATAAATAATAAGCATAAGACATAACAGGCATAAAGTGTGATGGTTGCCTTAAGTAAGGAAAAATCTATTATTAAATATACAGCTGTTATGTTCCAGCCATTTTGAGGAGGATAGAGAAACTATTTGCAAGAGCCTATAGTAACAGGATAAGAGAGAGAGTGGCTCCAAACTGACAGAGTAGGTTTAGATTAGACATTAGGAGGAAATTCTTCCCTGTGAGGGTGGTGAGGTGCTGGCACAGATTGCCCAGAGAAACTGTGGCTGTCCCATCCCTGGATGTGTCCAAGGCCAGGGAGGTTGGAACAAGATGATCTTTAAGGTCCCTTCCAACCCAGGCAATTCTATTATTTTTTTCGTCCGCCTTTTGAGACCGTGGTTGCATGGACACTTCAGTCTGGCACAGATCTATCCCAGTTTTGTTCAAGATCAGTCTGGGTCCTCTTGAACTCCTGGCACTTTCCACTGTGATGCAGTTTTTATTCTTAGGGGATTGTTTTCGGAGATAGATCAGTTCCTTGATCCAACTTCTGTGCTAGCAGTGGCTCTTGGAGAGATTTCAGCAGTAAGTGGACAAGATGGAATAATGCAGGAATTGTGCCCTGGCAATGTTAGACTTGTGTCCAATTCAAGGCACTGAAACCACAGCCTCAGCATCTGCAAGTGTACCTCTGCAGATAGATGGCTGTTGCCTCCTGGGAATGGATCTCCTGAGACCTGGAAGGCTGCCTGCAGGGTTTGGGTGGTTGAGTGGTTTTGAGTGTTTAGGGGCTTCATCTCCTTCTGGTCTTACCCAACTCTCTGTGCATGATTGTACGTGTGTGAATAAGTAGTATGCTTTGTGTTGTGTTCCCTTATGGATGGCTTTATAGCTCTCCTGTGCTATAGCTTGTTATTGTCTTAATCTTACTTTGTTATTATCTTCTTATCTTGCTTTTTCTTGTGATAGTGTTACTGTCTTCTGATTTGGTTTTAGGGGTTTTTTTGTGGAGGCAAGTTTGTTTTTTCTTTCTTTCTTCCTTTCCCATTTCACCATTGTCCATCTACTTTGGAAGATATGGAAATCAAAAATACTGGCTACAGCAGTGATTGTTTCCCTATAGCAGTGTCTGAAACTTGTAGTAGGAGCAGTGGTTGGTATCATGAAATGGGTTCATGTTCAGAGGTCTCTTGGCAAGGAAAAGGTCATTACTCACAGTTTCAGCTGCTGGTTCTGCAGGCAAACAAAAAGCGAAAGACAGTTTCTCTCGTTCCATAGCTTTGAAGCTGTCAGGAAGTATGGTTTGCTTGAATTCATAGCAGGACAATGGCCCAAGGTTGGATGGGGGAAGTATTTCTTGATTTCTGGGACATTCCTTTTTTCCCAAGCGGTTTACTACCACCACTTTCTAATTTCTAATTCATATGGCAGCATTATCATCCAGTTAGCCTTTATCCAATTAAAATGATTATGTAGCACTTTGCTACTCAATACTATGTAGTATTGAGTGCCTGCTTTAATCTTCCAAATACTCTATGCCTCTGGGTAATAAAAAATCCCACCGATAATCTTTTTTTATAGATGTGTGCTCCTTACAGAAAATTGTTCTAGATGGTTGTGGATTAATTGTAATCATGGAAAGGTTTCAGAATATCTGTCCAATTATTAATGGTTTTATCCACCTTTTCCCCTTATAAGTATATAGCATGTTTTTAATGGTTTAAGCAGAATTTTAGCTGTTAATTTTCTTTTGTTTTTTTTTTTACTTGAGTGGGACAAGATTTTCACTGGAGGGGTGTTACTTCAAATTACTAACAAAAACATTTGAAAGGTGAGGATTTTTGATTTTTAGATTTTTTTTTTCAGAGTTCTTGAGGCATTGTATTGGTTTTGCATGGCCTGGTTTTTGGTAGTGGCGGGGGGCACAGAGGTGGTTTCTATGAGAAGCTGCTAGAAGCTTCCACCATGTCTGGCAGAGCCAATCCCTGATGGCTCCAAAGATGGATGTGCCACTGGCCAAGACTGGGCCAATTAGAAATGGTGATAATGCCTCTGTGATAACTTATTTAAGGAGAAGGAAAAACAAAGGTTGTGGCACAGTTAATTCCAGTCAGAGAAGAGCAGAGTGAGAATATGTGAGACAACCAACTCTTCAGACACCAAGGTCAGTGGAGAAGGAGGGAGAGGAAGTGCTCCAGGCGCTGGAGCTGAGATTCCTCTGCAGGCTGTGGTGAGGACCATGGTGAAGCAGCTGTCTCCCCATGGAGATCCATGGGGATGTAGAGATCCGATGCAGCCTGTGGAGGAGCCCCCGCTGGAGCGGGTGGATGCCTGAGAGGAGGCTGTGAACCCTTGAGAGACCCGTGGAGAGAGGGGCCCTGCTCCCAAGCTGGAGCAGCCTGTCCTTGGAGGACTGCACCCTGTAGAAGAATGACCCATGCCACAGCAGTTTTGGGAGGACTGTTGCCTGTGGGATGTACTCACATTGCAGCAGTTTACAGAGAGCTGTTGTTTGTGAGATGGACTCACATCAGAGAAGTTAGCAGAGAACTGTCTCCCGTGAGAGGGACCCCGTGGTGCAACGTGGGAACGACTCCTCTCCCAAAGCAGCAGGAGAAGCCATGGGTGATGAATTGACCATAGCCCCCATTCCCTGCCTTTCTTGTGGAAGGAGGGAGGGGCTGGGGGGAAAGTGTTTTTAAGGGCTTATTTTACTTCTCATTATCCTACTCTGATTTCATTAGTAATAAATTCACCTTGTATCTCGAAGCTGAGCCTGTTTTGCCCATGACTATATTTAATGAGTGATTTCTCTCCCGGTCCTTATCTCAACCCATGAACCCTTTGTTAAATTTTCCCCCCTCTGTCCAGCTGCAGAAGGGAGTGAGTGAGTGGCTTTCATGGGTGCCTGGCATCTGGCCAGCATCAACCCACGACAGACATCTGGCTTAGCGTGGAGACCAAAACCAACATTGGATTTAAGTCCCTAAGACTGTTCCAAATTGTTATGGATCCTTGTATGGAAAGGGAAACTGTTCCTTCTCTTGAGCTGAGACAGGAGCTTCTACTAGAAAGACACACTGTGTAGTGTTTAGAGGATACAGCACAGTATCTCTTAAACATCAGCTTTGTATTTTGTGAGTGCCAATAGCTGTTGCATATATTAACAGAAAAAAAGAACACTTGTTTGTATAGTAATGACAATACCATGTTTAATTTTTTTTCTTCTGCCCAGATATGAATATTGAAAAATGAATGCTGTTCATCTGGATATCAGGAAATATTATTCAATATAACATTTGTTTTACTAGCACAGTTTCTTTCTATAAGTATCACTGTAGTTTAGAAAAGCACTGATCCCATGGGAATGTAACGATATTCAAGATGTCCCATTCCAGCTGTGTGAAGGAACCACACAATGTTTCCAAGCCAATGCAATTTTTTTTTTTTTATTCTTATCCTGAGTTACAGGTTTTCTTGAAGAACAGTGATAGTTAGGCATTTATAAAACATCTGAATTGTCCATTCATTATTCACTTCCACTTGGCCTGGGAAGACATCTCTGCCAGAGTTGTGGTCAATAAATGGCTTGCTTATAAATTCAGGTTCTGAGGAACTTTCATTTTTTAAGGCACTATAAAGATCCTTTAGTATTTTTTTGCTTTCCTTGTTTGAGCCAATTACAGACTTAAAAAAAAATTGATTTTGATGAGTGTTTCCTCAAACATCTGTGAAGTTTTGCAGGTAATGTTGCTTTTCCAAGTTCCCACAGTTTGGCCAGTCTGTACACGCTATCTGACAGCCGAAAAAAAAGAAAAGGATTTATCTAAGAAGCAGGAATTGCATTTATAATTCTAAATAGATTTGATTAGACTAGTCTTATTAAAGCTAAACTTGTAATACCATGTTGTGCCGGTTTGGCCAAAATCTAGAAATATAGGCCCTGAGAGAAAACCAGGTTGCAACCACCCTTCCCCCCCACAGGGTTTGGGAAAAAAAGAAATTTTTCCTCCAAGGAAAGTGAAAGAGATAAAAACTATTTATTTTAACAAACACACAGGAAAAGGATAATGATGCTAAATAATGGATTAAAACCCCCGCTATAGAGAGAAACCTGGGAAGATTTCAGAGTCCTTCTGTAGGTGTGGTCTCTCTCCTCCTCGGAGCTGGTCGGTGAGGGCGTGGGCCCACCCCTGGGCCTCGGGGAGAAAATTCTCCTGATGTGTTCTGATGTTGTTGAAACAGTTCAGAAGAGAAGAAGGGAAAAAACCCCAAAGTCCCAGGAAACAAAATTCAGCTCTCCGTCTCACGCCAAGAGGGAAAAAAAAACTGGCTGGCTGAAGGAAAAGCAAGCAGGGTGCTCCCTCCGTGCCTTCTGCAGTCAGACAACAATTGAGGAGTGTAATCTCTGTGTCCTTGAGAAGCTGCTTTGGAAAGTTCATCTGGGTTTTTTTTTTCAAGCTCAGTTTAAAGGCACAGAAAAGGCACAATATTAGTTTTGGGGCATAGAGCATGATAGGGGATACGCATGATAGAGTCACCCCAAGACACATGTAAGTTAATGTCTTATTAAAAATATGTCTATATTTTTTAGTATTTTAGAGGAGATTGTTATAGAAACTTATTTTAAGCTATTGCTGAGAGCACATCTGTGGATATGCTAACAGACAATTACTTGCTGAAGTCTGGAAAGTGACTTATAGTATTTTGGAGCCAGTATGGGTCGGAGCCACTCTTAAAATAGTGGTATGATGTGTTCCTACCAATTGTTCCTTTAACCCAGGCATTACTCTGGTTTGGAGTTTGGAGCAACATAGAAGACTGAGGAGTCTCCCATATTCAGCTAGGCTTGAAGTTCCTGAATGTCCCCGCTTTTGCAGACTTTCAGCTTAGATGTCTTGAGCTGTTGTATCTTAGGATCTGTAGCCAGATATGAGATGGTCAGATTTTGCAAGCTGATTTTAGAGTTTCTTGCCAGGAGAGCTGCTACAGAGTGGTTTAGCACAAGTATTGAGCTTAAGCAGTACATGCTGTTGCAGAAACAGTCAGTTTTCTTATCTCCTTCCTCCTCATTTCTTCTCTGCTAAATTTTAGCATATGTCTGATCTTGCAGTGAGGAAGTTTAGGGAACTGAAATGGCATAAAGCAAACCCCAGCAAACAGAAAAAGGGTGAGTTTTCCTCTTTTACCCTCTCTTCAGATGAGCTGGATTGGTAATGCTGGAGGAGGTGTGAGGGCAGGACTTCTTCACATAACAGCTGACCAGAGGATGGCTTTGCTGTGGTCTTTGAACAGCCTCTGAAGAGAAGCTTTCTAGATATTTCTGAAGGCACTACATCTTTCTGCCATTTGGTCCTATTTGTTTTCAGAAGAACACACGCTGTTAATCCCTGAATTTCCCCAGCAAGCTTTCTCTGGCAATAGAAAAAGACAACATGAGCAATTTGAAAGGGAAAAAGCTCCCAATATTATTGAGCCAAGAAGACAGATGTCAAATCAAGTCTATAATTGAAGAGCAGGCCACATGTTAATCAGAGATGCAAGTGTGGACCCACAATTTCATTTTAGTCAGCAGTAGAAACATAAGTGGAGAGCAGATATATTTAAAATACCAGAATCTGCAGAAAATGAGAGAAAAGGCAGGTGAAAATAAAGAAATGTGGAAAAGGTTGGTAGTTTTAGGCAGAATGATGACAGCAGGAAGGACAGAGGAGAATTGACAGGTGAATGAAAGACTGAGAAATTTGATGTAATGCAGTATCCTTGTAGTAGTTATCTGATCTGAAATTTAGTTTTTTGGGGTCAGTTGCTGAACAGTTCCACAGACTCCACAGACCTGCCATAAAGATTTTGAGAAAAAGCATATGGACCCTCCATCTTAAATGCAGAATCCCAATTGCTGCTATTTTGCTGTAACTAGTTTCTGCCAGAGTTTTGCAGCTGGAGGTACAGGAAGAGCATCAGTATTGCATGTGGGTTTCTAAGGTAAGGATTCTTTGTTGCTGTTGTTTAGCAAACTAAAATACTGTCTTTTTCGTAACACACAAGTGGGTATGATATTTGCAAATTAATTTATCATGTTGTGTAGCTGTGTCACAGAATTTCTGGTTTATGGGGTGTCAGAGGGTCAGCCTGGTGTTTTTCACTGGGCTTCAGCAACAGAGCAGTGTCAAAGTGCTTGCGCTGTGCTGGAAATTAAATACAGAAATCTGTGCAAATCCTTATACTGACTCTGCTGCTTAGATTAGTCTTTGGAGAAGGAACTTCATTCTAGTTTAATGTTTAACTTCCATGAGTGCTAAGGTAAAGCTTATCTCAGTTACCACACTAAACAACAGAAACTGCTAAGCCACAGAGCACAATAACAGATTGCATCATAACATAATCCTGAAGATAAGAGCATTTAAAGTTTTGATCTGAAAGTTTCAAGAGGAGTGTAGGTGCAGTTCTGAGAGACAAGAAGTAATTTCTCTCCCAGGATGAGCCAAGGCAGTATGGAATGTTAAGGATTTCTTGTTTGTTTTTCAGCAATTTGAAAATCCTTTCAGTCCAGAAGTCCTTGACTGGAATGGTCATATTTGATTTATTTATGTTTACTTCAATCTAATTCAGTGAACTTAATTCTTGTTGGAGAAAGGGTGCCAAAGATAATTTTAATTTAAATGTATTGTTTGCCAGCCTTACTGTTAAACAAAAGTAAAAAAAGACACATCCACTAAATTATCATAATTACTTTTAATATTAAAGTTTTCTCTGGATTTTGAGGACCTGGCAACCTTGATGATTCTGTGATTCTGTGAGTAGGCTGGGAAAATTGCTGGCAAGATGCAGGGTGCAGAGGGACATGTATACGGGCATGTTCCAGCTTTGCAGTGGTTTATATTGGAAAGCAGATGCAGGGTTACAGCGCTTACTCTGTCCTTTGGAATTCAGGATCAGCACATCTCAGAAGATTCGTAATTGACTTGGACTTCAGTTTATTCTGATGTTTCCTTTGCTCAGTGTGCCTTTGAGCAGTTGGAAATGCATATCCCATTTCTGAGAATAAGATCTTAAATATATTGGTGTTGAAATTTTGTGGGATATGATTGGACTTTGTTGCACCTCAACAGTGTTGGTCTCTAGAGATTGATATCACTGCGGTCAGTTGAGTCATTGGGAGCAATTTGAAGTAGTTTCTCCATTTGGCAGCCCTCCTAATCCTTTTGGGACTGTTCTTTTGTAGAAGGAGGAAAAAAATAAAGCTTTTCATTTTTCAGGTTTTCTTGGAGTTGGATTGAATCTTTCTGTTAGAGAAATTGGTGTCAGGGTTCCCATTGCCTTCAGTGGAGCATGCAGTACCAAGCTTCAAAAAATGTTTTACCATCTGTGTGGGAACATACTGCAGGAGGAAGAAAGCTGGCAAAAAAATGTCCAGCTTCTCTTTTAGTGGGGAATGGAGCACTAAGACAGAATGTTCTTTGGTTTGCAGGCTTCTGAGCTGCTTCTGGTAAATGTAAAGATGCCTATAGGCAGCCCAGTGACTGGCAACTTCATGCACATGGAGACTTGGTGCTTATGTGAGTTTGTTGTTGAGAGCTTCTGTCAGAACCTTTCTCCTCCCTTATGTGTACAGGGTTTAGTAGCCAGCTCTACAGCAGTGTTTCTTACCTGTAAGTGGAAAAAATGACCTAAAAACTTTGGCCCCTAACCTCTCCTGTGCTATGTGCACAGCTTGGAGCCTGTAAGTAGTAGAGTTTGCTGAGGAAGTGCTGTTTATAATCCAGTTTAAACCCAGAAGAGCAAAGAAAATTAAGTCTCTGTGTATAAACCAGAAAGAGCTTTGAAGGTTCAAAATATACCCCAAAACGAGATTAAAACCAAACAAGGTTAGATGTTGGTGCCAAAAAAATTGATATGTTTTATTTAATGGTAAAAGAGGCAGAGAGAAAGAAACAGGAAAGAAAGAAAGAAAGAAGTGTGCGTCAGGGGACAGGGAGAGAGTGACAGGGGTTACGTGGAAAGCATATCACCCCTCTTAGGGTCCCAACGACGTCTTGTTGCTCCCCTCCATCTGGTCTTCTGGTGGTGAGGGTCTCCTGTCACCGCTGCCATGCCATGCCACGCCACAACAAAAAATATAATCCAGTGGATTAATATACGCTTTGGGCAGGTGGGAATGCCCACCTGCCTTCCCTGCAGGGTGCCAGTTTGACACTGTCCCTTGCAACACTAAGAGTCTGTTGCATCATCTCTGGTGTAGGGTCTGGGGACCCCTTTGGGGAGGCCTTTGTTGGGCCATGACACCCCCTCTGTCCTTCATGTGGATGCAGCTTCTCCCGGGGTGAAGGGCCCCTCAGCTGAGCTCCTCTGCACAGTGGAGGATGGGCATTACACCCAAAGCCTTTTTTCCCCCACCCTCTGGTGTGAGGGTCTATGCGAAGCCTGGCAGCTGACAGCCCTGGGGCTGTGGTCTCCACCCTGAAGGTGTTAAGCTTAGGCTTTGTGAATGTCCCCAGTCCTGAACTGTTACTTTATCTTATCTTCATCAGCGAGCGGTGTAGGGCCTCTCAGAGCCCCATTCCGGGTGTGGTAGTCTTCTCTCCAGCTTTTGTAATACAGTTTTGAAAGTCCTTCATGAAAATGTTTAAGTCATAAACTATAATATTTCAGTCTCTGACAAGTGCAAAGGTGAACCGTGGGCCTGAGAGAAGACCCACCTCTTGTTCTCATGGTTGGAAAATAAACCGAGGTGGGTGAGTCCGATTCGGTAGTGCAGCAACAGAGAGGGACTTTTTGCAGCGTGTTTTTCATTCTGAAAAAACCACATGATTTTACAAAAAAGAGTGCATAGCGAGTGTTAAGCAGCTGAATTGCCCTGGGAGATGCTTCATGTGTACTTCTGTTTCAGCCCTAGGGCTGACTCAGTCTGCCATTACAGACCTTTTGCTTGTGTGTGTAATGTGCAGTCCGTCAGTCTGGTGTAGGAAAGAGATGGAATTTATTGCTTTGCAGCATAATGCACATTTGATGATGTCCACTTCATTCCTTGCTTTGCTTTCAAACTGGCCATTTGCTGGTGGTCTCCAGGGTACAGCTTCATTGGAAGGATCATAGCCAGAAGCCCTTGTTTTCAAAAGTAAGGAATGACTAGGAGGTCCTCCTGATAAATACTCACATGGACATCATTCAGGGACTCAGTATGATGGCCTACTTCTTTAGCAGCCACAGTGTTTAGCAGAAAATTTGGATTAGTTGAGTTTTCAGTCCAATTTAGTAACTGGAAATGAAGACATCAATCAGTTTACTAAAATAAAACAAAAGTTTTACGTCTTTCTTGGACAAATTTCCAAACTTCGTTGCAAAGATCTTTGCAGGTGTCAGTCTTGATGATCTCTCTATATCTTCCTTCTCTTCTTCTACCATGAAGCAAAATTGGAGAAACAGCAAGTGCAATTTATGAGTAAATGTGAACCGTAAGTGATTTGCAGAGCTTTGATGCTTTTAATGGTTAATGAAGATTTCTTAATATCCTGTTGGAACATTAGCTTCCAGTAATGCTTGTGAGTAGATACTGCTCCCTGTAAAGCAGAATTTGCACCACATATGTACAAACTGCTCCTTGGCAGATTTTCTTCTTTGTGTGACTTGCTGAGGCCTTCATTGCCTGATGCTGAGTTCTCCCCTTTTTTTTCCTGCAACGTGGAAATGTGAAACAAATTGCTGTAGAAGTCTGTCCTGGTTTAAAAGACAGGGGTCTGCCAAGGGAGGCAGGAATCTTCCTGGAATGGAAAAGATGACCCCCCTCCCTCCAAATTATTATAACTTTGAAATTATGGGGCTTTCAGGCAAAGATATGGGAAAAGGAATAACAGTTCTTTACTAAACTATATATATATATATAAAAGAAAGGCAAACAAAAAGGAAAAACCCAACAACAGCCTTTTTCTGCCCGTCAAGCAATTTCCCCTATAGTGTAGTTATGATCACAACCGTGGGCCTGATGTGGGTGCTGATGGTTCCTGCTGAGGCGGAGGGGGTCAGTGACTCCGCCACAGCTGCTGGCTCCTGGTGAGGCAGAGGGCGGCCGAAGCAAGCTCTGAGTCTCCCTAGGGGGGTAATGGTGGCCCCGGGAGAAGAGAGAAGGTGGGGGGGTGTTTCTGTTTTCCCCTGGCTCTCACATGTCCTGAGGGTGTCCTGGCGGTGGCAGCAGCAGCCGAGGCTCCAGTAAGCAGCCGCGAGGTGCTCCCTCCAGAGAGGGAGAGGAGGTGGGGCCCGGTTTTCCCCTGAGGTGCCCAGGCAGATGGTGAGGGTCTTTCTCCCAGCAACGGCGGGTGCCGAAAGTCCAACGACCGCTTTTGCGAGCAGTGGTCTCCAACGGCAAGGAGAAATGGCAAGGAAGGCTCAGCTGTAGCAGCGAGTCCCTCTGGGCAGGAGAAGTCCAGCACCAAAACCCACAACCATCCACCCTCCAAGCTGGGCAGAGACTGACCCACCCCCAGCTAAGAAACTGCCAACCATCACACCGCTTCTCCCCCTCCCCCAGAACTATTCCAACGATATGCCAAGGCCCTGGCTACATCTTTTGTCTTTTAAATAGACTTCCATTCACCATCTCTATGACAACAAATGGGAGGAAAATTCCCTAAAGAGAAAGAGAAGACTTAACCCCCAACAAAGTGTCAGCAATGTTTATGATTCATCATATTATTCTTCTTTTACAAAGTTCTCTGTTTCTTTGGAAAAAAATTGTGAAAACTCATTCAAAGGAAAAAAAAAAAAACAACCTGAAAAATAATGGTTCTTTGAAAATATTCCTACTTTGAAGCTGAATACATGAAGCAAATTAAAGTGTATAAGTTTTTTTGTCTCTTAAAGTGTAGTATCCAAGTTTCTGAAATGTTTCCAGTATTTTTTTCAGGGAATTCTTTTAAGGGTGGGAGGGGACATATCTTCAAACACATTTGTATCATAAGAGGTTTTCTGCATTTGAAAGTTACTTCAGACTTGCAAGTTTGAAATTAAATCCTGAGTAAGTTCATGTGGGTCTGATCAGAAAGAAGTACATTTTTTAAGCTTATTCAGGTTTTGGACTGGAATTTATTGCCTTGTTTTGGAGCGTTGTTATTTTGTAGAGTCTCCAATTTGAAACACTGACACATATGTAACGTGAAAGACTAATGGACGTCTGTCTTGGTAGTGGCTCCAAATTGCAGTTCACTTAAGTAGATAGGGCTTCAGAAAATGCTTAGTGACAGTTTTTATTGATAAGCTTTCATGGTGAACTTCATTTAATCTGAGATATAGTTAATATTGGTAATGGACATAAGAAGTGCCTGATTTATTTTCAGTCATGTATTCTGCAGGTTGCTGTCCTAAGAGAGCAGTTTTCAGGCTGAATTGTTATATCTGTGCAAGGCAATGGTGAGGCAATTCTGATTATTCTGGCCAAAAATGTTATGAGAAAGAATTGGACAAAAACACGTTTATAAATATTTGTCAAGGAAGGATTGATTTTATTTCTTTAGAAAGGAAGTGTTTATCCTATCTTTTTCCTGACACTAAATGTTCTCTGTATGTATTTAAAAACTAGTCTGTATAATGTATATCTCATTCACAAGAACAATAATGATAAAAAAATATTGCTACTTGATTTATAAAGAAAGAAAAATGCAGTGTCATCTTACAGCTGCTCAGGTAATGACTGTAGGTATCTTGTTTAAAGGACTAAGACATGGAAATATAAGACACTGAATGCATGTTGTTCACAAACAAGAAATGTTATCTGAATGTTTTCTGCAGGTGTCCTCCATATAGCTTCATTCCTCATTCTTTCATTCAATTTCTAGTTTTCTTCTTTTTTTTTTTTTCTTTTAAGGTCAACTTTTATTTTAGAATGTCAGGTAGTCCATTTTAACTTGCAGACTTCTCTGAGTTTTTCTGTATAGCTTTTACTACTGGACTAAACTGTTCATGGTTTTCTTGTGTCCTGGATGATGGAGTACAACCACTGTTTCAGAATATGACTTTGTATTACCACCTCACATTCTTGGTACTAGAGCCTGAAGTTGGTTTCATGAAAAAGGAAATCACAGCCGTTTTTGTCTCTCGGGGCATCATACAAGTGAATCCAGGCTCTTAGAATAATAAGCTACCCTTTGGCTATATCTGCGGTAAACTCAAGAATGCATAAATTAATTAGATTATGAAAAATGAGTTCCTGGGCCTGTTACTTTGTGACAGTTTTTGCATGGCCTTGAAGACAACTTTGACATAAAGTAGGTCATTTTGTAAGCTGTGGAACTTGGAAATACTTCAATAGAGAACAGTTAGGTTTTTCCAAGTATGTTTCCACAGATTTTCTGCTACAGCTTAGATATATTTTGTACTGTGATTTCCTCAACAAACATAACCAACAGCTCAGCCACATGTTCCCGTTTTATAGAAAGGTTGGAGGTTTCTTTAGGTAAGGCTTGTGAAAGTAATTCAGGTACGTAATTTGATGATTTAAAATATGCATATTTTAAATAGCATATGCATATTTAAAATAGCATATTTTAAATATAGCCCACTTTTATTAATGATTTCTTTGAAAATCTTGGGAGAAGGAAATAGTAACTTCAGGCTTGTAGTGATTTTCACAAAGCGATTACATTCTTTATTTCATGCCTTCAGAATGGTGCCGCCTTCTTGGGCAGAAACTGCTGGCACTAGATCTGTTTCTTTCCCTGCCAGCCCTTTTTGAAACATAACATGCTTGAGGTGAAATGCAGCATTTCATCTTCATTATAATACCACAAAAAGAAAGGTCAGACTTTGTTGTTTGGTCTTTGGGGGTTTGTTGTGGGGTTTTTTGGGTTTTTTTTCCTTTCTTTTTATTTTTTTCTTCTCGTATTTCCTTTTTCAAAAGAATAGTAGGGATTGCTCCTGAAGATCCACGTCAGGTAGCTGAGCCTTTATTGCAGTCCCCAGGATGCTGGTGCTGTAGCCGACACAGTTTTGTTTAAGCACCTTCCTTGTGTATTAGTTGTCTTATGCAGATCACTGGCATTTCATATATTGATGTGATTGAGGAGCTGCTGCCAGGAGAGCACTATGCCTCACCTTCCTCCCACAGACTGTGCTGCTGGAGGGGATGGCAGGCTGCAGGAGAATCTCGAAAACCAAACCTAGGCTCTCTAGCTGCCTACACTGTCCCACCTTCCTTGATCTGGTGCCACAGTGCCTGAGGCAACCCTTAAAGAGGGAAGTGGGTGGATGAAACATTGTGTCATGCCTAAAGGAGGAGATTTTTATTATTATTTTTAAATTACTTCTGGCTGCTTTTCCCCCTTCCCCTTCACCCCCTTTCTGAGAGGACAGCAGTCCTTTGCACATGATATGTTACTTTGAGATAAAAATACCCTGTTAGCTTGATTAGGTATTATTCTGTCTCACTGCTCTAATACTTAACCTTATTCATGCAGAAATTTAATGAAAAAGTGCAAGCACAGAAGCGAAAAGAAAAAAAAAAACCACCAGCACCCCCAAACCCCCAAAATGTTAATTGCTTCTGGTGATGCTGTAGAGTAACAGGCAGATGAAGTTTCAACTCAAGGAGAGTGAATCTGTGAACAGGCTTATGGTGACATGACAAAGTGGACTTTGCTGACTTAATAAAATACTCTGCCTGTGGAGAAGTAGAAGTGCTTGTTGTGCGTAAAGTGGACAGGGAAGCAGCTTAGAAGAGACTGTAAGTCCAGTCCTGTTTACTCTGAGGTTTTACAGTATGAAAAGCTGGATATCCTCTGCAATTACACAAGAGAGGCTTTAGAGAACCTAAGGTGGTAAACAGAATATTCTTGGCAGGGCTCAAGTTTTGGTTTGGTTTTCTTACTGCATACAGACACGTGTGCTGTAAAATCAAGAACTTGGAAGGCAGTGAGGAGAATGTGTTTCACTATGCAGCCTTACTATGCAGCTTTCATAGGCTTCTGCCTTCCCCATGTGCAGAGAAAAACGTTAAGAGAAGGCCAGTGCGAGTGTTCAGTTTAGGTCTGTGTTAAAATATGGCACCCGGTGCATGGATTAGGGTCGAGCAGGCAGTCTCATGGCTGGCAGCCTTTCTGAACACTTTAATTGCAGGGGAAGTGGCAGTCTTGCATGAAATTCCAGATAAAAGCACATTAGGGAATTTTAAGAGAAGAGATCATGTGTCTATGAAGCTTCATATGGGTGAACCAACCCAATTGGTCACTGCACTAAAACCAGCTCATGTTTCTACCACTCTCAATACCCAAGGCAATGGGAATGATATATCAAGATCCTGTATGTACCCTGCTCACAGAGAAAAGCAGTAAATGCATGTTGTCATGACCAGGAGTAAAAACTGCAGCAACATCTTGATCTCTGACTCCATCGCCCCCTGATCTGTGGTTAATGCCTAGAAGGTTCATCATCTCCCCTCTTGCTCTCACACATACACTCGCACCTGCATGTTTTGTTTTGCTTTGCTTTCTTTTCCACAGAATAAGATCAGCAAAGAAGAAAACTAGTTTGAGTGTTGAAATGTTTGCTGACTTAGCATGCCTAGAGAAAAAAGGAAGAGGACTTAAGAAAAGAGGACAGCATTTGGGTCTTAGCATGGAACTTAAAAGTCGCTGAATGGGCAGAGAGATTGGAAATGAGAACTAACAGGATGCCAGGAGGAGTGGATTAGAGAAGCAAGAGTTGGGGTGAAAGGAGTTGAAATAGTGGGTGAGTTTTGTGGCAGGAAACTCTTGAACAGCAACTCTGTGTGTAACAGTGAAGCAGCTGAGATGTTGGAAAGGAGGGTGATTTATTAGATGGGCCCAAAGAAACAGGTATAAGAGCAGTATGTGAAACTCTTAGGTGAGGCTGAGGGTTTACTAGTGAGGCTGAAGCTATTAAACATAAAAGAATGTTATGGATGGATGCAAGAGGATGTGGCTGAAGATAAGAAGTAGTATGTCTCTGGAAATTTGTCCTCAGGATTCAATTAAAAGAAAAAATTCTCTGGCTGGTTTGGAAGACATTCAGCCTGGGATTATTTATTAATGCTAAGTAATTGGGTGTGAGTTTTAGTTTAGAAATTGATTACTAAAACTAATACTAAGTTTAACTAAGTTAAACTTAATAAAAGTTTACTAAGTTAAACTTTTTCTTTTAAACTGCAAGGTTAAAAGGGTATATGCATACACTGCCCAAGTGGCTGCTGGAAATGAGTGTAAATACCTGAGATGTTAATGCTGATTAACTTGCAGCAGTAGATGCCTGGGGCTTGTGATACAGGGGCAGAGCTGTTCCTTCTTGGTTGCCTTGCTACTTCTCATGTTGGCCCATGACAGAGAATTTCAAAACTGCTCCAATGCAGCTAATGCTGGGTTTGACTCTCTTAATTCTCTTTGAGCAAGTGAAGGCTTTGCTTGGGTTACAGAGAGTGACAGGAAGAGTTTGGATGCCAGCTTCAGCTGGCCCTGTAGCCTTGCTTCTGTGTGTAGAAGGGCCTGATGGCTGAGAAAGCCAGGAGCAAGTGGTTGAGCATGGTCAGACATGACAGGACACAGCTGAAGCCACAGAGACGTGGCAGAGAAGGAAGGGTGTTCTGCTGGTGATCGGAGTGCTCTGGATCAGAGGGGTGGTGGTTCCTGGGAAGGGGGCTGCCACAGGGAAAGCTATGGAGCTACTGTAAAGTAATGTAGAACAGTTGTTGTAAGAACCAGTAATAAACCAGAATATTTTTACATGAGACACTTAGGAACTTTATTCTGCATATAGCTGTCTGTTTTCCGGACACAGACTGCAAGACTGAGAACAGGACATTTCTTTTAGGGTTGATGCTGTTTTTGTCACTGCTACTCATGTGACACCACTCCTCCTGCAGCTAATCTGGGACTATGTGTTGTTGCTGTGTTGTAGGTTGGAAAGCTTGCAGACAGACTGTGTATGGACATACAGAAATAATTATCCTATCCTTCCTCTTCATGGATGTGCCAAACAATTGGAAATGAATGTAGCATGTCTGCTTGTTGCTGCTCTTCAACACATCAATGCAAAATTCTGGGAAGCAGACTCTTTATAGATTCTATATATACTTTAGAAAGGAATAGAGATAGTTTTTGATCCAACTGTAGTTTGTTAATGTGGAATTGAAAGCTTGTTCTCATACTTGAAGCATTGTTTAGTTATCCTTCATTGCTGTCCTTCATTGCTACATGCCATTGCTGTCAAAAGATCTTTTCCACAAGCAATTTTAAGACCCTAGTCTTCCTAAACGCTGGTTACTAAATGTGTGTATTCTTTTGTGCTTGTAGTAACTGTTTGCAGATTACTTCACTGACATGATAAAACCTTTCTTTGCCCATTTAAAGCACAGAGATAGTTACCTGTGTCACATCTGTGATTTTTGTTTACAATTTTAAAAAGCAGATTGTCTGATAATTTCTGTGAATGGTTCTTTTTATTAAAGTAACATTGATATTGAAACTATAGAATATTCAACACATGAAGTTGCAGTGTTCAGGTAAGAGTAAACTTGTCCATAGACCAACTTGTTTCATTGTTTGTTTTCTTTTTTGGGGAAAGATGTGGGAGGATAGCAGGCAAGGAAAGTCTGGATGTAATCAATCTCTATCCTACTTTGAGTTATCTTCCCTTTAAGTATTCAAATGATTCAAGTTGCTAAAGATGTCACTGCTAAAAACACCTTTATTTTTGGTCTAACTATTTACAGCTGTAATTGCTTCTTCACTTCTTTTATCTGTATGAATATTCCTTTCTAGCATTTCTGTAGTCACTCTTAGATTTAGTTTTTAGTATAGATACTGTCACTGACTACCTGAGATGGACTTCAAGCAGAATTCCAGCTCATAAATTCCTGTCAGATACAGGGTGTGTCAGCACGAGTTGTTTGGTGGTATGCTGCAGAGTCTGGACATTGTGCTTTCTGAGAGACCAAGTAGCCTTTTCTCCTTGTGAGTAGAGAGTTGAATATTACATTTGAATTTAGTCTGGCTTAAAAGTCTTGCTGTGACAGATGCTGAAGTTTAGGGTAAAAACAAGATTTAAAACCCACAAATGCGTGATCTAATTTAAGCCAGGATATCATGAGTAGGTACAGCAAAGAACTGAAGGATTAAGGAGAAAGAATAGAAGGAAACAATAAGAAGAAAATATGTCCACTTCAGACTGGCAATTAAATGAATACATATCTCGGATTTAGAGCAGTCAGAATTCAAACTGATGTGGGATGCAATTTGGAGAAAACTACTAAGGTGTTTAAATTAAAAAATGGCAATTAATTACATATTAATTTGCACCTTATTTTTAAAGATTTTTTCCTTGCCTCTTGCCAGGTTGTCTGGCATTTCAAACTTTTGGTGAAGATGTATACCAATTCCTGATTATGCTTTACATTCTCTAAAGATACTGTTTTTCTTTTTTTCTTTCCCCCCATTAAATTCATGTTAAGGTGTAACACCACCCTGTATTTCACAAGGGGTGTGCGTACATGTTTTTATGTGCAAGCGTGTACATGTGTGTTCTATTTTACAGTTTCCATGGATGGAGCATATTCCATTAGGAATTCATACCATTTGTTACTCTGAATCTTGCTCTCTTCTCTATGGTGATTCTGCTCTTAGAATATATAGGAAAAGATCCTTATGTTCAAGGAGAAGTAAGAAAAAATCTGTACCAGTAATTCCAATCATATACACTTATAGTACTTCAAGATTTACATATAGTTATTTATATTGCTGTTGTTTTGATTGTCTAATAAAAACTGAAGATATAAATTGAAATAGCTTCACTAATCTCCTAATCATCAGCTAACCTTGAAAAACTTATAAAATTTCATTTGAAAATATGATGAAAGAAGCAATATTCTGAATAGTCAGAGTTAGTCTAGAAGATGAGGGGCACAATGAATAATATCTAGGTGAAATACTAAGCTTTTGAATTTAAATGTCTTCTAGTATCAGAGATGACTGCCTTATGATTACGCTCAAGTACTACTTCAAGATTGATCCAAGATGTGCTAAGCATGTGTGACTGGATGGAGAAACTTATTTATATAATCATGTATCAGAGATTGATTTAAAAAACCAAACAGTATCTCTCATAGAGATTTCAGCTGCATATAATGCTTGTATTTGAATGCTGGCAGAGGTTGGATGACTCTGGATTCTCCATCCCTGGAGATACTCAAAAGCCATCTGGACATAGTCCTGGGCAGTCAGCTCTAGGTGGCCCTCCCTGAGCAGGGAGGTTGGACCTGATGACCCCCAGAGCTCCCTTCCAATCTTAACAAGTCTGTGATTCTATAGGGATCAGGGCAATCCTCAAAGATGGCTAGAGGAGAGGTTTGGGGGTGAACCTGCCTGCACCGACCATGCTGAGAGGCCTCTTGGCTGCTCTTCCTTACGCTGGCAGGAGAGGCAGCTGTGGTGGAGGTGGCCCGGCTGCTTCTTTGCTTTAGTGTTGTCCTCTGCCATAGCCTCTTTGGTTTCCTCAGATTTGTTTCAAAATAGTTTCTGATCTCCACTTGGGTAACACATATCCACCTAGTGGTATCATCAACACCTTTGTATGTAGACAGATACAAACGCCATTTCATAGAATCATAGATTATCCTGAGTTGGAAGGAATCCACAGGGATCAGCAGAGTCCAACTCTTGGCCCTGCACAAAACAGCCTCAACAATGCCACCACATACCTGAGAGCATTGTCCAAACACTTCTTGAACTCTTGTCAGGTTTGGTGCTGTGACAACTCCCTGAGGGGTCTGTTCCAGTGCCCAGCTACCATTTGGGTGAAGAATCTTTCCCAGTACCTAACCTAAACCTTCCCTGACTCAGCTTCATGCTGTTCCCACTGGTCAGAGAGAAGAGATCAGTGCTCGTCCCACTACGTCCCCTTTAAATTCCTTTAATTGGGAATTAAAAAATATTTTTCCCTAAGTTGAGTCTCTTTTGCCTATAACAGTAATTGGCAAAGATTTTCTCTCTATCTCAATTCAAAAGCCTTCTCATCCCATTTTCTCTCCTTTTATTAAGGACGTCTACATTTTAGTCCTAAATCTATGTGGCATCCGAGCTGGTAATGATAAACACAAGTTTTAGCAAGATTATATGAAATTCTGAATAGCCGGAATGGCTTTTTAGATTTTTGTTTCTGCAGTCAGTATATAAGGAGACTTGGTAATGAAAATGGAAGTAAATGAAGACACAGCTGTAACTCTTGATTGCCAGGTCAGTTTTCTAGATTATATTGATCTCTGTTTTCTCCACTGTTTCTTTTAAGATGAATTAAAGGAACTTCTCTGCAGCAAGTTACAATAATGTTGAAAGTTTGGATATCTTGCAACTTTCTAGCGCTGCTTGCACTGACACTGTAGAAGGAGCAGTGGCTCATTAGAGACACTATAAATAAATACAAGGGTCATTTTTCTGTGCCGCTAAGTAGGTCCCACTTCAATTCAGAGCAAATATGTAAGTCTAGTGAGGGGAACTCTCCTCAGCACATGCACTGGTGTTAACCTATTGATAATGAAATTCAAAGCCTGTTTTCTCTCCTAAAGAGTGGACTGAACTTTGTGTGAGCTGTCAGCAGAAATTAGGAGTTTAGTAACTGATGTAGTAACAGAAGAAGAGGTTTCTTTGTATTTCTTTGTCCTTGTGTACTTTTGACAAATACTGCTAACTACTTAGCATTTGGTCCACTTTACTAACCAGCAGTTAAAATGGTGGGTTTGGGTAATAGTAAAAATAAAAATAATATATGAAATTATTTTTCTCTCTAATATTATTGTTTCAACGAGGCGCTACAGTAATAGTGTGCTCTTACTCTTTAGAAATTAATCTCAGGAAAGCAACTTAGTGTATCTTTGTTCTTGTGGATCGGAATCGTATTATCTGTCGCTTTAAACCTATGTACACATTCATGTGGGTAAATAAATTGTTTTGAGTTTTTTGTCTTAATTTCCTTTTTTTAAACATTCCAGTCTATCAATTTTGAAATTTTCTTTGTTGTCTTCATTTAAGGCATTTACTTCCTCTGCCAATGAAAAATGACACTTAACCCTGGGCAATGTTAAATGTCCCTGATGAGAACATGTCAGTTGTCACTGTGATATATCAAGCACATGGCTTGTGACAGCACCCAGTATTATATAACCACGGGCTTTAATTACTTGAGTGTGACATTTGTGGAGGTATGAACTGGAAGAGTTCAGCATGACAATGCTAAAGGAAGTTTCCAAAAAAATAAAATCTTCCTCTTGCATCATGCTTGTTAGCTCTTGAGGCAGCTATGGAGCCTTGCAGGGTAATATTTACACAGTAGTTAAGGTGTGAAGTTTCCTGCTAATCCATTTTGGCAGTGCTGCTATAGGAATCATGAGCACTTGCAAGACCTTTCCTCGAACCTGCTGTTTCAGTTCAGAGTTCAGTATCTGAAGCACTGATGGAGCAGGGGGAGCAGCAAGTTCCTCTGGAGCCACTTTCTGCAAGCAGTGTGAAAATGGGGGTCTGTATGTAATGTGGATGATGACCATCGGCTTTGGCCACCTGCTGAGAAAAGGAAGAAAGTAAAGCTTCAATCTTCTTAGTGCAGGAAACTCACACTTTTCAGTTCTGCCCTGTGGGCTTTCTTGAGGTCACTGTATCTTGTAAGATGGGTTAACATCCCAGGCTGCACCTTCAGCCTCTGTACTTCTTCAGCCATCACTTGTAGTGAGCTGAGGGTGCTGTTGAAACTGTCAAAGATCTGACAGATGGATTCTATGAAGTACTTGCACAAGGAAAGAAGTATCTGATTAATAAATTATATTTTGGACTAGAAGGCAGGGTTGATATTCAACCTCTTTAGCATAAAGCGTGTTGTTTAGGCAGTGTCTCTTTCTGTAGTTATTTCCGCAGTGTTGTTACTGTGTCTGTCCTTGTTTTGTGCATTAAGCTGTTAATACAGTTCAATTTTAAAATCATAATAGCCCCTTTGTGTCTCTTAATGAAAGTAAGAAATTATTTCCAGTTATTTCCAGGTATGCTTTGATTGCTTTCTGGTTGTTCCCATGTGTATGGACCAGCCCACATTCATTTGAAGACTACTGATCTCAAATCTGAGAAGGCTCTACTGTTGTTTGTTAGTGTCTTTTAAAGTTTAAGACTTTAGCTCAAGCTGCTTGCTTCATTTTTTCCATATTTTAAACCTTCGATCTGTGGAGTGCCAGGAGGCACTGGCTCTCAGATGCCATGACCTCAGTGGAGATCCATTATTGAGACAAATCTTTTACTTGAGGTGGGTCTGTCAAGATTCTTAGAGTAGTTTTCCAAGTACCAGTTTTGGACTCTCAGAATTCACTCAATCTCAGCCCAGGTTTCTTTTGTTGGGATTATGTTCCTTCTCTGCAGGATGTTTTTGGACCATCTCCAGTTACTTCAGACTTGTTCCTATTTCTGATTTTATTTTCCATTGGTAGGTATGAGTAGACAGTAGTTTTCAGTGCACTTAAATCCTCAGATCTCACACAGTTGGAAATTGGTAAGGATTGCTTGAGGAAAGGCAAAGGAAAATTAGTACCTTCTGAGTGTCATGTTAGGGCTGGTAAATTGCCAATTTGAAAAATGTAAAGCAAGAGCTATAGGCTGTGTTAGTGTTGGAAAGGGGGGTGGGATAAAGGGACTGAGGGGGATAAAAAGCCAAAGTTGTGGTTTGCCAATAAATTAGTCAGCAAGTTTGCTGGTGTTATGGTTGTGGGTGTAGAAGTGTATTGTGGTATTAAAGCAGATAGAATTTTTATCTCAGCAATTTAGAAATTAGTGATGTAAACCTAAATATGAATAACTGTTTCAACAGACTTTTAGTACTAGGCAGACTGCAGCAGGAAAGAATTATGATGTTTGTTAAAATGGTTGAGATTAATATAAAGGCATGCTATTAAGGTTAGTTGTATGGGGATTATGCCCTGTATATGTAATTTTGCAGTAGCCTAGACATGGAGGAGAAGGTATTTAACCATGATTAGCTGATCTTTACCTTAGTCAAATATAACTGGCCGAGTTATAATTTTGACAGTCAGCTGTTACCACCATAATTTTTCTGAACTGTCAGCCACATGTTTTTACTCATGAACAGACACACCAGCTTTCCAGGTGTGTGCACACAGTCATACCATGACATAGATATCTTACACAGCAGAAGAGGGAGAAGAGAGGAAAGATGAATATTGTGTTGTTACAAACGTGTGACAGTGACTCAGAGTACATACTTGTGATAACATTTGTCTTTTCCTATACTTTTAATGCTAGGTCTACCCTGAACTGCAAATCACCAATGTCGTTGAAGCCAACCAGCCAGTTACAATACAGAACTGGTGCAAGAGGGGATGGAAGCAGTGCAATGGTCACCCACATATTGTGGTTCCCTACAGATGTTTGGGTGAGTGACTCAATTTTAGTCTGTTTTTTCCAGCTCTATTTTTTTCAGTCTCTTCATGAAAAAGATGGAGAATCCTCATAAATATCTTCTATACCTCAGTATTATTGTCTTTTCTGAAAGGAGTTTTGTCCAATTGTTCAGTCCTTTGAAGCTGCATTATCTAGAAAGAAAGTACTTCGGCTCTTCTCTAAATAAATCCTTCTTTTTCACATCAATTTTTTAAAATCTAGTATTTAGACTCTTACCATGAAAGACTGTGACAATCTGTATTTGTTGAAACAAAACAAAAGATAGTTTATAAATTCTCCCATTTCATCCTGCAATTTTATTTTTGTAGCAGTTGCTTGCTGTTCTCTCCTGTGTCCTTGGTGCTTTGAATCAATTAAAAGGGAGGTCTGGGCCCTGGTTTTTTTGTTAACCTTCACTTTTGTCTGCATTAGAAAATGGAATCATTACTTTGCTGTTTTCATTTACATTGTAGGCACAACATTTTCTTGGTATTATTCCATGAGTTATTTAAGTGTGTTGCTTTACCACTGCCATTTGAATTGTGATAGATGCTGGAGTTCAGAGTTGGAACTTGCTTTTCTAGTAAGCCAAAACAGCTAAAAGGCATGGAAACCAACTCAGACTAGTTATTTAATGAAACAAATAATGAAAGAAATTTAAAAAAACTATGCAATGTTCGTAGAATTTTTGTTCATTTGTGTAGAGTAGGTAAAACACAGGGCGCAATCTGCCCTTAGCAAAGCTGGGACTGAAGAGTAACTAACAGAAATGCTACCAGTGTGGTCAAAGGTGCCAAAACAGCAGGTTTGTAAAATCTGTGCTAAGTATCAGGGAAATTTTTTTGTTTGATAAAGTTTCTAGATCTGATGTTTGTTTATATAGATATAAACTAGGTGTTTCTGAACCTGCCGTATATAATTGTTGATGCTACTGAGGTTCTGCAGGACTAGTTTATTCTAGGCAAAAATCTTCAAGGAGAAGCCAAATTAAAGACTTTTGGTAAGGAGAAGAACCTGCCTCTAGGAATTACGGATTCTGACTGTGGGAAAGAATGTGCTGGTTTTTGTGTTTTTCCAGACTTCTGCGTGAGTTGAGTTGGTTGGTTCCACCACAAGCTTTAATGCTAAAAGGGACATGCTCTTTTACCCGTTTGTTGCTGTGTTTTCGTTAATTTTTCATAGTCAGGATAGAAACATCAGCTTGTAGTGTTAATATATGTGTAAAGCCAGATACGCAACTTGTTAGAGGTGAGGCAGTCTCACCTAGAATGCATCATGATATATTTGATCAGACTCCATGTGAGTGCACTTGCACTAATTAGAGATATGGCGGAAGTACATCACACTAGTGGAACTAGAAAAACTAATTTTTATTATTTATTTTATTGTCACGACAAGCAAAGCTCTGAATTAAGAAAAGGGTACTCTTAGGCTCAGGACTCTCTATTCTTATGTAGGTCAGTGCTCTGGAGGTCTTAAAACCTAATTTAAGCTAAAAGACAATGTCATCATGAGAGCAAATGAATATAAATTGGCTCTGAATAAATTTAGTCTGCAAATTATAAGGAAGTATATGCAAGCATAAGGAGCTCCAACAGTCTTCTGGTAAAGGAGTAAGAAGTCTGATCATGTGGAAGGAAGTTCATAAATTCATGGACAGGACTATATGCAGTTCCTTGCAGGAGTGAGGAACTGGACTTGGGCTTTTAAGGTGTCTTCCCTGAGCTGCGGTTTTGGAAGAAAAATCATTGCAAGTCGTACAGTTGCTGTCTTAGGTAGCAAGGTAGGCTTTGGAGGCAAAAATTTTAAAGATATTTAAGCACTTCATTCCCATTAGCCCTTAGCTCTTATTTTTTATTTTAAAATCCCTTCATATGCTATTTTTTGTCTGATTTCCTTGTAATTGAGTCTTATGTAGTTGTGTCTGACACGTTGTTGTGTTTGTTATCCTTCTCATATGCTGACATTAATCTTTTGACCCTGACTAGAATAAACCTTAGATACTGATGTTCCCAAGGGTTTACTGGGGGATAGGTGGCCACATAATTACTTCCTCTGAAGGAGAAATGGTGACAGTGGTCATAATCTGTAACTTCTCTGTCAATCAGCCCTCTGCTTGTTGTGTACTATGTCTGTCTTGGAGTACTTTTTCTTAAATAATGTTTTTTTACAGAACTAAGGAGTCCAGAGAGCTTTTTAATTTTATTTCTCTCCTCCTAGTACTTCTTCAGTGTTAAAAGATAATTTTTTTTAAAGTTGCATCTTGCTTGTCAGCTCTGTGTGCCTCAGCTGTTCTTAGTGTGGTAGCTGTTAGTGGACATTGCCAGAAGTTGGGCATTGCCAGTGCCCATTCCTCTGTAATTTTAGTGCAACTAGACCTTTGCCCTACACCACTGTTAAATCCATCTGGTAAGAATTAAGATACCAACAGAAAGTTTGTCAGTGGGCAGCTGATTGCAGGGTTGAGTCTTAATTTTGCATTGCTCTGAGGATCACTTCATGTATCTTGAATTAGCTCAGTATTTTCTTCTATCTTGACATTTATTTTTCACTGTTGAGAAACACTGAGTGACAGAAATCTGGCTGCTTTCAGGCCAGAGCATCTTCACAGTCTGTTTGCATCATAATCTTCAGCCAAGGCTTTCAAACATGTAGAGCCCGTTTCACTGCAGCCCTTGCCTGCTCCAGGAGTTTTTTCTCTTTGAGACTTGTGCAGGGCGGTAGTTACAGCAGTTATTTGTAGCAGTATACTTTAGTAACATCCATCAGATTTACTATATTACACAGCTTTATATTTTCTTAAGGGAATGCAACTAAAGCATACAAACAATGATTTAAACAAGGCAAAATGAAAGCCCCTTATTTGAGTCAGTCATGTGTCTTTGCATTGACTACAGAAATATTCCCTAAAAATGTTCTAATTGAATCTAAATCTTAGAGGTAAATTACGTTGTTTGAGTGAGAAGTGTGGTGCTTGACATAGAGCCACAAATGTGTTTAGGTACACAGCAAAGATGAGGAGCTGTGAGATGTGCTGGTGGAAGAGTGAAGATCTGCAGAACTCCCTTCTCCTGGTCTCAGATGTGTGTGCCATCCTCACATCTGCACCACTTGCTGTGTGGCACAGCTTGCAGGGTTACACCAGACAGTGCCAAGAAACCAGTGATTTCTGCTTTGCTTTACAGAAACTGTTTTTGGGAAAATACCATGGCCACCAGCCTGGCTGTCTAAGTCTTGATGGGAGTTCTGCTGGTGGCTGCAGCAGGAGGGCAGGATTTCTGCCACTGTTGGGGCAGCGTGGGCAATAAGCAGTTCTAGTTTGCACTTTCTCCTCTCTTCACCGCTTGCCTGAGGGAAAGTAGCTGGTGAATTTATGCAGTGTGGCCAGTGAAGTGAAGTAATTCACTCACTCCATGTTCCTTTCTGGTTCTGGGAGCAGGCATCCTTGTCCCAGTGATGTGATTCTTTTAATACCTTGGATAAATGTATGGCTATGCTTTTCTGAATAGATGACATTATTTTCTGTTGGTGAAATACATCTCGAACCCTGGATAGAGTGGAGAAGCTCAGTTATGTGGGTGTTTGTGGATCATTATGTGGGCATGACAGACAGGCTATAGCAAGGTGTGGCAAATGAGTAATTACAGATTAACTGTGCTGTGTGAAGTGCATGTTCAGGAGTGGCTCTGCCTCATTATCCTGTTAATGTATGCTGCTAAGCACTGCATTCACAATGTTGGAAGGATCCAGATGTATTGGAATCTCATTATGTATATAGCCTCTGTCAGTCACAATGTGATTACTTGCAGTCATTTGTTCATAAACAAGTGGATTAGGTTATATGAAAAGTATATTTTGCTGTTTGGTTATGTAGTGAAAAACTGGCTTCTGTTTCTGGTTTTAACAAAAACGTCTTTGAAAATATTTATTAACTTGTCATGCTTTATTACTCTAGCAGTTTGTGGAGTTATCCGCTTGTTGATGTGTCTTGGTTTGAAAGACAGGTGTCTGCCAAGGAAGGCGGGAACCTCCCTTGGAATGGAAAATATGACCCACTTCTGTCCAGATTATTATAACTTTGAAATTACAGGGCTTTCAGGCAAAAATATGGGAAAAGGAATAACAGTTCTTTACTAGTAGATATATATGTAACATGGCAAACAAACAACAACACTGGCAGCTAAAACAAACAGAACCAGAGGCCCAAGCACAGCCTTCTCTCGGCCGCAGGCCCTTTCCCCTTCGGTGCAGTTACGGTCACAGCCGGCAGGGGGCGCTGTTGGCTCCCGGCCGGGCAGGGCGGGTGCGGTGATTCCCCCGCGCCTGCAGGGGGCGCTGTGGCGCGAGCTCGGCCGTCCCTCCATGTGGTAACGGCGGGTGCAACCAGCGGGGGAGATAGAAAAGGGGGAGATAGAAAAGGGGCTTCCTGTACAAAGCCATGGGGGCAGCTGATCGTGCTGCCCCTCCGGATGGCAAAATGGGCTGTAGCAGGAACCTCGGAGTGGTAGCTGGAACGGCAGGGGCGGGCACACCCAAGGTGACAAACAAAATGTAGCAGAAACTCTGCAGATGCAGCAGGAGCCCTGAGGTGTCCCGGTAGGCACTGGGTGCTGGGTTATAGTGTAGCAAAAAAGCCCGAGGCACTGGCAGAAAACAGCAGGACAACTCAACCATTCTTGTCCGATCCTGAGAGCAAGAGAGAGCAAGGAGCTGAGCCCCACCCCTGACACCCCCAGCCAAAATCTTGTGGGATCTCTGCCCTTCCCAAGAGAAAACCCCCCACCAGCTAAGAGAGTGGCCAGCTGCACCCTTCCCCCTCCTCCTCTTCCCAAGCACATCTTTTCTCTCTTAAGTACCGGTGGTTATAGTGTCTTAGGCAACAAATGGGACAAAATTCCTTGAGAGAAAGAAAAAAGAAAAGGAAAGATCCTAACTTCCACCATGATGTCAGAAGAAAAGGCACACTCAAATTTTGATATGCATGCCTAGACAATTATATCAAAGAAAACACCAAGGTTATGCCTTGGTAATTTAAATAAAGGTATATGTAACTTGCAGTTCTTCTACTAGTAGTTCTTCTAAAATTACTTGCAGTTTTAATGGTGGAGTTTTTTTCACACAAGAATGTGAAGTGCCTGTATATTTCTGCTACATGGCAAAACTTGCTGTTTTTACCTCCTCTAAACTCTCGTTGCACCTATTGCAGTGGCAGAGCTTCTCTTCTGGGTAATGGGAAACACTTTCCACTGGCTTTTCCATGCAGTGCCCAGTTAACAGAATGACATTAAATAATTGTCCTGGAGTTTTCCTGTCCCTGTTAGTTTAGCTTTTTGGCTCCAGCTTGCCTCAGTCTCCACTCAGCCATGTAAGTGATGCAGACAAGCCTCACACCACACTGTTCCTAAAATAAAAAAATTCTCTGAGTTTCAGCCTACACAACTACATGTCTAGTTTTTCTGACAACACTAGCTGACAGGAAGGAGAGGATCTCCAAAAATACTGATAATCTGAATTGCTTAGTGGGGAGGCCATAGATGAGAAATCCTAGGTGCAGTGAAAGGTGTAACTGTTCACTGGGGGAAATAGTTCATCTGTCTTTGCTCTCTCACAGACAGAATTCCTATCTACTAGTGGTATATTTGGTAGAGTGCTGGCAGGTGGATGAGAAAACCAGGCCCTTTTTTTGTGAAACTGCAAGCTCTGCAGGGATAATGAGGTGTCCTAGCACACTGGCTCCTCCTACTGCAGCAAGGCCTTGCAGATGCTCCCTAGTCAGGTTCCTGCCCAGGTCCAGCCCTGCTGGTTGTATGTCATCAGCTCTTCAGTGTTGTGCTGGCAGTCAGAGCTTTCTCTGGGTCCTGCATCCTCATGGTTGAGCTTGTTGCCTCAAGCTTTTCGGGCCTCAGTACCTAATGTGTGGTCTTAAATGTGCTTCTGTGCAGTGGTGTAATTAAGAGCATGCCCTGATATGCATCAGTGAATAGAAATGGTTTTCTGTTATACCTGAACTCTTCTGGCCTGGATTTTATGTTCAGCTTTGGTAGTAGAGAAAAAAGTGTCTGTTAAGTATTAGTTGAGTTACTGATTCATCTAAGCAACAACGGATTTATTGGTTTATTATAATTCTAAGAAGCTCTATTGCCTCATGATTTATAACTGTGTCTTTTCAAGTATTTTCTTCTCAAAGCAGGACTGTATAAACCATTTAAAGTGGCCTTTGGCATGTTTCAGGGTACAAAATCCCATCAGCTGGACAAAGAAGTAGGGAACAGGCAGAGAAATCCTGAATGAGATCGCCCACCAGCAGCACAAAAAATTCCTCAGGCAGTCACAACTCTGTTTCTGGAGGCTTCCACCTCCTCACCTGAGCCAAACATCGGTTCAGCTGTTGGGTTAGCCACATCCTAGCTGAAGGCGTAGAAACCCTGAAGTGCAGAGATAAAGCAAAATTAACATTCAGCTGATGACCAGAATGTACCTTTGTGTGTGACTAAGAGCAAATGTAAAACATCTAATTTTTGTATAGTAAGACCAGAAGAAGAAAGAATTCTGAACTTGTATATTTCTGTGCATTCTTGGGATGTACACATGTTTTACTTGTTCAGTGGTTGTAGTAAGGTTTTAATAAGAACAGGTCACAACACAAAAATTTTTTGAGATCTTGAACATCACAGTTCTGCGGATCTTCTCCTAAAGCAGTAAAATAATTCCTTATAGGTAGGCATTGAAAACGATATGTTTGTCTCTTTACAATGGACAAAGGAAACCACAACAAGTAGTGTACACACTTCAGGAACAGCTCACAGGAAGTGGTCACTAGTATGCGAGTCTTCTTCATAGCTATCTGCTAAAGACAGCATTACACATTGTAGTAAATCTTTTTATGTTAAGGAGCTTAAGAAGAAAAATACGTTTTCCTGCTTGAATGACCAAAGCCAGTTGGACTAAGTTTTCCGTCACTTGTAACTCTGCCCAGGCTGAGGTATCAGGGATTAAGAGCAGGTGTTCCTGCTTTTCCTGCAATGCTTTATATAAAAAAAGTTAACCTCAAAAAGTAGTGCTTAAAGATGATTAGTAAGGTTAAAAAGAGCTCAAAAATTAGAAAAAGGGGAAGCTAAGGTGCCTCTGTGATCATAGTTTGACCCTTACTGTGCAGAGGGCTCCAGGGAGGTTATGATTGTGGGGCTGCTCTGTCTGCCTGCCCTGTTCCACTGCAGGTGCTTGAATGAGCTATTCTGTTTCCTGGTCCAGCCTCTCCCACATCCTAGTTACTGTTCACCACTCAGTAGAACAAAGAAGACAAAATTAATTTTCCTCTCAGAAGTTTCTCTAATCTTACCCAAACACTTCGGAGATCATAGGTTTCATTTCATAAAGGTCATAAGGGAGAGGGGTGTTATCCTTAATTTGTAGTTGAAAGCTGCAGAGAAGCTTCAAAACCGTAAGTATCTGTTGTTAGTTGGGCTTCAAATTGTAAAACGCTTGAAACAGTCTTGATGTGTATGTGAGTGTATGTACCCAAGAAGTCTTTCTGATGCATAGCTGTACCTTTGGTTTTGATAGATGGGTACATTCACGCACACACAACCTGTGTGTAATGCATGAACCTGCTGCGTAAGTTTCATGTCTTATTCATTGTATGCATCCAGTTTTTGGAACAGACAGACCAGGAAGTTTTCACCTGAATATTTTTGTAGTGCCACATAGCTGATTCATCCTTTTTTTTGTGCTTTCCTTCAACCTAAACAACTTAATTGTGCAGTGGGAGAATCCTGCTAATTAAAGTTGTTTGTTTCGACGTCTTAGGAAGGAAAGGTAGGGAGAGGAATAGAAAGGAAGCATTCATGTTGCTATGTGGTCATGAAATTGATCTGCATAGGTAGCATCTTTCAAAAAATTTCTCTCCTAACTGAAAGTAGCTGTAAATTCTCATGCTAAATACATTCTGGTCTTGGAGTAGAACTGAATATTGCCAGAGGTTTGATGCAGTTAACTGCAGAGGAAGAGTCAGTGACAGGACTCAGTGGGTATTTCTAAAAGGTGCTAGGGAATATTCCGGAAATACAGTTCAGTAAGTCTGTCTGGGAGAGGGGATGCTTTTTTTGAAGTGCTGAACATCCAGGAATATTGGACTTGTCAGTGAGTATGATACTGAGCAAGAGGTGTTTTTTTAAAGAGTAGGTAGACAAATGGATAGTGTGCCGCCTTTGATTTTTCAAAAGGTATTTAACAAGGTCCATTACCAAAAGCTATTAAAGAATTTAATCGACCATGGAATAGAAGAGAAAACTCTTAAGTGCTAAATAAAGACAAGAAAAGGCAGGAATTAATGGTCCATCCTCAAACTAGAGAAAGGTTACCAGCAGAATCTCAAGGGATCAGTTCCTGTGCCAGTGATGTTCAAAGAATGTGTGATTTGTAAAAAAAGGGTAAATTGTGAGGTGACCCATTTGATGAAGATACTAAGTTATTCAAGGCAGAGTTAATAAAGGCAAATTATGAGGAATTTCAGGGGGATCTTTGATACTGAGTGACTGGATGTAAAATGGAAGGAAAAATTAATGTAGTAAAGGCAGTGTTCATGGGAGAAGCCTAAAATGCAATAATCTTATCTTAGTGTATATGGTGAGACTGTGAGTAGCTTCAAACTTCTCAGGATTGAGACCCTGGGGATTAATAGTTCTGTGAAAATATATGTTCATTAGTGCCAAAACCCAACAGTCTTCGGGATTATTAGGAAAGGAATGGACATAGAAGAAAAAAGACATAGAACATAACTGCACCACTGTGACAGCTATAGACTTTCTTGTATTTGTGAGCACTGTGTGCAGTTCTGGTTTTCCTCAGAAGTGCAGAATGGAAACTGAAGAGTTAAGAGTGATGGGCAGTGCTTGAAGTATGACATGGCTCCCATAAAAGAAATTACACAGTAAAGTAGATCTTTCCAGCACAGAAATGAAAATGACTGAAGGATCTGACAGCACTTTGCAAAGTCATGAGTAGCTTGGAGAGGATGAATGAGGAATGGTCATTCACCCTGTATTTCATGAGGAGACCTCAGATTATCAAATAAAACTTGCAGGCTTTAGGTTTCAAGCAAACAGAAGTAGTTGAGTAATTATAAATTTTGTTGCACAATGTGTATGTGAGCTCCTCATCCATCTGCCACAGTGTCTTTTGGATGCTGAGAGCCTACAAAGTTTCAAAACCCAACAGTTCACTACACGGTAACTCATTGGGTGTTAGGGACGCTAGTCTTGTGTCTGTAGAAGTTGTGAAGCAGGGTCTTGGGGAAGTAGTGCTGCATGCTCTTCTGCATACACCTTTATGCCCTTTTCTGATGCAGTGTTGACCTGCTTTTGACTACTTGAGCTAAAATGTTTTGTGGACTGAGATAGAGATTGTCATGCTTATGTGGCTTCCTCTGCCGTATCAAAGAGTGCTTGCCATCAGACTAGTACTCCTTCTAACCTGCTTCTCTCCTGCCTTTCTGTATCTCTGAGGGTGCTGCCCCTGTCTGGCTCTTCTTACAGAGCTCCTTGCTCCAGATTTTCCAGCCTTGCTCTCTTCTTTGGCTCACCAGATGCTACTGTCTTGTCCATCACCATTCCACTGAAGTCGCCCAGGCACTGATGTTTCTTCACCTCTCCTTTCCTTCTGAGTAATGCTCTTCCTACCTTAACATCTGCCTTTTCCTCTCAGCATGTTTTCTTCCTGTCAGCATCTGCTATCCAAGCCAGTTTTGTTTCTGTCCACTTCCCAGCTCTTCATCAGCTCTGCCATGCATCTGTTGTCATCTCATTTCACACCTCACTTGGTGCTACCTGAGCAAGCAGATAAGGACTCTGTGATCCTTCCTGGAAGTGATGAGATTGATCTGTTCCAGCATGATGGCAAAGGAGCCCTGTTCTAGTTTCAGCTGGGACAGAATTAGCTAGCACATTGATGTATTTGGGATTTAGGGTGAGAACAATGTTGGTAACACACTGATGGTTTAGTTGTTGCTGAGCAGTACTTGCAGTCAGTCAAGGAGTTTTCTGCTTCTCACCCCACCAGTGAGGAACTGGGAGGAAGCAGCAAGGACAGCTGACCCCAGTGACCAAAGGGATATTCCATGCCATATCATGGCATACTCAATACATAAACCAGGGGGAAAGCTGGCCACAAACTCTGCTCGGGAGCTGTCTGGGCATCGGTCAGTGGGTGGTCAGTGCAAGCTTGTTTTGTAGCACAATATAATACTACTAATTTTTTTTTATTCTTACTAGTATTAGTATTTCTCCTCACTTCCATTTCTGTCCTGTTAGGCTGTGTTTATCTCTGTCTTACTTTTTTTTTTCCCCAGTTCTCTCCCCCATTCCATGGGGAGCGGGACGGTGCAGGGAATGAGTGAGCAAGCAGCCATGTATAGTTCAGCTGCCTGCCAGCTTAAACCACAACAAGAATACAAGACGAAGGAAAAATATCCTTCTGTCACAGCAAAAAAAATGCTCTAGGTTTCATCGTTAAGGTGTTTGTGTGTGTGTCAGCACTTCATCAAATGTAAAGAAAGCTGTAATTACCTCAAATTAGTTTCTGTTTTATTTTTCAACAAACTACAGTAAAATTTAGTTTATTAAAGTGTTCTAAATAGACTGTTCTAGACAAAGACTGAATGTTGTTTGTGCTGAAAAAGATTCTGATGCCCTGTTTGTCAGATGACCTGACTGCTGAGAGATACTCTACTTAAAGCTTAGCTAAGATGATGTTGTTGTTGTATAACAAACATGGTCATTCATTTTCCCTTTGGTGGCTTCTGATGAGTGTTTTAAATGGTCTTTAATTTTCACTTTTCAGTGAAAAATGTGATTCCATGTTTCCTTATAGTTGCATTTAATTATTTTTCAAAACAAATCCCAAACAAAAACCTCACCTTAAGATATTTTTTCTTCTCCATGGTTTCTATCCCGTTTGTGGCTTATAACATTGGTTGAAGATTTCCTTAGTCTTTATTTCAAGTCCATTATCTTCTAGGCAGGATGGAAGAGCACTATGGGTCTCTTTTTTAAGTGGCATTGTGATTCTTCCTGAGCATTAAGTCCAACACTAGAACTGAACAAAGCAGAGAAACTTGGAATAATAATGCTTCAAGCTCTGAAATCCAAAGGAGAAGAAAGCCACAATGATGGGCACTGTGGAAAGGAGAATCTTGGTTATGAGTCATGGTATTGAAATATGCTATTTCCAAAGTCTTGGAAATGTAGTGGAACAGTGGATTGGGCCTGTGACATGCTTTTAAAATAGTCATTCCTTGTCTGAGCCTGCACTCTCCTTGTCCCACATACATGGGCAATTGTGAGCAAGGCAGTGTTCTCACTGAACTGTTGCTTTGAGCAGAAGCAGATAGTTGAATTCCTTGGGAACACTGGGCATGGTTCATTGTTTTTATCACTGTGTATGTCTGTTACTGCTTCTAGAGTCCCCTTTTGTCTGAGAATAGCTGAACCACCTCTCACTGCATGAAACACAAATTAGCAACACTTCCAGGGTATCTGCAGCTGCTGGACAAACACTGTTATTGTGCACTTGAGTTGTATATTATGTCTGTGTTGGGTTTTTTATGGTTTTCAACAGCATTTTGTATTAATTTTACTCATGTAATTTAGAGGTGACATTACATTTAAGTTCAATTGTTTTGAATTTCTTAAGTGGTTTCTAGATCTTGTATTTTTTTAATGACACAACACTTTTATCAAAACATCAGAATTATTTTTCAGGAGCTATGTGCTTTTAAGTAGCACAGTAAAATGGTTAGTAATTTGTTAACCATATAAAAAATTTAAAAATACAAATATAATATAAAAATACAAATATAAATATAATAAATATAAAAATAATAAAAATTAAAACAAAAAAAAGTACTATAACCAGCAGTATAAGTAGTAGGTTTTTTGTTGTCAGAGTGCTGGTATGACATAATGTCTGTATTTGTCTGGTTAATTTAGGCAGGCAAAACTGCGTGTTTAATGATTTTTAAAGTGGCTTTCTGTGAAAGGTATTTTGTCTTTAGACATTTGTTTATAAATATGCTCTTACATTCTCATCTTTAGTGGATAGCCTGGGTTTTGGGGGAGGTTTGTGTCAGAGAGCTCATCTGTAACCTTGATTTTCAGTAAGTGTAGGAAAGAGCTTGATTAATTTTCAGTCAAGGATTTCTCATTTAGGGCACATTGCCCTTCAGGCAAAGATAAAGCTGGTACTTGGGATGGGACAGTGCAGTGCCTCAATGCTTATCTGCTCTCAAAGGGTAAATTGTCCATACTGGCAAGGGGACACATGGCAGGATTACGAGGCTGTGCTTCAAGTACGGGAAGTCACTTAGTTCTAGCAACGTTTATTCATCAGACTTCATCACCGACAGCGTCAGGATGAAGAAGAGGAATAGCCTCACATTGGCCAGACGCAGACTCAGCAGTGTACTTGTGAAATGACAAGCTGGGATTCAAGGGCTGCAGGGCTGTGATGGGATGACACCAGCCGCCTTCCCGCTGGATGGATTATGGTACTCAGTTTGTCCCTGCGGAAAGAATTCTTCATGCTTGTGTAAACATCTGAAATCTTTGCAAGTTGAACATGCTAGCATTTGAAGGTCAAACATGCTTCAACACTTCCACTCTCCCTTCCCACTCACCCACAAGCACAGGCATCTTAGTCATGCAATCAGAAATTCCCTTTAGGTTCCTCTCTCTTTCACATGAAAGCTTACACTTGTGGTTGATGCTAAGAATGGCTGTATAGCAGGGGGCATTTTGTGTTGAAATGTGGGGGTTTAGTTTCTTGCAGAAAACTTCTGCAATGGAAAATACAAGTTGAGAATGGTTATGCAAAATTTATAAGAAGTAAGCATCCATTAACCATCTAGGAACTTGGGTTTTGATGAATCCATGTAAATGGATTTTCTTTGCAACTGGAAAAGCAAGATATTTTTAATATGCTTGTCATGGGATGAGTAGCAACAGGAACCTAAGAACTTTCTCATGCAGGTGTATTTGGCATTTTGGGTTTTTTTTTACAGAATTCCATCCCTTCCAAATTCCATAAATTCGTGCTTTTGATAACATTTTTTGGCTGTGACTTCTTCAGGGTTGTTTTTGTTTGGGTTTTTTTTATTGTTTGGGGTTTTTAAAGTTTTCTTCTCTTGAAGATCTTTAAAGTTGGCCATGTGGTGTGTCAACAGCACTGAAAACTGAGGGCCAAGTAGACTACAGCTATCAGCCCTCTATCCAGGTCTTCTGCCAAAACAAGTGGAGCAATAGTGTATATTTTTTAAGGAACCTTTTTGACTGTGTGTGAGGTTTTTGTGCTTGGAAAGCTGTGTGAAGGTCAGGCAGATGATAAGTGGTTGGGATGGAGGTGGATGTTCTGAGAAGCCACCAGCTTGGCCCCAGGAAGCTGGGGAACTGCTGTTGGGTAGGTGTTGTGTCCCCTCGAGAGTGAGCTCTTTTTTCCCCTCCTACCACCACCATCTGCCTGCCAGTCTTTGCCTGTTAGCACAGGAGGTGTCACAAGTTTCTGTAGGTTACTCATCCCTATTGTTGCAGGAAGCTAAAGAAAGAACAATGGTGGTACCCAGGGGTGGGAATGCACTGACATTCTCTTACCAAAGCCAGCATTTGATGGGAATGTTTGGGTGTTTTTGTTTAATCCTATGCTTGCATCTAATTATTTATTCTCTATGAGAAGACTTGCATCGGTTTCTTTGAAAGGGACTGTACTCTGCTCTTCTCCACTTCTGCCTTCATAGAGTTAAAAGGGAGGAAAAATGCCTTTGCAGGGGAGTCACAAAATGATGGAAAGGAAAAATCTGGTTCTGCAGAGCAGCTGTCCATGGCCAGTTTGGTTTTAAACTTCCTAGATTTGATCTGTTTATACATAGATCATGCCAGCCCTGGAATCCCAGCTTGCCATTTCGTGGGAATGCTGCTGGGTCTGAGACTGGACAATGTGAGGTCATACCTTAATGATACCCACAGCCTCCTTGTTAACAAAATAAACCCAAGAGCTTTAATACTTCATTAGCTTGAAGGATTCCTGTTTTACTGATTGCAGTATAGTCTTTCCTGATGAGTGATTGCATCTGTATTAATGCATGTATAAGCAGTTCTGCATTTTTTGGATTTAAACTTTATTCTGACATTTTGAAGTTTCTTACTGACCTTCAAGTTGAGAAGTAATATTAGAGTGTTTTAGTATGTTCAGTATCACCTGGAAACTTTCTTAATGATCACTAAGGGAACTTAAAGGGGAATTTGATCCTGTTAAATATGTGAAACTGAAGCTAATACAAAGACCTTCAGTTTTAGTAGAACATGTGTGCTTCAAAAAAGAAAAACAACTTTAGTAGTAATCTTTCTTCTTAACCTCCTGAATTTCTATTGTTTTCTAGTGAAGAATTCCTTTGTATGTCCCTAAAAACCACAGAATTGATAGGTGAGAGTTGTATCTTCAGGGTTGTTAGTGCTGTAGCCAAGCTGATGTACTTAACTCAGCCATTAAAAATGCTTCCTAATTGTTCAGTTTGAAATACTGAAAGACAGCAAAAAACTGTATTAGGGATAATGAATGAGGATCATGATTATTGGAAGTTATTTACATTATGCATTACAGTGTTTGATCTTTAACTCCCAGGGGCTTTGTCAGTGAGCTTTTGATGTATAAAATATTTATATTTTTCTATTAGATCATTGCAACTAGGTCAACAGAAAATTGAATCTTAACTACTTGATATCAAAGTTAATTTTGGTATCATAAAATAATGTTGGCTCTGTAATAACATTAGCATCTACTTCTTTTTCCAGAAGCTACTCAGGTGAATACATAAGCATTATCTTCTTCTTAGGAAGTCTGAGCCTCCATGCTTTGAAGCAGGCTGGTTTTTATTTTAGTTTTAGCTGTTCCTCATTGAGTTGGTCTTATATGTGATATGTTTTTATTCCTTTTTATTATAGTTTAATATAGTTCAGTGATTTCTGAATATCTGTTACTTTGCCAAGTCATTATCTTTCTTATGTGAATGTTCTTAATCTGTTAGAAGATTACTAACTATTCATGATGAGCTCCTGTGACTACAGTTGTCTGGATCCACCCAACAGAGATTACAGACCCTTTGTGAAAAGGACTATCTTATATGTTGCTTAACACAGGAGCACCCTGCCCTATAATCATAGAATATCCTGAGTTGGAAGGGGCCCATCAAGATCATTGAGTCCAATTCCTGGCCCTGCACAAAACAACCCCAACAATCCCACCATGTGCTCGAGAGTATTGTCCAAACACTTGAGCTCTGTCAGCCTTGGTGCTGTGACAACTGCCCTGGGGAGCCTATTCTAGTGCCCAGCCCTCCTCTGGGTGAAAAACCTTTTCCCAATATCTAACCTAAACCTCCCCTGGCACAGCTTCCTATGACTGAAAAGGAAGCTTTTGAAATTTATTTTTTTTTAATTTTGAAATTTATTGAAAATACAAGTTCCCAGGCTCATCAATGATCCATGAGACATTTGGCTGCCCAGAGTGGTTTTTTTCTAGTTCTCTTGGGTTTTACTCTCTGAAATACTGGGTTGACTTTGAATATAGAAAACATAGCATGTGTAAATCACAATGAATGTTGTATTGTTAGTGTAGAAAACTGAAGTAATAAATCTTTCATGGTTCTTTTCCTTCTGAATCTTCATGTTTCAGATTTCGGCAAAAAAAAAATCGAACTTCATTCTAGTTACAGTGTGAACGTCCCCTGCACATGACCTTGTGCTCCATTCTTTAAATAAGAAACACTTTGTATGTCACTTTGTTCTCAGTTAGTCTGGGAAACAAGGATTTTAGAATGAATATCTAACTGAATCTTAATCTAATGTTTTTCTGTAGCCTACCCAGAGCCTTTTTACTACTTCATTTGTTCTCCTTTATTAAGTAACAATTGTACCCCAAGTTAATTTGACATGTCATAAAGGAGTAATACTGTATTCTCATGCACCTTTCTTTTTTGTGAAATTCTCTGAAATAATAGGCAGCTGTAGGGTTTTATGTCGATTTTCATGTATGTAACTGCCCTCCGTTTACAAAATGTCTCTTATGTCAAGCTGTTTCAAGAAAAACTTTTATATTCTAGTAAGAATGGAAGGTGTTATGCCATTTAATTATGTGTGAGCAATTGCCTGTGTACAGTTATTGTTATCTGGTCTGTTAAAACAGAACCAGTTTACAGCGGGTTTTTGCATGTTATCATCAGAGTTAAAGCTCTGAAGTGAAATGTTCTCTAACATAGCATGCACTGTATTGTGGCCAGCTACTTTAGTTAAGGACGTTGGAGAACTGGGAGGATGCCTTTCAGATCCTCCCAAGTGCTTTGAGGTGCCACCTCTTCCTGTTTGTCCTTCTCCCTTCTTCCAGCAATATGGCTTGTAAGGAAGTTGTCTATGATACTGCTCATTGGCCAAAAATTCTTTCATAGTCAACTGCACGTCAGAAGAGAAAGTCTGAACAGTGTCTTCATTGTGTTTTGGCCTGTATATCACACTGGGAGATGTGGAATAACTCATGCCCAAAGATTCCCCTTAGAAATTGGGTCTCGGTAGATGATACGTTATTGTGGCTCTGATGCCTAGAAGTAACCTTTTTTCCCATCTGTTTTGCTGCCATAGAATTTCCCATTATTCTCTCAAGATTCCTGTTTATCACATGATAACTGTAGCTGAGGATGAAATGGGATAAAATAGCACCTTTGGGGAAAACTTGATGAATAACTCATTGATGTGGCCTTTCATTTGGCAAAGCGGTTTTTTTAAGTACTGCTAGAAGGAAAGTGTTTGTTTTGCTGAACTGGAACATCAACTTGTTTGACTGTTTTGTCTGACGTCGCAGGTTCAGACTTCTTTCTGAGCAAGAAGGGCTACGGTGCAATGAAGTGCCTAAATACCTGTTTTGGCAGCTGTGGTCTGAAGCTTTGGTTAGGCAGTATATTTTAGAAAGACTTTTTAACCATGACAGTCCAAACAAACTTCTTATTTGAATAATTAAATCCTACGTACAGAATCACAGACTGGTTGAGGTTGGAAGGGACCACAGTGGATCCTCTGGTCCCACCTCCCTGCTCAAGCAGGGTCATCCCAGAGCACATTGTACAGGGTTGCATCCAGATGGTTCTGGAATATCTCTAGTGAGGGAGACTCCACACCCTCTCTGGGTGATCTGTTCCAGTGCTCAGTCACTGCGCAGGAAAGAAGCTCTTCCTCATGTTCATCAGCTGGAATTCCCTGTGCATCAGTTTCTTCCTGTTGCCCCTTGTCCCATTGCTGGGCACCACTGAGCAGAGCCTGGTCCATGCTCTGACCCGTCCCTGCAGACACTGCCAGACATTGATGCAGTCCCTTCTCAGTCTTCTCTTGAGGCTGAACAGCCCCAGCTCCTTCAGCCTTTCCTCATAAGGAAGATGCCCCAGTCCCTTTATCATCTTTATCACCTGGATAGGTGAAGTTTTTCATGGTAGCAGTTTGACTTCAAAAGCAATCAAGGCTCTTACTGTCCTATTGGGTCCGCCTTGGTCTGAGTATATTATGAGTTTGTTGACAAGGTGCCTCCTCTGCATGACTTTTAAGAGGACCATTGAGAGACAAGTTCAGCTTCCTGGGCAGTTAGGGCAGAGACACTTGGGGGAAGAGGCAGCACCACCAACAGATGTTGCAGTGGAGCACATTTTGTGTCTGTTTTCCACTTGTGATGCCATGATTATTTTTTGCTTTTTTATATACCCCTCTTATATACCCTTTCATATACCCTTTTATACAGCTTTTATGTATCCTTAGTGCTTTTAGCTCACATACTTGTAATTCCCTAAGTCTTATAACTAGCTTAGACCCAAAGTTCCGTTAAGCCAAGAGACTAAACAACATCTTGGAAGCCTTGCATTTGGGGGTCAGAAAGCCCCAGACACCAAGGTCCTCTCCAGAACACATTCTGTAAACCAAGATAGGCCCATCCAGGGGAAAGGTTCCTCAGGACAGGGGCTTCTCTTGAGCCTCTCATTGGGGAATCTTTGATAGATATGCTAATGTGCAAGGTCTATAACTGTATACGTGAATCATCGTGCGTGTGCATTTTTGGTGTGCATTCTGGGGTGCATTTCGGTGCATTCTACCTGGATGTGGTGCAACTGAGGATCCTTAAATAAATACCAAGGTAAAACCTGTAAGTTTCTTTTCCGCTTCTGTACTTCTTTTAGGTCAGACCTTTTATTAAAGAGATGGGACTATCACGGTTATACACGATTTATTACTTAAAATAACAAACAAGGCATCAGTCTCATCGGCCGTGGAGCTTAGTAACAATTCGCTATAACGAAAGAGTCACGAGTTTCAGGGTTACACGGCAATTTATAACTTTCTGGTCCAATAAGCAATTAACATGAAACTTTTTTTTGACTTGATAACCTATCACCTTCAGTAACTTTTACTGCAATGCGTCTATTTTCTACCAATTATCTGCTAAGTCACGTACACCCATAGACTTCTATTATAACATCTAAATTCTTAACTTAAACTATAAAATCACATTACTATACTTAAAACCCTCCACCTTATCACCCAATGTATTTTCTTATTTATGGTGTAGGAGTATAGGTTTGTGATTCTCTTGTTTGGGGTCTATATATCTCTGTCATCACATCAGCCCAAGTTCTCTCCAAGGCTGTAAATCAAATCCATCATTGCCTGTGGAAGTTTTAACCCCTCGGTTTCCCACAAAAACCCTTTTTTCCCCTCTAACCATGTTTAGCTTTTAATTTTAAGCCCAGGGAAAGGCAACACTTTTAGTTAGTAACACCGCTAGAGGCTTATCTGCAATGCTGCCTTGCTGCTGACATCAGAGGAACTGCACAGCATAATGCCTATTTTCATCTGCTCTTTTGAACGTTTTTGCTCCTGATTGTTTGCTAACCTGTTATTTAAAGCTCTCTGCTTCCCAGTGTTGTGTATAACTGTCCAAATGGAATTTCGGTTCTCCTGAGCAGTGCCCACTTAAGCTAACTTAATGTTTTCTCTGTGTGGGAACTCATAAGATACATTTCAGCTTGTATACACATTGTCAAACATGTATAAAAAATATACAATGCACTGACTTTCATTTCTTTAATATCATTCTTGTGGTGTCTTACACATTTGGGATAGATGCTTTGCCATTAAATTTTTTTCAGTGATGGTTCAACTAGACACTTTTGACTAGGGGCAGGAATCTGCAAAGGATTTCATTATAAAAATAAGCTTTTATAGACCTTTTAGATCTATTACAAAATATTCCACTCCAGTGGTTAATGTTGATTTATTCCGTCTTATTTGGTCATCCTTACTGTAGGCCTACAATATGATATATTTAGTGTTCTTGTAGAGTTTAATGTATTCCTTATTGTTGTTCAGCTTACTCTAGAATCCATTTACTCTCTCAATTATTTTTTATCTCTTGATGTGATACAAGATATTTGAATTTAAAAAAAACTTCACTCTAATACTGTGAATTAGACTAAGACACTGTGCAGTGTTTCTGAGCATAAAGTCTGTGCAAATAGCAAATATTATTATATATCCCTCAGTATTTGCATGGAACATACTGTTTATATTATTCCTTAAGGGCAGGATTCAGTTCTCAATAGAACATGATCTTACATGTTAATCCTGACTTGGTTTCTGTCCATTAATGACTCATTTACAATGAAGAGAAAAAAAATGAAACAGGTTGGAATGAATCACTGGAAAAAATATGAACATTTTCTACCAGCTCTCAGTAACTACTGTTGTGTTCACTGAGTTAATTCTTGCAATGAGAACCAGAGAGGAGCAGTTTTGTTATAAAGAGGGTGAGTTTTTTTGTACGTAGTAATATTTATAGTAAATATTTATGTGGCATTGCACATTCACAGAAATTGCTGACTTTCACTGAATGCAGAAAGTATATTACACTGACTTCTGGATTATTGGGTGCGCTCATGAGAGGGTTAGTGACAATACAGAGCTTTTGTTTCTTAGTTATTCGGAGCAATTCAGCCCCATCATTAGTAACAGTTATAACTTTCACATCCTACCCTTGAAGATAGGAGAGTTGGAGTCCTTCTGAACAGAATCATGTCCCCTTTCTTCTCTCAGCGTGTTTAGTGATAGAAGCCATAAACTGTATTTGCATTCTGTTTCTTTTAAAAACTATCTTTAATATCTGGAGTGGGTCCAAAAAATTTGCATACCCAGTGAGGCAGGTCATTTCTCTAATCTAATGTACTGTCTTCCTCATTAGACAGCCTGTCTTCTCCTCATTGATAGATTGCGCTAAACAAAACCAGTGCCGAAAAGAAGCCCTGAGGTGTGGTATTTTTACTTCCTTCCAGGCAGAGTATGGCCATGAGTACAGTACAGCCAGGAGCCATTACCCATTGAGCTCCACAGCACAGCTTTTCACCCAACTAGGACTGCATCCATGAAAACCGTAGCATTCCAACTCGGATACAAAGATGTTGCAAGAGAGAGATGGTGTTGCATACCTTGCTAAAGTTAAGGTGGATGGTATCTACTGCTCTGTTCTTAACTCACCAATTTTGCTGTTTCAGCCTAGAAGGCAAATTAGGTTTATCAAGCACAATTTACCGTTGTTAGTCTGTTTTGGCTGTTGCTAATCATCGTCATCTCCATGTGCCCAGAAATGGCTTTCAGTAGGACTTGGTTCATGATTTTCCCAGAAACTGAAGTGAGGCAGACTGGCCTGTAATTCCCCAAAGCATCTTTCTTGCAATGTGGTTGCAGCTTTTGCCTTTTTCCAGACATCAGGAAAAACTCCCTCAGACTCTGTGAGCTTAAAATATGTAAATCAGTCAAGTTTTGCTTTAAACTTTGTATTTTAGTCTGGTTTATAAATCAGAGAACTTAAAACTCCTAACCATGAAGGTGTTTTTTGGAAAACCAGTATATGGTAGTCATAGACAAGTTTCAAGAAGTTCTCTATTCCTGTAATACTTAAAAACCTGGCTTACTAACCATTCAGAACTGTCCTTAACATGAAGAAATGCCAGTGTTTATCTGTTGCTAATAATTGGTATTTTATTTCCAAAAAGTGTTGCTGGCTGAATGCAGATTGTGACATTGCATTCAGTCTTCATGGCTGCTGCTTGAGTTACATGCACAAATAGGCTCTTCTCTTTCTCCCAAGCTGTCCCATACCAGCTGCCTTGTGGCTGAGCTGCCAGACCACACTGCCATCCTTCCTATGAGATGGGTAAAGGCTTTGATTTGTAAGGACCAAAATCACTTTTTGTCAGGTAATTGTTAATTTGATTGCTTGTAAACTTTGCAAAGCCTCGAAGCGTTTCTTGTTTTCCCATGTCAGTGGTAATACAGCACAGTCCTTCTTGCACAAGTAGTAACAATTTCAGTGAAAGTTCGGTCAGGACTCAGCAGTGTTACAGAAGTGATTGCTTAGGGTGTTAATATTCAACAAAGTATTTCTGCGAAGTTGATCTTCATCTGCTGCTTATGGAGTTATCTATTTCAAATGCTGCTTATAGAATTACTTGTTCACTTAATGATAGCTTTTGCACAAGATGGTATTGCAGAAACGTTTACTGCCCAAACTGGCTTTCATACTGATTTCTGTTCTTTGTCAGAACAGAGAGAAGGAGAGGAACAACTGGATTAAATTACTACTGAAGTAAAAGAAATTAGATTTTTTATTAAAAAATATGCCATATGAAGATGTTTAGGAAGGGGGAGCAGGGGAACAGAACTGAAATCTTGCTGAAGTAAACATGTCCTTGTTTAAAATGTGTTATATTCCTCATTGAAATGTTAGCATTTGAAATGGCTTTTGATGGCCAAACCTTAAATGTCTGTAGCATTTTCGTTCTTTCCACCTATCTATGGTCATTACTCCCTCTAGACATCAATGACTAGCAGGCCCTTCTCTAGCCTTACTCCTAATACCAGATGCTTTATTCCAATTACCAATAATTGCCCATGAGAAACATCTCATCATATAATAATGCAAAGCACAGCAGGATTATTGGTCCCAGTTGTACTGAATTATGCCCAAGCATTTTATCTTTATGCCATCTTTCCATTTGATTGATGTCTTTAGCAAGTCACTGGTATGAATACATAGGGTATTAAAGAATTCATTAATCCAAATTGCTTCTCACTTTATATTGTTGCCATTTCAGAGCTCATTTTCCAAGTACATCTTACACAATGAAGTGCATTAAGTGTCCCTTCAGCCAGAGGGACAGCACAAAATTTTAAACTGCTTGGAGATTTGCATTTGCAGGTCTTGCTGCAAAACATATCTGCTGCCTGCTGTGAGAGGCGGAGCAGGAACACTGACAGCTGGTGTGCAGCTCCTTGTGCTGCTTGGCAGTAGTAGAACGTGATGTTAATAGCTGGAGTGTTAAAATTTGTGCATTTGTTAGCATTTCTGAAGCCTAGTATGTTTTGAAGTTCGGACACATTACAGCTTGTGAAAACCTGAAGGCAGCTGCGGGGGGAAAAAACATTCATAAATATATGATTCCTGAAGGTTTGGAATGTATCTGCTCTTTAGAAATACCACTAAGTTTTATTTGGTGTTTATATTTAAATACAAGGAAGGGCACTAAAATGGGTCCTGCAGGATCATCTTTATCAAATCATGGTGTACAGTTTTCTTAATAATTGCTGTAAAGGTTCTTAGAAATGTTTTTATTTTTTAAAAGCTGCTGTCTTTGTTCTGTCTTAACGTTTTTGGAAACCAACTTCATTAAACACTCACTGAGTATGGAGAAGAGTGCCTTGAATAACCCAATTCCTTTCGTACTGTAGAGTTAGGATGTGTGAGTAGGCTCTTCTGTTTCCCCCTAACTTGATTCATGCTGTGCTCTGCTATTTTTTGTCCTGCCTGACAGCTGTTCAGGAGCTCATCAGTCACAAAAAAATGTGTAATTGGAAGAGAACTTAAGTGCATGAGTACAGGGAATAAAGGGAATCTCAGTAAAGCTGGAAGACTACAATATAGGAGGCAATTAATATTTTGAGATGCAAATGAAAAAAATCAAAGTGTACTTTATATAAAAGAAGAGCCTGAAAATGATGAAGAGAATGTGTTTCTGCAAAATAATTCACACCACCTGAGGCTTTTTCTTAGTATCTGTGATTTTTTTAATTAACAGTATCTCAACACTAGTCTGATGATTCTGGCATAAAGACTGTTTCAGTGGTGTATAGATGTCATTTTTCTGTCCTGAGGATGAAGTAGGTCCTTTCTTGAGGTAATAGCTGCTCCTTTACTAAGAATACATGCAGCACCCATATGTAAGACATTCCTGTTTTCTTCTCTTGAGCCTTCCTGGGTTAGTGAGTCCAGATATTGTTTCTGACTTCTGGTGCAGGGGTACTTGGGAAATGTGCCTCTTCAGAAGAAAACCTGTCTTTCAGCCAGTTCCCCAAATACCTTTTGTGTCCATATTGGTATACTTTGTTTTACCTGGCTGACTCAGCAGGTACTGACTTTGAGGTCCTGGGATGTGCTTGATGATGGCTTTTGTTAGCTAAGCACTATGAAAAGAAGTAGATGTGGAGAACAAAAGGCATTTGGTGGATTTATACACTGGATGACGGAGAATTCCTCTGTATTAAAGCACTGTCACAAAAAGAGAGATAAGACTAGAAGAATCGTACCTTGCTGAAAGGAGCCTACCCAAATATCTGGAGTCTTCTGCACCATTCTGGATATAGGAAGTCCTCAACATATGATATGGGGTTCAGAAGTCTTTTGGGTCTTTTCCCTTTTGTTTCCTCTTTCTTGCACTCTTGCACCCGACATGTCACCCTAAAGTACTTGACAGGGATGTGTGCACTTCATTGTGGAAGAAAAAGAATTCTATCTGTTTTGGAGGAGGAGAATTATTTATAAACATCTCAGGTTTTGTTTTTCGTGACAATTTTCAGGGGCATGGAGGTCAAGATACTCTTATCTCTTGTCCCTTGCACTTCCTTTCCAGGCTGAGGTGGTCAGTGCTTTGAGGAACAGTTCTGTGTTTCTTTTACTGCACCTTACTGTACAAAGCTATACAGGGACAGGATGTTTTGCAAACAGAATGGCAGTGGCATGTAATGGCAGGGATATAACTGCATCTCTTAGGCAGTACTGTGTAAGCAGCCACTGAGGGCACATGGTTTGTTTGAAGTAAAAGTGTTGTTATCTTTGAAGGTACCACTGTCTTATAATCCTCATGGATTTTTTTTTTCCCTACTGGGTTGTGGCCAGAATTCTGCCCAGGGTTCTTGACAAAATCTTAGTAAATCTTCACAAAATGGTCTCATTAAGTCTTTCATATTTCAGATCTGTTCCTAAGAGGTTTTTTGGCACTGTTCTTTTTTCAGGCTTATTCCTTTATGTGAGTTTTACTGACTTTTCTGTAGATCAAACAATTTCCAGTAGTTTTTTTGGTTATTCTGTCCTCCCATTTGAGGAGCCAAATAATTCCCTCTGTTATTCTGTATGCAGGATCAAGCAGTCTTTTCTAACTTGCGTTGGCTTTCAGCACCTTCCAACTTCTTATGGCTGGCTCTTTTTATAACACTGCAGTAGACCTGTTTTAGCTAGACATGCTGCTGTCAGTTTAGTGTGGGACCTGGAATCTCAAAAAACCAACCTCCCTACTTGAAAAAACACCAAAACTCTCCACCAATTATGCTGCAGCAAGCACCTGCTCATGGCATCCTTCACTTTATAATCTTTTTTACCACCGTAAGCAGCTATGCTTCAGTCACCAATGTGTTCAGCAGCCCTCCAGAGCAGCTGAGCATGTTCTCTGTTGCAGTTTGTGAGATCCTGCGGTGGTATGGCATGCCACAGCCTTCTCGGAGAGCGCAGAGAGGCTTGCTCGGGGAGAGCGGCTGTTCCGCTTCCCGTGCCTCTTCCAGGCTGCCCCTTGCATCCTCCGGAAAGCCGAAACCCTGCAACACGGTGACGATAAAGGAGGCGAGAATGCTCTCTGCATGGTGGCTGCAGAAGATCTTTTATTCCATGGTGGCTCCCAGAAGCCTAGGTCCAGCACAAGTGCTGGCTCCCAAATGTAGAGTCAGCATGCGGCATAGTTCTCCCAGGCAGAGGCTGGTGCCCCAAGGCAGGGTAGACTGCGAGAGAGAAAGGCACATGGCATGCAGGGTCCTTTATCTGGGGTGAAGGGGGCAGGGAGAGCACATGGACCAATGGTCTCAGGGCACAGGGGCGGGACATGGGGGGAGTTGGGGTAACAGAATCAATGGGAGAAACCCGAGGGAGTGGTTAGGGCTAGGGACAGGGAAGGGGGGACCCACGTGGAAAGGTAAACACAGGGGAGGGGAAAAAATACAACACTACAGTTATGGAAAATAATTTCTTAGTACTTCAAGGATGAAGAGTAAATACTGAGATCAGCATTGGTTTTGGCCAAGCCTCTGGAAGACAGAAGAGTTGCAGCTATTCCCACTTCATGCACCAGAGGTGGATGCTCAGGTCATGCTGGCACTTCTGCTCCTACCCTTCAAATTTGGGTCTGCATTGCTGTCTGTCTGCAGTGGTGTGGGTCTCTAACTGAAATTCATGTTACAGGCTACAGATAAAATGAGGCAATGGGGACAGTTTTTCTACAGAGCTGTTTTTGGAGGCAGTGTTACGGGCAGGAGTTAAGCCTCTTCTCATCAGAAAAATATAGATGTTTCAGGCTGCTGGGGCACAGATACTTTATCAGCACCACCTTGCCTTCATGTTGGCTGACGGATGGGTTTTAGGATGCTTACTAAATCATATTAATGAAACATTTTTAAAATATCTAGGTGCTTTGCATCTTCTCTGCTTTTCTTGACTTCTGAAGAAAAGAAAAAGCATTTTCAAGAAAGCATTGTTTCCTTGAACTTGAGGCCAGTGCGTTTGGCTTGCACTCTGATGCAGATTGCAGCTTACTTTTAATCACCAATGCTATAAATGAGAAAGCATCACACATAAAGATTTAGGTAAACATCACACTTAATGAAAATGCCTAAAGCTACATAGCTGCTTAAATAGATGTAATACTGTATGTGTAGCATATTATGTGGTAAAGAAATGTGGCTGTGTGGCCACAAGAGCTGGCAGAGGTATTGGAGCTTGGGAGCAGGGCAGAGCAAAGCCCCAGGGCAGCAAGACAGGAAAAAGGTTGATCTGTTCCTTGGTGCGTCATGCCAAATGTGGGATGGCTCTGGATAATCTATGCAAAGTCATAGGGAAATGACACATTTCTTGGCATGTTCGCAAATATGTACCGTGCCTGCACATTACAGTTCTTGAGCTTGGAAATTTGTTTTAGCAAGGCCTTTGTTCTCATTGGTGACACGAAAATGAAGCCTTGAGCCCTAGAGCCTCAGCATGTGCACTGCCTCTTTGTGCAAAATTTAGCACAGGCTTTGTTTGAAAGTACTTCTCTGAACATGCTTACTTTTTGGTTTGGAACCTAACCATCTGCAGCCATCTGCTAGCAGTTGTTTGGTTTTGTCATGGATTTTCTTTTATTACCTTTATCATCTTATCTTTGCTTTCTTTCTGTGCAGTGTTGGTGGGATCTTCACATTCCATCTAGTTTATGCAGTGGCTGGAAAATCTGCTGATCAGGACCATGTCTTACATGGTGCTTTCATTTTGCGCTACTTTGCCCTGGTATCTTCCATTACACAGATAGGGTACTCATCTTGTTAGGAGTATGCCCACTTGCTGAGCCTTTTTCTTCCTAGAGAAGATGTTGGAAGTTAGGATTTTTTCCTTTTTTTTTCTTTCTGTCAGGGAATTTTTCTCTCATTTGTTGCCTAAAAGATGGCAGCTAAGACTACTTAAGAGACAAAAGATGTGGCCAGAGGGGAGAAGGGTTGCAGTTGGCTGCAGTCTCTTAGCGGGGGAGTGAGCTTGGTACCTGGGGAGTTTTCTCTTGGGAAGTGCAGAGGTACCATGAGAATTGGCTGGGGGTCAGGGGTTGGGCTCAGCCCCCTCTCCCTGTTTCGCTCTCGGGATTGGAGTGCAGACAGTTGTGGTTTTGGTGACAGACCACTGTTGCCTGGGGGATTTGCTGCCACTGCGGAGTTTTTGTCCTTCACTGCTTCTCCTTACTGTGGGTGAGCCTCTGCTTGCAAGAGCAGCTGCTGAACTGGGACCTTATTAACACTGAACCTCACTGGGAAGGAGACCCCGACCTCCTCCCCCTCTCCAGAGAGAGCGTCTTCTGGCTGCTTGCGGAAGCCTGTCTGCCACTGCCCAGCTCTGCTGTTTCCTGCTGCCGCTTTGGGCTTTTTGCTAGGCTTTAGCTCGACACCCCGTGTCTGCCCGGAGCCCTGCAGCTCCTGTCATGGCTTCGGAGTTTTTGCTACACTTTGTTTTGCCACCCCAGGTGTGCTCGCTTCTGCTGTTCCAGCCTGCTGCTCTGGAACAGCAAGTTCCTGCTATAGTCCATTTTGCCACCTGGAGTGGCCCTGAGACTGGCTGTTTCCCCTGAGTTTGCAAAGGGAGCCCCTTTTCTCTCTGTCTCTCTCTCCCCTCCCCCCGCCTGAGTCGCCATTGCCAATGGAGAGGCTGCTGAGCTCGCGCCACAGCGCCCCCTGCAGGCGCGGGGGAATCACCGCCCCCGCCCTGCCCGGCCGGGAGCCAACAGCGCCCCCTGCCGGCTGTGACCGTAACTGCACCGAAGGGGAAAGGGCCTGCGGCCGAGAGAAGGCTGTGCTTGGGCCTCTGGTTCTGTTTGTTGTTGCTGCCATTGGAGTTTGATTGTCTTGTTATACATATATATATTAGTAAAGAACTATTACTCCTTTTCCTATATCTTTGCCTGAAAGCCCTGTAATTTCAAAGTTACAACAATTTGGACGGAAGTGGGTCATATTTTCCATCCCCGGAAGGTTCCTGCCTTCTTTGACAGACACGTGTCTTTTAAACCAAGACAGAAGATTTTAAAGATTGTGTGAATGGTTGCCTTCACTATAATCCTAATTATTTTGTTAGAGGTTGATTCTTAGTATTTGCTGTGTTGAAAAATGAATTTTCTGGACAAGAACTTCTGGTCTTACAGCAAAAAATCTGTTGTCATTCCAAGAGTATTTTTCAGATGATAGAATGTCATTGACTGAAATAAAATTATTAAATATTAAAATGTGGCATTATAACTTCTGGCAAAACTGTTTTTGAACAATGTGAGACAGTAACCTGTTGTGATACACCAGGATGGGACAATAAAAGAAGTCTGCTACAAACACAATGGAGAACTGGACATCAAGAGGGGAATTACTGACAGTGTGGGAGGCAAAGATGAAACTTCTAAAATGAGATTAAAATGTGACTTCCTATGTCGACACAATCTGTGTTGTGGTGATGTGCAGTTAAAAGCGGAAAGTTTTAGCAAGAAGCAACTTGCAGGATGTTGAGCAGGATGTTGGCAGCCTACAGCTAAATGAATGATGGGCACATGGTGGTGAGTTTTAATGTGGTAACACAACCTCTACTCAGAGTTCCCCTTTAGGGCTGTTTTCTCCAGATGGCCAGAAGCCCATAAGTGAGCAGGGTCTGTTTTTGTCCAGCCCTTGTGTGCAAGAGTGAGTGAGCAGCTACTGGAACACAGGTAGCTGTTATATTGGTGTGTTGGATAACCTGAGAGAATATAGTGATTTATGAACTCATCAACAGACAAATGGTGCCATCATGGTTTAGAGTACCTCTGCACAGGACAGATTTCCAGCTGTAATCAAAATACAAGACATGCTGAAGAAGGCAGAAAAGTACTGTAAAACAGTGATAAATATAAGGCAGACAGAGGTAGTGTTGGTGATGGTACCAGTGCTTTGTGGTCGGTACAAATTTTGCAAGCCCGCCCCTCCATGGTGTGGTCAGGGTTTATCCTGGCTCACTGGGGGAGCAGGGACAAGGTGCCGGTAAGGACAAGGGGACAGCTTGGGGCCAGGGAGGCTTTTAAGGCAGTGCTGCTACCTGGAGAAATGCTTATCGTACTTAAGCATCACAGGCAGGGTGTTGAGGACCAGCCCGATGCGATGCAAAGTCAGTATGCTGCTGTGTTGGAGTTAAAAATAATATTGGAGTTGAATTTGGCAATCCCAGCACCTGATAGTAGCAATTACAACCAGCCCTGGGCTGGGTTGCTCCATCAGTCGAAGAAATGTAATGCACAGCTCTGTCCGTCATGGCAGGTACTGGCAAAGAAAAGTAGTATTACAGTTTTTCTTTATTTTTAGAGCCTCTCTTTGGAGGCGCAGGATTGCTCTCCCTTCATGCCTGCTTGTTTGCCCAGTGTAGTCTGTGGGTTACTCTTTCAAAAAAGCAAAGAATCCTTGAAATCTTATGACTCAGCATCATTGGAAGTTAAACATGTACAGGAACAATACAGGTGGAAGCTTACTGCAAGCCTAAAGTGCTAGAAGGGCTTCTTTCTGATGGATTTGTGTTTCTATTAGACTAGTCCAAGCAAATTAAACATTGCAGTTGTCAAATTACTTCAGTCTAGTTCGTCAAACTGCTGCCACTTGAACCTCAATTTATTTTAAAAAGAAACAACAAAAAGGAACAAAAGTTCAAAGCTTTGCATTTAAACTTCAGTAGTAATTATCATGAAAGGGATGAAAAAAAGTTTCTAGAACATAAGCTCTGTGTATGTCTAAATAATGGACAGTTAAAATTTATTTGTAATAAAAATAGAATTGAAGACAATAGAAATCACATGTAAAATTGCAAGTGATTGCTGTTGTTTAGCTTTTCACAAACCTAATTTACTGTAATTCTGTATAGTGAAGGAGTATTACCTTGAAATGCCATACTTTCGCCAGGTACCCTGTTCCTTCTGAAAAGCAGAGGAGGGCTTGTTCCAATGGATTGTTTATTTCAGTGAAATTCAGCAGTTGTTTACAAAACGGAGCCTCACTTGAAATGAGAGTTTGGGTTACTGTGAGGATGCTGTTGCCTTATTTTCAAGCAATGTGATTCTATAAAGCACTGCACATTTTCTGTGTGCTGGTCAAATCTAACACTGTATCTTCACTGACATCTGAACATCTACTATTTCTGTAGTGTATTGTTATGAGCTGGTTGATATAATTAGATGCTCAAAAACTGATGTGCTTTATTTTAAATTAATTACATGCTCATGCATACTTTTGATCACACTGCAGCCTAAGCTGCATTGCCCAGAAGTTAAGACATACAACTTTCCATTGTCCGTTTGATGGCTGTAACTCAGTGGTACATCTGATTATGTTACTTTTCACAGAACCATAGAGAGTGGGTCAGATTAGAATGGACCACAGTGGGCCATCTGGTTCAACCTCCCTGCTCAAGCAGGGTCATCCCAGAGCACATTGTACAGGGTTGCATCCAGATGGTTCTGGAATATCTCTAAATGAGGGAGACTCCACACCCTCTCTGGGTGATCTGTTCCAGTGCTCAGTCACTGCACAGGAAAAAAGTTCTTCCTCGTGTTCAGGTGGAAGTTCCTGTGCATCAGGTTCTTCCTGTTGCCCCTTGTCCCGTTGCTGGGCACCACTGAGCAGAGCCTGGTCCATGCTCTGACCCCTCCCTGCAGACATTGACAGACATTGATGCAGTCCCCTCTCAGTCATCTCTTCTCGAGGCTGAACAGGCGCAGCTCCTTCAGCCTTTCCTCATAAGGAAGATGCTCCAGTCCCTTCATCATCTCTGTAACCTCTACTGGACCCACTTCAGGAGTTCCATGTCTCTCTCATTCTGTGGAGCCCAAAGCTGGACACAGCACTCCAGATGTGCCTCACCAGGGCTGAATAGAGGGGCAGGATCACCTCCTTTCACCTGCTGGCAATGCTCTTCCCAATGCACCTCAGGATCCCATTGGCCTCCTTGGCCGCAAGGGCACTGCTGGCTCAGGGACAGCTTGTTGACCACCAGGACCCCCAGGTCCTTCTCTGCAGAGCTGCTCTTCAGCAGGTTGGCCCCTAGCCTGTGATGGTGCCCAGGGTTATTCCTCCCCAGGTGCCAGACACTGCAGTTCTGCATGAAGTCATCATACTCTTGAGTCTTCAGCAAAGTTCCTGTGTGCTTGTTCAGTGCTCAGGCACTTGACTAAATTAAAGCATTAACAGTTGCCAATTACTTATGGCCTGAGAAAGTTCAGGTATGTATCAGGCTCGTCCCCAGAAAGCTGCAAATTTATGTGAATTTCACTGCAGGATTTGTGTGTGATGCCACTGGGAACTGAGACTCCATTAAATGAAAGTGCAAATTTTGTATTTTAGGTCCAGAAAGTGTACTTACTCATTATTTTTGCAAGGTAATTTTGGGCACCTCTAGAAAACATTTCTGCTAATTTGCAGACATTAGGGTGTGCTAGAAAAGGATAAAAATAACAGGTTTTTTTCCCTAGTTAACTAACTGAGTTAAGGAAACTAGTTACTAGTTCCTAGTTGACTAATTGATTTTAAGGGCTTCAGATCAAAGGCACTGAAACATAGCAAGGAATTTAGTGTGAAATACACATCTCGGTGATTAGCAAAGATATATTTGTTGAATTCTGCTTTTTTGCAATGCATTGGGTGTTGGTTATTTTTAAAACTGACTTTTTAACTGTAAGCCTTAAGGGCCACTTCATCAGCTCCCTGTGATGACTCTCTACTCAACAATAAATTTGTAGTCATCTCATTTTGATCAATTAACCTGTTATTACATCCTAGTAGCCACTGGACCACCTCGATTCTTTCATTTAACACAGACTGTACCTTTTGGAGGCTACAGACAAGTGGCCTTCAGGGAGCTGATTTATGCCACCTGAGTTATGTGCTTTCACAATCCAGTGTCTGTTCAGTATATACACTTCTTTGAAGTACTCTGTAATTTTTTCTTTTAAAAATATCTTTGAGAGGGTTTGAGGTTATTTAATTGCAGTGCCAGAATTGTACAGAATTAAAGTGATTTTATCATAAAGTGATTTAAATCATGTTACTTAGCAGCTGAGTTTCTTCTTACTTGTCACTACTAATGCTGTGAGCAGTGTTTATTTCATAAGCATGTAAATTTTTGTTCTACTGTTGAAGATGGAACAATCTCTTTGGTCATTTATGTCCTTGGGAAAAAAAGGCTCTTCACCCACTTTGATCTGACCAGATATTCTGGTGATCATTAATCATCTTGTTCCCTGGCTGATTAGCTCTACTTGCTTATCAACCTTCTGGGCTAACTCAAGTTCATCTGGCTGATGACATGAGGATGCAGTGAAGAGGCTGCATCAACAAAAATAACTAAGTTGACAGTGTTGCTGTTAGCGCTGTATCAGTGGAAATATTCTCAAATGCTTTGAAACAAGGTGTTGGTGTAATTTTTTTTATGTAGGACACCAAAGTATTTGAGAACACTTCATACCCTCTCCCTACTGCTATTAAGATGCAAAATGTAGTTGTCCCTTCCTGCCCCCATAGTCCCCTTCCTGGAGCTAGATCTGCCAACTCCTGACTTCATGTTGCACCACACGTCTGCAATGGGTCCTGCATGTTTTATTATGCTGAAGATTTCGTATACAAATACATCTGAGATCAAAGACAGGAGCTCCTTTCCAATGGCAAGTTGGAAGAAGGTCATAATTGAAGCACCATCTAGAAACTGTTCCATTCTCTGCAAACCTGCCACTCATTCACAAAAGCTTCTAGGAGTAGCTAGGGGTTTAACAGGATGAAGTATTTGAAGTAAAATTAATATTTCTTGGGTGTTTTTTTCTTTTCCCTTCCAGTGGGCGAGTTTGTGAGTGATGCCCTTCTGGTGCCAGACAAGTGCAAGTTCCTTCACCAGGAAAGGATGGATGTGTGTGAAACTCACCTGCATTGGCATACTGTTGCTAAAGAGGTACATTCATCTGTCTTAAAATTTCCTGCCTTCCTTCTTTCAAGCTGTGTCACTCTTTTGAGGATGAGTTTAAATATGGCAGCGACATGGAAAACAAAAAGCAGTAATTTCAAATGTTGGAGTGAATGGCATTCTCGGTTTTTTGATAAGGTAGGAAATGGGAGTCAGAGCACATTAGAGTCCATGACTGAGTACTTACCATTGACTTTTGAACACTGACCCTCTTTCATAGCACTATTTTTTTTCCTCACATTCTCTCACAAGCTCACTGTGTTTTCTGCTTCCTCCAGTTTCCTGTGTTAGCACTGGAACTAAATGCCTAGGATTTGCTTTGAATCATTATCCTGGGTGAATATTATCCATTATTTATTACAGGTATTGATATGCCAGGTGCCCACAGAGATCAAACGGGCCTCAGGGAGTGCACTATGTGAAATTCAGCAGAAAAGGGTAGGAAAGCTGATCAAACCAGGACTAGCCAAAGGCATTTCGCAGTCAGGCACAGAGTTTTTATAATTTAACAGTGCTTTACTGAAAATAGAAATAAACTTAATTTCTAATGTGTTTTGGACTTTTTTCATTGTGTAGAGAGGTTTTAGGAATAAAAACTGAGATGAGTTGCCAAGATTTCTGACTGCTGGTTTTTTTGGAACCTCTTAGTTTGTACATTATTCCACCTTCTGGAGATGAAATTTGAAATGTGATCAGCAGCTTCTCAAAATTTCAGTTCTTGCTTGAATTATACTTAAATGAAACATCTAAGGCACCAGCCTTCACACAGGGAAATTCTAGTTCATTTTGACTACTTGCAAACTTGAAATGGCAATAGCCTGCAAGAACATCATCACTGTGTGCCACTGAAGTATTTTCATTTTTTCACCTGTCATACATCACTGTATCTTTAAGGTATAATTATGCATGACTGACTGTTTTCTGGACAAGGCTAGGAGGTACTGTACTGGCAGAGGTGTAAGAGCAGACACAGTGTGTTTCCAGTGTAAAGGGTATTTCAAATGTTGATCTACCTTGTGGTGAAGTCTTCAATAGCATTAATGCATCAGGATTGGGATTAATACATCAAATAATTATTCTGTCATCAAGTTTTCTGTTGATGAGGCAGAGCCTGTGAGGATTTTAGACAGGAAGATATGGAGTTATCATGTATATAGGAGGAGACAAGTCTTTTGTTCTGGGAAAGACTGATAGGAGAGCTTGTTGCTTACAGTGGACATAGGTAGGGAGCTGCTTACAGTCAAGTAGTGAATGCAAGTGTGACCTTTCTAAATCGTGTTTCAAATTTCCGAGATCATGCAGTTCGCCAGCTTTAACTTCCTAAGGCAGTATGCAGCCCCTTCATATTTTCTCCAGGTCTGTGACATTATTTAGTCTTCCTCCATGCCAATATTGTTGCTTCTTTTTTTTTCCTCTTTTCTGCAGTCCTGTAGTGAGAAGAGCATGAATCTGCACGACTATGGCATGCTGCTGCCCTGTGGAATCGACAAGTTTCGTGGTGTGGAGTTTGTCTGCTGCCCGTTAGCAGAGGAAAGCGACAATCTTGATTCAGCTGATGCTGAAGATGATGATTCAGATGTCTGGTGGGGAGGTGCAGATGCAGACTATGCAGATGGAAGGTACAGTGACTTTGTACCCTTCAACTTGTTATTAAGATGCCAAAAATCTGTCTAAAAGACTTTGGTATAGAAGAGTCTTTGCACCTTATACATGAACTTGCTTCTACAGCGGTTGAAAGCATCAGTGTTCTACTCCTCTTTTTTTTAGCTTTCTGCAGAAAAGTTTTTTGTTAAAATAGTTAGTACACTTTTTAGTGCCTTTATAATTTCTTCAGTGAGAAGTATTGCCATATTTATAACAAAAATGCTTAAATTCATATTTTTTGACAAAGAAATGATAAATGGTGTACTCCTAAGATGATTCATGTGCAGTCTGGGGTACTGCAGCAGATATCAGCCAACATAACTGGTGGAGATTTTGAAATGCCTTCATTCGTAATAGGCTCTAGCTATGTGCCGTTATTGCTGTAAGAATATTTTTCTGCTGACAGTTTCTAAACATGATCTAAAAGAAAATGTGTTTTAATATCTAGCCTTTCACAGATTCGTTAATATGCTGCTGTTGAGAAGGAACATGGAGGTTTCCTTTGCAAGGCAGCGATGGATGAGAAAATACCATCCCTGTCCTTACCCTTCCCATCCCCTATGCACATAGGCTAATTTTGAGCTGGAAATGGGTCATAACTGTGTTGTTACACTCGGTGGTAACTGAGTGGTCTAGTGGTCTGGTGCTGTTAAAGCTTCTTCATATCACTTTCCTGAGCATGTCAGAAAGCAGTTGCAAGAGCAGAATACTATGTCACATCCTTGCAACTGGATGCCAACAACCGGCAAAGATGGCTTTCTTCATAAACTAAGATCAGTGTTCAAACTCTGTGCTCCCCAGGCTTTCATCACTTCATACTGTGCTAATGCAGTGTTTCTACTTCTTTTCTTGTACAAATAATGCACAAAATCTAAAACTTGGGGCTGATTGCAAGGGGCTTCAAGGAGTACCCAGAAAATAAATGGGGACCAAATTACATGAATAATGCAGAACGTTAATAGGTCTGAATTGTGCTGTGTTTGGACTTGTTAATAATCGAGATGGAAACAATTTGAGGAACAGTGCAGAGATGAAGGACAGAGACTGAATTGCTGTAATTTGGTGCAATGAGATGGCATTAAGACCTAGAATAATTAGAAACTGTATCATGATGGGCCTAAATCTTTCCTGACAAAGCATTAGTAAGTGTTGCAAGGAAGAGTCCCTTGTGAATAATGGAATAAGTTTAAAATAAATATTTCCCCATGGTAATTTCCAGTTTTCTGTCATAAACAGGAGTGAAGGGTCAGACTGTTTGATGCAAAAGCCTGCATCAAAGAACTTTGCATTTTCCATATTGATACCTTTGGACTTTCTTCTGATTTGTAGTTCTAGCATCTGTCAGTGTCACTATTATAACCCTTTCAGTAGGATTTGTGAAGCTGCCTTTGGACTGTTTCTATGTCATTTCTGTATATTTAATTTAGATTTTGATTGGGTGTTTAAATGTTCTCTCGTTCTAAGAAATGAGTGCCAACCTTATTCTAATGAAATATTTGTTTTTTTCATTTTATATATATCTGTATCTATATATCTATATATACATGCAAGATAGATCTATCCATCTACTTTATATATCTATTACATGTCTTTTATAGGTAGCATATTTATTATATATATACACCTGTATATAGTACATGTCTTATACATATAAGATCAAAGATTCCAAAATTATTTTAAATAAAAGAGCTCTCAGGGGTATAGAGTACTTCTGTTTGTAAGGCAGATACCTGCTTTGTTTCTGTCTTTTTTGTGTTTGTCACTGAACATTTCATGTACTATTGTAGTCCATTTTCTTCATCATAAGGCATTTTAATATCTGAAGACGTGAGTTCAAGTATAACTTCATAAATTTTGTATCCTCTAGGAATGGGAGCTGTAATTGCATTTCAATCCATTTCTGAAATTCCAAGCAAATACTGATTTTTTTATCCTCTCCTCTCACAAAAGTGCTTGCAAAAGGAAAATGAAAGATCCTTTTTTGGGGCACTTGTATTTCACCTACAGATGAAGAGCCAAGCAATTGGTAGTTCTTTTAGACTGACTCACTCATATTTCTTGCTGCCTCTTTAGCTTCCCAAGTCCATTTAAACTGTGTGTCTTGGAGTCAGAAATACTCTTGAACTTTAGTTATATATATATGTATATATTTTTAAAAAAAATTCTTATGCAGCAGTAGGTGTTAATTCAAATTTTGCATGTGTGTATATTTATTCATATTTGAGCATATGTTTGTGTGGCTATTGGTACATATTTGCCTTAGTCTTAAGCTGATTGTGAGGGAGAAAGGAAATGTAAGGTAGGGGAACACTTGGCTAATGCTAAATTGCCAATATTCTCTGCTATTAAAGCACCTCTGTTTGAAGTGCTTACTCAAGTCTACATTTTTCACCTTACATGGGTACCCAAGTCAAAGTGAAGGTGACATGTTTGAGGTAGAGGTGACAAGCTGAGAAGCAGATGATTCTGTCCTTGTTTCTCGAAACTATGACAGAGCAGAATCCAACAAATGTGGGTGATCTATTTTGAGGTAACTTTGTATCTCAAGCTATCAGATCTAAATTTTAAAATATTTGCATTTATGGTTCTGAATATGTAGAGGAAAGCACATTGCAGCCATTCAGTTAATAAATGCCCTTTTTCAAACTGTTGAGTTTTCACCCCCAACAGTTGTCCCTGAGGCACTGTTTTTATTTTTTTGCTTTGTCAGGAGTGTTTTCTTCTCCTCAGGGTGAAGAAAAGCTCATCAACATATTGTAGCCACACTATTAGAGGGCATGTGGAGGCAGCTTGGGCTCTGTTGCCTCATAGTTGGATGTCCTTCCCACCCAATATCTGACCACCACCTGGGTATGGATGTAAAAGGATGTGACTTGCTTGTGGTGTGGCTTGTTGGCAGTACCTGGAGGAAGGTGGGGGGGGGGTGTATTTTGGTGACTGGTGATATATATATACCCGTTTTATTCATTAGGCCAAGAGGCAGGATCCACATGTGCTTCTGAAATTGTCTTGTCATGCTCATCCTGAAATAGTCTGTAACTCTGACAAAGAGGTCACAGGCATTTTTCAGCAGTGGAGATCGTTGTTGTTTTAATTAAAATTTACCTTGAAGTCTGCCTGAGGGACAGTCAGGTGTAGGTGCTGACTTTCAGTATAACTGCAGACCTCTCCCTGCATAGCTACAGCTCAGTCAAGTGACTGCGAGCTCTGGCTGCCCTTGCGACTCAGCACAGCCTGGTGGCCCTCCCGCCTGTGTGTGGGAACTTGCTGGAAGCTTTGGTGTCCTTGATGTCCAAAGTTGAACATCTTTAGGAGTGACAGCCAAGCTGGAAACTTCCACGTTTCCTCTGTGTACATCTGTCTCATATCCGCCTCTCCTTATCTTTCTGTCAGTGTATGTCAGACCTCTCACTAGGAAAGCAGTCTGCTGTCATTTTCCTTCTTTCACTGCAGGGAAACTGAAGCACTCTAAGTCTCACTATTGAGAGTTATATGGAAAGCTTTTCCTTAAGTCCCATAGCTCAGGAGCAGAAGATGGTGCCTTAACTTCATCCAAGTCTTTCTAGACCATTTAAATGTATTTTCAAGGTCCAAAATAGGAGATTTCATTTCTCATTGTTTTCCCCTCAGCTGGCTAGGCCAAATTAATTTTCTCTGTTTGGTGAAAAAAAGGTATCAAACACTGATGTAATGATGGGATAGTGTTGAAAATGTTGCATTGTGGTGAGTAGTGTATTTAATGATGGTTTGGTTTACAGTTTATGAGAAACTTCTGCCAAGCAAAGTTTTATGGTTTGTTCATACTTTCCATTACCATAGTTAATACAGTAGGTTTTTTACTACAATAAATAATCCAAAAGAACACAGTCTATTTTGTGCTGATAATTAGGCATCTGTGAAGTAAAACTAAAACATATTTGTGCTATAAAGCATGATAATCATGTTCTCTGATTTTGCAACCCTGTACAAGACTGAGCTTAAGAATGAGTGCTCATCTACCAGATGCTGAAAAAAAAAGTAGCTAAAATGATGTATCTTTTTGACTTGATGAAGAGCTTGGGTTTTTTGTCAGTAGTATCTGGAAAAAAAAAATTTTTTTCCTAAGTGCCTCCTTCAGCTATAATTCAAGAAATCCTGAAAGACATTTAAAGCTGGTCAATTTTTGTAGTGGTGAAAGCAGCATTGTATATGTGCCTGTTGTGCTAAACAGCTTCCAGGTGACACCCTTTGCTTCTGTGGGGAAGAGGAGTTACAGGGCCCAGCAGAATTGCTTTGCTTAATAATTCGTTATAAAATCCGCGCTTAATGTGGAGGAAGTGTGTATTTAATTTCTTTTGCTTTCTAGCTCTTCTTACATCTTCATCTATGACTTTAATGGTACAAAGATAGCAACACACATATTACCCGGTGTCTTCCCTTCAGAAACATCTGGAAGTTAACCTCAGCATCAAATTAGTTACTATCTAAATTCCCCGGAGTGCTGCCATTTAAATCACACTGTCACAAGGTGTGGTTAAATTGGTCACAGTTGTACAGTGCCCTGACATGTTATAACAACACACAGACTCCTGTCCCACTGCTGCCTTGCAGATGGTAGGCAGACAGGCAGTTGGGATATGTGCCTGTGGCATGAGTTTATGAAAAATGCTTGAAAGTCTAGAGAGTGACACATAAGCAAGTAAATTCAATAGTATACATAAGCAAGTAAATTCAGTAGTATACAAGAGTTTGCGTAAGAATTTTAAAAGTCAAATTTAATGGGGTTTCATCATTTCACTTCACCCTTGAGGAAAAGTCTCTTTCCTTTTTAAGTGTTGCTTTGACTAGCTCCTTTTGTTTGAGTCCCTGCATGCCAAAGCAGTGGGAGATGTATTGCAGGGAGGGGTCAGGACGATATTTTAATTGCAAATACAGTTGAAAGCAAGTAAATGCTACAAACTCCATGGTATTCTCTGTGCTCATGGTGTTCATTGGCAAGGACTGTCCAAAACATTGAATCCTCTTGCTCTGTTTTGCTCCTCATTACATCTCCCCGTGTTCTTCAAACCCTTCTTTTCCACATGCTCATCTCTCCATCTACCCCCAGAAAAATGTATTTGGAAATATAGCAGGAAAAGAGAGCCTTTAGGGGAAGATTGTTTGACCCAGGTGTATTTTATACTATCTGACCAGGGAGATAAGTAATCAAAATGCTCTAATCTTCTGTATCTATTGCTTTGATAGATACTCTATTTTCTTTGGCGTTTGCTGGAGGAAGCAAATGCAGCTCGAACATGGAGAAGAAAAGCATAAACTGGGAAGAATCAGATGGTAGTGGTGGTGTTTAAGTACAGCTGGGGGGAGGAGGCCAGCTCGGATACCTGGAGTAAAGCCGCGCTGTTGCTCTGTGAGCCCTGGGGTGTTACAGTCCCCCTGCAGTGAGAAGGGCTGCATGGCTGATGAACTGGCTGCATAATGGAGGGTTGTGAAGGAAGAAATCATGGGGGAGGACCAGATCTTTCAGGGATTCTTACTACTTAAATCCTTGACTTTCTGCATGTTTCCTCATGCTTGTATCTAGTATGCAGTGACACGGTGTATCTTGATGGTTCTTTTCTCTGTCCTCCTTCTTTCCCATTGTTCTTAATGTTCTCTTGTGACACTGAGTCAAAAATCTGAGCCTTAATTGGAAGTCCAGCTCTGAGTCCAAAAGATTTCCCTGCAAAATGTTGGATCACAGAATGATCAAAATTGGAAGAGACCTTCAAGATCATCTAGACTAACTGTAAACATCATAACCAACAGCACCATCATAATCACCCCTAAGCCAAATCCTCAAGTGCCACATCCAGATGTCTCTTGATCAGTTCCAGAGATGGTGACTCCACCATCTCTCTGAACAACTTATTCCAATGCCTGACAACTCTTTCAGTGAATTTTTTCTTTTTCTGAAATCTAATCTAAACCTCCCATGGTGGAACTTATGGTCATTTCCTCTCATCTTTTCACTTGACACATGGTAGAGGAGACCCACTCCCACTTCACTACACCCTCTTTTCAGGGAGTTGTAGAGAGAGAAGGTCCCCCCTGAGCCTCCTTTTCTCCAGGCTGAGTCCCCCCAGCTCCGATGTCTTGGGGTGATTTTATGATGATTAGTCTATTCCCTTATCATCTGCTCTATGCCCAAAAAATGGTTGCTGTAGCTTTAAGGTGGGTCCGGGACAGGGGGGTCGGAGCCTTGGGGCTCTTGCGTGGGCTTTTTCAAAGCCTCACTCCCCAGGCGTCCGTGGTGCCGTGCGGACTGCATTCTCTTTTTTTGCTTAGCTAGCTAAGGCAAGAAGGTTTTTGGTTTGTTTTCCTTTCCCTGGCTTTGGAGAGGCTGTGGCAGCATTTGGCGGCTTTTTTTTCCACAAGAATTGGATGGTTTGGTTTTGGTCCGAGATCAGAGAGAAAAATTGACAGAAGAAGAATCAGCTGGGACCAGTGGGAAGGCAAGGGGACGCTCCCTTTTGGCCTCAGACCTCAGAAAAGCCAAGTCAGCACCAGCTGAAGAGGGGACCAACATCAGAGATTCACCAGCTTCCCATCTGTTTGCCCAAGCTGCTGCATGAACCTTTTGCTTGTTTGATTTTTTTTCCCCTTGAGACAGGAGCTGGTGCCATATTTTTCTCCCCACAACATTGTCAGCTGTTGCATTTTTTTTTTTCTTTCCCTGGCATTGTGGGCTTTTTTGTTCCAGAGTTGCGGGGGGGGCGGTGGGCAGCTAAGGTCTGACAATTCAATATCTAGCAGTTATTCACCTTTTTTTTCCTGTGCCATGTGGCCACTCTGTCAATAAACGGTTGGGGTTTTTTTCACTTTCATCCACTAGTATTCATTTCTTACTTGCAGAAAGGGATTGTCGGAACTGGTGTTTTTTTAGAGAAATACTCATTCTAGAGTGTTTTTCTCCTAAACTTGTCTCTAAACTGAAACATCCCTCAACCATTCTCCATAAGACTTGTGCAACAGATCGTTCCATATCTTTGTTGTCCTTCCTTTTGAATTGCTGTTCTAAAGCTAAAAGTATTTTTGATCAAGAAAAAGAAAGTTGTTGAGGCTAAATTTTTCATGGGAAACATTGTCACTGGAGGAAAGAAAAAATTAATTTAAAAATTAATTAAAATCAGTTTTGTCTCTAGAATGTTCATCTGTTTTCAAGCCATCTGGCCTCTCATGATCAACAATGAGTTCTCACTGATGTAAGGTTTTTCATTAAATTGGAAAGCTAATGCCTAAAATTCCAGTGGGAAATGCTCCAGTGGGAATCTCCTAAATGATTCTTTCAAAAAGCATAACATGAAGAAACCCCAACCCATGCCCTACTTCCCTACACTTGAGCTGGTGAATCTGAACCAGATGTGAAGCTGGACAATGGGTCTGTACTGCAGGTTCTGCCTTAGAAGAAGGAAATTACTTGCATTTGGATGGATAGAAAGATTTCCCTTTTTCCATACTGTGCAGACTGAACTGTAGGCTGTTCATAGCCCTGAAAATTTAAGGAAAACTGAGCCTTGTGCCTGTTGCAGTGATTCAGGATCTACTTGATGGGGAGCTCAGTTGTCTGTGACACAGAAGCAGGAGGGGGTGCAGCCAGAGCCAGTGTTTTCATCAGCTGTCCTAATGCAAATTGTTCCTAACTGGGAGCCAGTGCCCTAAAATGAACACTAGGAATTACAAACTTGCTTTCTTGTTGTTGTTTTTTTCTTGCCTCCTTCCTGAAGTTTTCCATGAGTAGAGGTTAACACCAATTCTTGAGATACGAAGATTTTGTAGTACAAGAGTTATCCATCACTAAATTGCTATTTCAGAGAAATAATTCATTTAGGGAAATAATGTGGAAGGTGTTTTGCAATATAATATTTCAACTAATTGGTCAGAAGTTTACATCATCTTGATTTTTGTGGTAGAACTGTTAGAAATTGAAGTAGTTTTATATCTGTTCTAAACAGATCTATCTATTAACAGTAGAGCTTATCTGAAAACGTCCGTGTTTTTTTAAATACTTTAATGATGAAGCTTAATCACTTGTATTTATAAATTAAACTAAGGCATCTCTGAATTGTATAATATACGGTATAATTGCATAATGTTACTCCTTATGTTGAAGAACTGTAGAAGCATTTTGTCCTATTTGCATATTTCGTATGCTATTAGTGTAGTCTGTGTCTCACATTCTTATATTAATTGGGTTTGTTGCTTGTGTTGGCTGCTACTTAATATTCAGCTAGCTCATTATATATATATTTAATAACAATTTTTAAACTTTTTATCTTGGAAGTAAGGTTGTTAAAATAAAATTCTGAAAGCATAGAAACACCAGAACAGTAATGACTAGCAAGACTGGTAAGTGCTGGATTTCTTCTTAGGACAAGAAAAGTTAGAATGGAATTGATGAAACAGTACATTGTTTTAAGAGATAATTGCAGTGATGTTGAGCTGGCAAATCCAATCACCTTTTCAGTATAAAGCATTAACTGAAGTGATGAATGTGGCTCTGGGAGGAGAAAATCAATCTAATTGAAGAAGTGATGAGTAGAAGATAATTAGGCTTTCCTGACCCTTGATGAAAACAGTTGTATCAGGCTACCTTTACGACTTCAGTGAATGCTGAGCTTGTTTCAGGAGGCATCAAAATTACACATTTGGTAGGAGGTTTACTTGCAGACAATGGTTACATTTTTTTCACCTCACAAAAGAGACCCATCAGCTGCCAGGTTTTCCTTAAGTACCAGGCAACGATTTTATAAGCAAAAATTTTAAGTTGTCACTTATAATGACTGGTGCTGACTGAAATATGGGAGAGAAAGGTCCGTGTAATAATCAGCTTAAGAAACCCTTCTGATAAATCTACGAGAGGTTCTCAGAAGTTCTTGTGACATTGTGATAGATACCGCCCCATTTCAAGAGCTGTATTACTTATAATGCATGAAAAAATGGAAAGTGAGAATTTTAAACCTGGGGCTTTTGACACATACTGTCACACCAGCATGACTATGTGCTTGTGGATGCATAGCATGATTTGCCCTCATAAAGTTATCTGGCAGTTCCTGCTCTGCTTTACCTTTCAGAGATACTTGTGGTCTGTACTAGAAGTAGGAGCTTGGCATTGGGGTGGTTTGTAGGAATTTCAGAATTCCACCTCTTGTGAAGCTGTACTTTAACAGCACAGTGGACTAAAAGGTCTTCTGTAGTAGTTTTTTTCCCTTTGCCTTCTAACGAAGGCTACACACTTGGGATACATAGATGAAACACCAAAAACATCTAGGTTGGTTTTTTTCTGGCAGGAAAAACCATTGCATTCTAATCTTGAATGCAAATGTTTCAGCTTGATTACAGGATGACAAACCCTTCCTTCACATGAGTTCTCTAGTTTGATCACTGCTGATGGAAAAAACAACACTGAATTTCTGACCTGAGTGAAGAAGAAAAGGTTTAAACAGTAAAATGGTGACCTGGAGAACTGGATCCGTGCTTGTTACTGCCAAATCTTTTGCCAGGCTTGGCATGCTGTGACCACCATAAAAAATTTAGTATGAAAGGTGCTCCTTTTTCTTCTGGCTGTGTGAGTGGGGATTATCTGCTCTACAGAAGTCCCAGCCTCTTGCAGCTGCTGCTGGTGGCAACCATCTTTTAGAAAGTTAAGATGGCACATTCTTGAAAAAAAGTTATTCAGTGTCTCAAATGGAACATCCAGAATTATTGCATGCTTCGGGGTTGGTTGTTGTTGTTGTTGGGTTTTTTGGTTGGTTTGAGGGGGGGTTGTTTGGGGTTTTTTTGGTTTTTTAGCGGTTTTGTTTTGTTTGGACTTTTTTTCTCAGCTGTAGAACAAAGTTATTCTTCCAGTTTTCCCCTGTTGTCCTTGTGTGACAATAGCAAGATGATGAATTCCACAAACAGAGCAAGTACTTGGTTTAGTACAGATTTCACTCTGTCTGCCCCGGATAAGCTGTAGGATAGCATGTTGAACAAAGAAACTGAGTATTTCATTCTGAGTACAGCAGAAGTTTTGTGGAAAGAAATATGTTGTAACGGATCTGGATTTTTCTGCTGATTCTCAAACAGAGCTGTGCAGATGATCTTCCCTCTGCCCTCTTCCATCACATTCACTCTTAATGCATTTCTGCCGTCAGGATTTTGATCATATTTATTCATTGTCATCAAGCTCACAAAGCCTGATTTTGTGTGTTTGCAGGTATGTCTAATTTTCTAGTTTCTAAGTTTCTCTTCAGCAAAAATAATCAAAGCAAGAAAGCATATGGGTTAAATACATTATTATTGTGTTCTCTAAAAATTACATACTTCTTGCTGAATCCTTCATCTTCTGAAGAGAACTGTCAGAACAGCAACACCAGCAAAGGCTTTGTTTCAGAGAGAAAACTAGGTCAGTTTTGAAAGATTTCTTGCCTATCAGTCACCAGGAACCATCTGTGAGATAAACGCTACCTTGTACACGTGGCTTTTTAAGCAACTCAGCTATGGAAACAAATTTCTAATGGTATAAAAGATATTATTTAGTTATGGGGGGAAAGAGTAAATATATCTGTCGGAGGCAGTAGGGCAAGGAATGTGTCTTTAGTTTGTATAAATGTTCTATTTAAAAATTGGATTGAAAGATTCTTAGTGCAACTTTTCTTGTTTTCTACAAATTTAATGGAAACAGACACATATTTTGGTATTGTTTTTTCTATAAAAGCTTAGTTACAATAAAGGAGAGAATCTGAAGCACATAATTCAGTTGGTTTTTCTGTCTTAAGAACTCAGAAACAGCCTTTGAAATAGCTTATTTGATTTTTTAAATTTGGAAATGTGAAAATAAAGATCATTCCTTTTCAGTAAAGGAAAACAGAATGGAAAATTATTAGAAGTGACAACATGAATGTCTGAAAAATGCTATGAATATGAATCGTCAGTCCCAACTTGCTGTGTAATGGAAGGTGCCCATTTGAGTTCTATGAAGTCTAGAAGTGTCTTAATAGGTGTTTTTGTGTCCAAATGTGATATTATTTCTTCTTTGTGTGAGATACCCAATTCCCTAACCTAATATAAAATCCAAACCTAATGAAAATAACCAAGGCACTTTTTGAGCATTTTTTGCTTTTGTGGTCACTTAACAGGCAGACCAGAAACATTGCTGTGGGTCAGGCTTTCAATTCTGTAATTTTCCAGACTTTGGTACCAATAAGCCAATTAAAAAATCATAGACTGGATATCTGGCATAACCCTTTTCATTCCTGGCTCTGTGTCTAATCTCACAACTGCAGTGCAGTTTAATTTTTGCCCTGCTGTCTATTCCCACCTCCCCGATGCTTCAAAAAACCGTATGTCTTTGTTAAAATCCTTTACTCATAGACTTTAAAGATGAGTGCTGAGATCTCCATTTCATACTTGTCTTTGGCTTCCTTTCCTCTCTCTAGCCCATGCAAAAGTACTTTGGTAGGTATTGCTTAAATCTTCTACCTGGACTCTCAGTATCACGTTGTTACTATCCTCAGTTTAATATTGAAGTCGGCTTGTGTGCCGAAGTCAAATAACAAAGTACAGTGGGAAAAGTGCTCATGTGCCAAAGTGCACCATTCAATTAGTTTGTAGCTTAAAGCAGTTTCTGTTTTGCCTCAAATGTTTAGTTAGTGACACCATTCAGAGTGTGGTGGTGAGATCAAACTCAGTTTCTGAGAAATCTTGTCCTTTGAAATTTCAGTTCAGAAGAAATTTTTCTAGCATGCAGGGTTTGGAAATATATTAGGTGGAAAATACCCAGGCCTCAGATGTGCAGGTCTTTGTTTCTTTGCCTGTTAACTTTCTGATTTTCTTTTAACCAAAAGACTGGTAATTAAGCCACCTCAAATGCACTCATCTTTTCTGGATTCCAAGCATACCTCTTACTCTTGTAATTTGCTTTCTGTTTCTATTTTGTGTTTTCTCTTAAGGCATGTAGAGGTTCACTGTTGGATCTGTTCTTCTCCCACAGCTGAAGAACTTTGCGGTCTGATCTTTCCTATACAGGAGGATAAATATGTATCTGTGCTCACCATTATTCTTTAGCTGGAAGCAAAGCGAAACCCAGGTGGAATACTTGACAATCCCATCCCCTCCCAGCAGTCCTGGAGTTCATTTGGAGGAGCTGTAGAGGGGGTGGCATTTTGTGCTTTTGGGAAGCTGAAGCACAAGAGGCTGGAAACTAGGATGATGGCACCTGCAGTGGTAAAGGTTATGGATGCATAAATTACCATTGGCACAGCCTGTTACCCTGAAAGAGCACATGCAGGAATTGCTTCTCCTGTGTTAACTCCCACAGCTGTCTGGAGCCAACATTGGCCTTGCTCTCTTTGCCCAGGCAGCAGCTTATTGCTGCTGCTATTTGGTTCCTATCCTGGAATTAGCTTTCCTCCAGTTGCTGGCTCAGGCTTGGTGGCTGGTAAAAACTACAGTCAAGATGGATGGCTTCTGTCTGCAATAAAATACAGTTGCAAAGTGTAGTGAATGCTAATCCTTCTAGATATTAAAACACCCGTCTTGAACAAGTTCGCATTCTTTCTTTCACCCACTGATGGAGTATATGTTTTTGTTCAAGTTATTTGGCAAAATCATGGTTAAAATTACAGCAAAATGGATGAGCGGTTATTGCAGACAAGCAGGAAACACTTCCCAATACCGGTAATTAGTCCATAGTTATTTGCTATCCTAAATTGAAAACTTTGCATGAAGTTAGTAGCTGCAGAAACAAAACTTCTTAAAATGTAGCTTATGCTCCAGCCCCATTATTTCTGAAACACCATTAGAAAAGAAAACTCATTATTCTTGTTATCTGTTTTCTGCCTTTGTCACTCTTGCAGGTTACTGGAATACAGAAAGAAAACTTTCATTTGCTAATGTTTTCTTATTTCTTGAACAGCAAGAAGTAACAGTTGGCTTTCCTTCACTCTCTTTTACATTTCCTTCAGTTTTACCTTCCCAAAATAACAGAATGATGCATGCTTCTGAGTGAAAGTAATAAATAATACATTGGTGCCAGTTCTTACCGCAGTGATGGATTGGGAAAAGGAAGTTACTAGATACACATTTACAGGTCCATGGTTTAACCATTGCTTGTAACTATGTGCTTAAATGCATACTAGCAGGAGCTGTACAGTGGTTTGTGTTTTAAAACCAGAAATATGCCCACTGGGGTGGTCACTATGTTCCTGTTTGAGTCAGGAAGGAACTGAGTAGGACTTAAGGCTGCCTGGAGGCCCATTGTGTTTGTTACATCAGAAATAGGACTGAAACCACCAAACTTCAAATACCTTCTTTCACCACTCATAGGACTGGAGATAATTTGTACTAATGACCCGTTGTGCTACTTGTACTTAAGAGGAGCATCATTTCTGTGATGGGCAAAATTGATCTTAATATCCTGTGTGTGAGGAGGTTGAAGGAGAAGGTTCAAAACCGTGATGACTTTTGTGTCCATATGAAAGGGAAGTGCTGGCCCTCCTTGCCAGAAGTCTTCACAGACAGGAGATTGAGATGCTGGGAGGGGTTGCAGGTATATTCAGCTACATCAAACCTAAAAATTTCCCTCTGTTGTTTACTGATGAACTGTTAAATTCAGACAATGGCTGAATGGCTTCACAAATCTGTGAATTTGTCACTGCATCAAGTAATTTTTTTGAGCAGCCTTTGAAAAATCCTGTCACTGGCACTGCTAAGCTAAGGCGAAATGTCAACAAATTCTTGTAAACGAGACACTACAGTCTGTGGTGCCAATAAAACCTTGGCTAGGGTAGTATTGAGGGAATAGACAGAAAAAGCTGTCAAAGTATTGTGCTTCCAGGAGAAACGAGACTGAGTCATACTTGTTTACAGAAGAAGGTAAAATGTAATAATAATAATAATACCAGAAAGCAAGTGTACCTGCTACATACATTAAATAAAGCTCCAAGATTTCTGAGAAAAATACAGGTATCCACATTCATTTGGTAGTAAATGTTTGCTTGAAAACAGTGGATTTAAACTGATTACTGAGGTAAAATGTGTAGAGAAGCAAGATGTGCTGTCTGTGAAACAGCACTGGGGTGCTGCTAATTGAGAGATGTAAATGGAATCAGAGAATTTAGCATGGTGAGGAGAAACAGCTCTGCAGGCTGCAACAATTTGTCCCCATTTAAAAAGTTCATGCTGTAATTCCAGATGTTGTAGATGTTCATTCCCTGTTTTTTTCTGTCATTCCTCTCACGTGCATTCTCCTTGAAGAAGAGCCGGGGTGATAACAGTGATTAAATCCGAGGAAAAACACCCAAGTGTATTTCGTCATGTTTCTTGCAAGAGGTAGTACCTTTACCAATACTAAAAATATGCAAAATCACTTCCATTTTGGTAAATCTAAATCTGAGGTAAACCCACTTCTATTTCCATTGTTCCTTTTTCTTGAAACATGGAATAAAATGTAATTCTGTGAATATGACCTTTGTGACTGAGTATTGCAGAATAGCTAGCAGAAATAAGATTTTTCTAGGAGTGATCAAAATTGTTGAAAGAATATTCTAGTAATATTGTAGTACATTTTTGTGCAAGTTTTTTAGAATATTTTCAGGAGCTTGATCCCATAAACTGATGTAGTCTCCCACCACTTGTGGCTTTTTGTTGCATTCTCAGATGTCTAGTTTTTCAGCTAGCAGCAGGTCATAATGAGGAGGCAGGTGAGGGCTATCCTTTTAGTGTTTGCTTCTATTAAATAACTGGAGAGGGAACCAGGGCCCACTGTAATGGCAGGCACAGCCAGCCAGTGGACAAAGAGAACTGTCCTCTTTCATCTCCTCATGGTGCTTTTCACCATCATGCTCCCTAAAAATAATAATAATAAAAAAGCAAAACAAACAAACAAAAAATCTTGGCCTTCATGATGAGAATTTCATAGCAAAATGCTGTAGACTGACATAGCTGAGTTGATTGCTTTTATGTAGCTAAAAAAAGATAGATATTGGATGCATGCATGCAAATTATTTTTGAAGTGCCTTCCATGTGACTAATTGACTTTCCTTTGTTTGTTTCATTGGGTTGTTTTTGTTGTTGTTCTTTAACATTATGAGCGTGCCAGTATCTGAAAGTGATCATTCAAGAGAAAGGAAGAGGAAAAATAATTTGCAATTTTTAAAACCATGTTGTGTTTGTAGCTTAGGTGAGAGAAAGACAGAGAGGATGTTTCTTTAATGTTGATAGGCATATGGTATCTGATGCTCTTGATCAAAAGTTGGATGTTTTATACTCAGTATGCCTAGTTTAAATGTCCATAGTGAGCCAAGACTGGAAGCCCCTTAACCTGGAGATCACCTGCAGGTACTGGACTTGACAAATCCACCTCATTCTTGCAGTTCAAAGGTGATGGTGTATGTAGAGTGTTTATTTCATGCTTGTAAAAAGGAAAAATACCTGACAAAAAAAAAAAAAAGACAGAATATAGACATTGTTCAGAAAAAAGTTACTTAAAGTGAAGTTGGAAATTTCAGACATAATGAAATTAGTTTTTTTGGGGAAAATGGTGCAGTGAAGATGGTGAAATTTCCAAGCCAGTTTTTAGAAATCAAGAAAAATTGAGAGAGGAACCAAGTGGTTTTGTGCCCCTTTTTAACTTTTTCTCCTGTGTAAATGGAAACAAGTAATCTTTTATACAGACTCTTCTGCAAGGTGGCTTTAACCACATCTATTCATAAAACATACCAGAGTTTCCCGCAGTGGAAAGCTTCAGTATTATTTGAAGTCTCTCTTGTGTTTCTGGAGGCCAGATATTTTGGGGAGAAGGGAACAGGGAAATAATTCTTGTTTGTATAGAGGCTTAACTTGCTCCTAGTAGTCAGGCATACAAAAATTTTATCAATATGTTTTAACTTCTTAATGCCCTGTTAAAAAGGAATCACACTGTCTTCCTTTTTGCTGAGTTCACTTTCAAAGTTGTAGTAGGCAACATAATATAAAATGAAATATTAAAGGCTTGGTCTCCAAAATGAGTTGAAGAAGTTGTTAACTTCACCTAGAAGGCTGTTCAAGCATATGGGATGCTATGAGAAAGATTCACACCCACTTGTGCATGAAGGTGGCAGAAAGTCACTGCGTGTTTAAATATTTAAAGATCATTTATTCATTAGTAGTAAATTTCAAGTAGAAGATCAGAAACAAACCTGAAACCTTGCCACCTCTGGGTACTGAGCTCAGGAAGTATTTCGAAGGCAACAATTGCAGTAGCCAAACATTTTTTGACCTGTTGTCTATATCACTCAGAACTAAGAATTATCCCAGAACATTCTTGACATATTAATCCACCAAATGCAGTTGATAGTCAGCTTCAGTATATCCTCCTGTTGTCCTATAGAAGTGTCCTTTGCATTCACATAGCACTTGTAACAGCAGAAGGAAAAACTCTGCAGTTGGTAATTCGAGGTCAGTTCAACCCTTGGTAGTCCTCTATGAAAGGCACACAGGTAGTCCCCAGGAAGCCTCTAGGTAAGCTGTCTCCTGAGTGAGGAGGACAAGTTCCTGAGGAACTTTTTTGCTTCTTTCACATGAACTGAGTGCATTTTGTGCAGATTTGACCTTTCAAAATAAAAATTGATTGGTTGATGGTATCATGAAGCGAGCACATTTGCAGTAATATTCAGCTGTCAAACTATGGTATGCTAATATTGACTCTTTTTTTTTTTTTGAGACATTTCTTTAGCATTTCTTACTATTTGGGACATTCCAGAGTCCCTGATTCTTTCTTTTCTTTAAAGGGAAGGGAGGGAGATTGAGAAACAGGTAACTGCTTTCCTTACAGAGTTTTTGAATAAGATGTTCTCTCATGTTACCTCGAAGTAATTTTGTTGCTGACATGTCATGATAATTTTCTTCATTTAGTGATGATAAGGCAGTAGAAGAACAAGCAGAGGAAGATGAGGAGCTACCTGTTGTGGAAGATGAAGATGCTGATGACGACGATGATGATGGTGATGAAATTGAAGAGACAGAGGAAGAGTATGAGGAGGCAACTGAAAGAACCACAAGTATTGCAACCACTACCACAACTACAGAGTCTGTGGAAGAGGTTGTCAGAGGTAAATTCATGAGCATCAGGCTTGGGGCTGAAAAACTAATCCTGCTGCTTTGCATATTTGCCCTTTACAACAAAAAAATGTTCCAAACAGCAAAATACCCAAAGTTGCAGTATTGTTGTGCTTTGGCTCCTGTAATTTGCATGTTTAATCCCCTCGTCTTTCCCTTTCCCATTACAAATATTCTTTGGAGTTAGTTCTGCCACAACCCTTTGGGTTTTCTGACCTCCAGCCCTCCTGGCGCACAGATGCTGCAGGGACTGTCTATCCTTGAAGTGCGTTTGTTGTGTGTGTGTAAACAGAAGAGTTGGTTTTATTTTAAAGTAACATGAAATAAAATTCAACTGCCATATGCACCAAATAGGACAGGAAAGTGTGTATGGTTTCTCATGTGTGTAACACTTACCATGTCTTACAGAAGGAGAGGGACAGTCAGTTCCAAGCAGGAGGTAGCACGAGCTGGTTTGGTCTCTCATATTAACAGCAGTGATGGGTCATTTTGTGTGGTTCTGTTAGATACTTGTTTGCTATGTTTCTCCATGAATTAATAATTCAGTAAAGTTAGACGAATTTAAAATAACTGTGCAGAAAAATGAACCTAAACTAATGAGTTTTACTGGGTGGGGAAGAAGGAAATAGGAAAAAATAGAATACATGGAGTGAGAAAGAACTCTTCATTTCTAAGACTGAATTTTCATTATATTTTTTAGTTATTAACAGGACTACATTTTAAACTTTGAATTTTACCCTAGTTCATGGGCAGAATAGCAACATAGTATTTTTAAATGCCACATTTCTCCTACAATGCATATTGGAATTAATTATCCTTATTTTTCTATTTTAATAATACAGTTCAGTCTGGTGTAAATCTCAGTAAAATAGATCCCAGTTTTTCTACAGTACTTACATCTTTACTGATAAATGCTGGAGATGGTGGCAGGAAATGAGATTAAAGACTACATTTGAAAAGAAAGGAGTTGTGACATGCAGGAGGCAGAGGGAAAATGATAGAAATTGGGGCAGTTGTGAAATGAGGCAGAAAACATCTGGCCTGCCTCCTTTCCTCTCCCCATGCTTCCCCATCCCTTCCCACTGGGGATTCTTGAGACTCCACTGGAGTCCCACATTTTGCATGTGGCAGTGTCCCTTTCTCTTGAGCCCTGGTTCCAATGTTTGTCAGAGCAGAGGGTGCTGGCTACAATTTATCATACCAGGGTATAGAAGGATGCCTAAGGGATGCTTTGGAAAAGCAGAGTTACTTGGTTATATTTTTCTCTTCAGTCTACATGGAGCACTAAAGCTTTGCTAAAATCACTCGCAAATGTTTCTTTCTAAGCCTGGCAACTCAGTCTTGTGTGTTTCTGGCTTATATAACTGTTGAGTGTTTTGCTCAGTTGTTGGAGAGGCTTTTCAGTGAGGAGGGGGTGGGACGAGTTTATGTTTAAATCTTTAAACCAATTAAACATATTTCCATATGTGAGCTTTTACCACCTGGGGATGAAACACCCTGTTCTCGCTGGTAAATGAATATTGAAAGGGAAAAAAAAAAAGAAAAAGTACACCGGAGTTTAATGGGATTTTGGATGAGTGGAAATGACAAGTTTGGTAGAACATGTTTCTTTACTGAGGGTGATGTTTCAAAGAGGTTAAAATTTATAGCTTTCAGGAAAGTAGTGTACAATCACCTGAATATAATACATAACATATAAAAGACGAGGTAAACTATTGAAGCAACCTTTTAGAAGCCCTTTAGAAATGTATATTTGCTGATCATTAAATGGTAGCATATTGTTTTTCCTAAGTCTAATGTTTCCCACCTTGGGTGACTGTGAGGAAAATATGCATTGGTGCAAGTGAGGTGAGGGCAATCTGTTACCAATACAAGTTTTCAGCGCAGTTCTGACGCAAACCTTTGGGCTTCCTGACCTTCAGCCTTTCTGGGGCACGGATGGTGTAGGGACTGTCCTGGAGAGTAAGTGGTATCTGACAGAGCTGCACTATGCAAAGTGCTTGCTTATTTATTAAAGTAGAAATGTCCAAATGACATAGCCTTGATCCTTGCTTTTGCTTCCCTTGCTACACACAATAGAAAGCTTCCTACAGGGTCCCTGTCCTCCCGGTGCGGGCAGCAGATCCAGCATAGGAACTTGAGTGTGGTGAGTGTTTTGCTGATGCAAACAGAAAAGTTTGTCACTGTCATTGTAAATTAAAGAGGCAGATGGATCTTGTTGAGAACGTATGTATTAAGAAGTGGTCTTTGAAGACACCTTGAAAGCCTCTCTAGAAGGATTGAAGTGTCAGAGCTTCATTCATGTGGACTGAGCTCTGTTCCAGGCTGCCTTGCCCAAGCACTAGTCATAAAACATATCCTAGGATGCTCTTCACAACCCTTTGCAGCCAGTTTTATGAAGCTGTAACTAATATTATGTCTTTAGCATTAAAAAACACAGAGAGTGGGTTTATCCAATTTGAGAGGAGCTGCTTTTCAAATGTGAACAGCTGTTGTAAAGCCGTAAGTAAGGATCTAATTGTGGGCTGGTACTGAGCCCTTTCTGTGCCAAATCAGTGGAATGGCTGCCATCAGCTGTAAATAATTAAAAAGCATAAATGCAGTGTTATACTTTAAAGATACTTGAGCTATTTTAGGATCAGTTTTTCAGGCAGTTTTATTTCTGTGCATATTTTAATGAATTGTGACCGAAATAGTAATAGTAGAACCACTTACAAACTTACTTTCAGTGAAAAGGAAATTAGTCTTGCCTAGAGAATGAGAAAGGTCCATTGGCAGGAGGATAGTATTTTCATTAAGTTTCTGCAGCAACCACATTTCTATGTGTTTATTTAAAAATGTGGATAAACTTTCCGTAGCCCAGTATTTGCCAGTATTCACTTTCCTACCTTTTGTTAGAGATCATCTTTACTCTCAATTCATATGGAGTATAGCAGCACACCCAGTTTAAACTTTTAGATATGCTCTTGCTGGGCTTCAGATGTTAAGTCCAGACGATTGTGGGTCTGAGATTACATTCGGATGGTGAAATTAGTGTCAAATCTACATTTTTCACCTTTGGTCACTGGGAGATGTTAGCATTGAATTTCTGCTGAAGAAAATATGGCTCATTTACGAAGCCCTGCTCTTGAGTTTTGTCTCTGTGTGGAGCAAGGGAAGTGACTCATCTGGCCAGGATTTAGGCAAGGAAGTGGTTTCATTTTTGCTGTCATTGCCACGGTGTCATGGGTGTTGCAGAGCTGCTCCTGAGGATCCAGGCTCCCCATGATTTTTCCAGCGTGTGATGGAGGCAAGCAGGAGTGCTGCTTCCCCCATCATGTGCAGTTTTTTTGTGATTTTGTTTCTGCTGTCCTTCTGCACAGGGCAGCAGAAGGACACAGGAGGTGACAAGAAAAATGAGTCTCTCTTGGCATACAACAAAGAAAAAGCAATTTTGGCTTAGTGCTTCCCATCAAGGTCACAGTCAATCAGATCTCATTAGAGGAGAGCAGTGGGGTCAGCACTACAGCCTGGCACAAAACACTTGGCAGCTTCTCTGCACACCTGCCAGCAGATGTGGGGGAATCAGCAGCATAAGCCTCACCTGCAGTGTAATATTGCCCTTTATCAGTTGGTTTTGCTTTCTCTACTTCAACTGGATTTCTTTAGGCAGTTAAGGAAGAATCTAAGCAGTGCTGCTTCATGTGACATTTTAACTGTATTTACAGTCTGGAGTTGCAAGTGAGAGACCATATGCTGGTTTCCTAGCAAGACAAAAGTAGCCTGATGTTGGTATGGTATTTATACCATACCAACAGTATCATTGTCAACAGTGTCATTGATCCATCATGAGTGGTTTTTTCCTGAAGAGTTTTATCTGAAAGACTTATAATCTATTCAGTGACTCCTACCATATATTCTAAAGCAAGGGAGATTAACCCTGATTGCCAGAGCTGTCAGCTGGGAATTTTGGGACAATATTAGTAGTGTATGCTACATTAATTGTTTGGGGTTTTTTTTCCACACTCCATAGCTTTGCCCCACTTTCATGGAATCATAGTATGGCTTGAGTTGGAAGGAACCTTAAATATCACCACTTCCAACCCCCTGCCATGGGCAGAGACACCTTACTCTAGACCAGGTTGCTCCAAGCCCTGTCCATATTGGCCTTGAACACTTCCAGGGATGGGGAGTCCACAGCTTACCAGGGCAACTTTTCTTCTTCAAAAGGTTATCATCTTTGTACTGTAGTAGTAGTTCCTTGTTCTTCTTCCTTGGCATCAAGACTATGCAGTATGCTTTAATTGGAGAGGAATAATGTGTGATTGCATTTCATATCAAGAAAACATGATTGGTTGCTATATAAATAGTACACATTAGGATAAATCCACTGGGGTTTTTTGCTATGAGATCTTCATTAAGAATGATCATCTACTCTAATTTATAAACAAGAGCTGATAAAATTAACCTAATGGATTTGCATTTATAGCTTTTAATTAGACATTTTAATTTAAATTAAAATTAAATACAGCTATTCCACCATAATATAATACTTTATTTTATGTTGCAGTTGGAGGAAATCATCTTTATAATCTGGTGATCTTGTTGATGAAGACGCAATATACTATTATGTTTTTGGGTCGAGGGCAAAAGTACTGAAATACTAAACACAGTAATAGTGTTATTTTATGTGAAGTTGGAAGGTGGAGAGTAGTTTCATTTAAAATATATCCTGCCAGAAAAAATTACCAAGAATCTGTTTCCGTAGAGAAAATGTCATTTTACTATATTGAAGCAATAATTAATTGCATATTTTTTGCTGAAGATTTTGCTGTATAAAAAGACTGGAATGCATTTCTGGACTAATCCTCATGTTCACTGTCATGCTATGTTAGCAGAATTGTGATGTTATGTGGAAATAGTACCTTTTCTAAAACACATAAATTCATGAAACTATATTAACCTAGATTTAAAATCAAGCTGGGTTTTTTGTTTTCTGGCCATCAGTCGTTACTTAATGGCATCTTAGTTCCAAGTGTAGTTCTGTTGTGCACAAGAAATAGAAAATATATTTTCACATATTTGTTCCACTTCAGAATTATGAGGCTTTGTATTCTAGCTAAGTATGCCATTAAATTTTTTTTAATATTCTAAATATGCCCTTGCAGTAGCATAAGAACAAACATTATAGAGAGAAATTCAATCTTGATTACACAGGATGGAAATTACAATTTAAGGGTATTTAACAGCTTTAGAGGAGCTGCCCTCAGTATTGCATTGAGAAGTCATCATTTTGCTTTTTTAACTTTTCTCTGTAAAAAAGCATTTTAACAATTGTGTAGCTTGTGCACCAAGTTTAGTCCTAGAGCATGTGCCAGCTTCACAGCTGTCTTCTCCTAATTCCAAAAACCTCTTCTGAAATTAGCTCTTGTCTTTGAATACTCAAACTAAAATTTGGTTGCCTCTTCTAACCATATACTCAGAAGGAGGAAGTTTTGTTTCAGTGAAATTATCTTCAAATATTCCCTTTTGATTGATTCATTGAGTAAAAGCAGTTGTGCCTTTTTAGAACACAAAGAATATAACTAAAAGAAAAAGAGAGTGCATTTGCTCTTGCCTAATTTTTCTAAGCTAGTTTAAAAATAAAGACTAATATAGAGGCATACATATTAATATCCTCAAACTATAGCTCAATTCCTGAAGATATGGAAGCCAAAATTACTCCATTTGTGATATTTTATATACTAGTGCATGAAGAAGGGGCATATACCTCATGATATATTTTTGAGAACTTCATTCCTTTGGCCTCTCTTGCATTTATCAGTTAATTACTCTGTTCTTTAGCAAGATATAAATGGTAAAATAAAAGATCTGATTCCGTATACTTAAGCGACTGAGTGCTTGAGGTCCTCATTTAAAGAAGTGTTCAGGTCCCATGTGATTGTGGCGCAGTTTGAATGGACAGCAAACACACACCAGTGCTAGTGGGCTGGTTCAGACCCCCACTATGATTTAGTTGTGTGTACTTGATTATATCAGCTTCAAACTTGCAGGGCTGGTAGTTTGAAAGAAAGGCTCATCAATACAATGTATCTTCCATTACCATGGCTATATTTTCCAAGACCTTGCAGTATTTATAAGCCAGCATGATGGTACCTTTCTTCTGTAGCATTAAGGTAAATAGGTTTCTCAGAAGTGTAAACCAGACATGGGAAACCAGCTTCCAAGACAGGTCAGAGTTAGTAACCTAACTCCTCCTGTTGGTCCTTTTTTTCTTGGATCTCTTCAAATTTAATTTCTGATTTAAGGTTTGGGGCTGACTGCCAGCATTAAATGAGCTTAGTTCTCATAATCATGTAAATAAATACAAATCCTGAAAAAATATTGAGTAAACTTGATATTTACAGTGATAGAAGTATGTAAATGTAGCTTTAATTCTTCTCCTTGTTAGAAGATTACATTTTATTTCCAGTTCCTCAATTGAAAATGTTGTTGTTAAGAATTTAAGTCCCATATAGAAAAAAAAAGCGTGGAGTTGAGATTTTGAAATAAAGCAATTATAATTTCAGTTTGATTTGAGATCAGTTTTCTTTAAGTAGCAGGAAAAAAATGGTAATGAAAAATTTAAACTGCCATTCAGAACCATATTTTATATTTCCCTCTGTAAAAAGTGATCATCAAAAGTATCTAAAATGTTTGCACATAAATTCTAATGAGCTCTACTTAAACATTTTAGTAAATGAGTGCTTATGGAAGTACTTCATATAAAGTCAGTATAAATTAATGTCCACATATTTGAAGACTGTATTTCCTAGGGTGCTGAAGTCTGTGCTTTTCAAAGAAAAAATAACACAGTCAGTGCCAGTGTTTAATGTAACTGATTAGTTGTCAGTATTCAACTGCTTAATTTAAAAGCAAATCAACAAGCTTTGCCACAGCACTGTCCTTCAAGGAGTGTTGTTTGCTTGGTTAGAAACAACTGGGTTTGCCCCAACATGCTGGAATAAGTACAAGGAGCTTGGAATGGGGAAAGCTGAATTACACTTTCCTGATTATCTCAAAAGTGATTTGTCATGTCTGAGGTTTTGGAGAACAGAGATACTGGCACCTGTGGTTTAGGACACAGGATGAGAGAAATTTGACTATAGGAGTAGGATGGTTTGAAAACTCTGAAGTGTCTAAAAGCAACTGTTTATGAACCTGGGTTGTGGCAAAGGTTTGTCCTCTTTAATTGTATTCAATTTCTTGAAGCTAAAGGCAAAAGTTTGTCTTTGGAGGGGGAAGAGCGAGCAAGTTCCTTAATCAAAGCAAAGCTCACTGTTAACGTTTTACTGGATACAAATGATTTGTGGTATTAAGTAAAACTGAATTGCACATTTGCAAAGAGTAACTCATCTTTTGCCTCAGTTTTCAGCAACAGAATTAAAATATGAAGCAAAGACAGCTTTTAATTTTTTGATGAATCATTTAGCAGTGCATGCTGCCTGCCTGCTCCTAATATCTGCTAAAATACTGTAGTTCACCCCTCGCAGACATTAATTGCTACACTTGGCAGCAGCAGAAGGAAGGGGGAGTGGTGTTTGGATTAACAGCGCGAGAATACCTGTTGAATTTCCCATCTCAGAACTTCATTTCCCTGTCTTCTCAGCTGAGGTGTTGCAGCTGAGAACCAAATGCAGTGGCTTTTTCTTGTAAGGACAAGTGATGGATGGGGATATAGAGAGGCATGGGAGGAGCATCTGGCCCATGAACAGGAGTGATGGGACCATTGCTCAGGAATAGAAGCTGGTTTAAAAATGTACCTTTGCCCCAAAGCAGAGATGAAGGAATGCCACTCTGAGCCCTCCACAGAGAATGGCAGACACAGGTGGTGACACTGGGAAAGGGATGAATGACAGCAGTGACAAGTTTCCTAGACTGGACTGGCACCATGCTTCCCTCAGAAAGAGCAGTCATGAAACAGTAAACCAGAGCACTCCCCCCTCTCTTGTTTATTCTCCATTTAGGTCATAAACATTAGAAGACAATAGAGCATTTCTCTCTGTGGTGACCTAAGTACCATGTAGGTCTCACCAAGAGCAGTAGGGTTGGCAGTGCAGGCTGGAGGGAAGGATGTCCCTCCCCTAGTGAGAGGTGACAGATCAGGCAGGAGGCCTGTCCACGGCCACAACATGGGCTGCAAAGCTTCAGGCTTGCTCTTTTTAATATGTTATCTGTGGTTCACTAAACACTTGTTCAAGTGCATCTTCATGTGTATAAATGACTTAATTCACCAAAGAGCCAATTCCAAAGTAATGGACAATTACCTTTGCTTTTGCACATTCAAATCTCTGTTGCTATTTCTGTGAGAGAGGTACCTCTAGGAAATTTCAGATTAAATCTGTGAACAGTTTCCAACCTGATAACAGTGCAAAACAAATATTTTGAGGGAAACCTAGAAGGTGCTTACTGTGTGGCTAGAGCCTGGCCCACAGTCAGCATTAAATAAGAAAGACTGAATTGTTGAGACCTTTTTATTTTCAGAAATGACATTTCCTGTCAGTAAAAATTCTTTTGATTGTACCTGTTTTATGTCAGAAGTCACTATTAGTTTTTAACTGACATGTGACAGCTTTTCCAAGACTGTGCAAAGTTAGCTTTTTGTCAAGATTTGACTGTATAATTGGGTGGTATGGCTGGATTTGATTTTAAAATAAATCAGAACTACTTGTATACTAAATATGGTCTATAATTAATCATATGGTAATATACAATTAATTGTAGTTAATGTGCTGTGCAATTAATGATACTTACTTTGTTTTTTCTTCAAGTAAAAAACTCACTATTCCTTTCCCCCTAATTTCTTTGTACAGAAGCGCAGCATTTTTAGCACATTCTTGATGGTTGCATATTCTTGGATCTGTTTCTCTCAGACTAAATGTATGCTTCCTGAAATTGATTCTTGACATTATTTATAGTTAGAATACGTGAATAAGTTAAATGCGTGTAAAATTGTACCTATATTGTATATTTAAGGAAATGTATGTTTTATTTCCAGTGACAATTGGACATAAAAACCTATTTATAACTAGTGATGGTTCTGAGGATAGTGAATTGATGGATCAGGACAGACACTGAAAAGCAGGATTCTTTGTAGCCAACATCTGAGAGGTGATGAGCTTGAAGGGGATTTCCAATGCTAGTGTACTGATGTTGCTTCCTACCTCTCAACCCTTAGGAATCTGCTTTCAACAAAATTCAAATTTATGCAGAGAATTTAGAAGCCTCTAGTTGAATGTGGCAGTTTGTTTGCCAGGTAGTGTGTGGGATGAAAGTAAGTGAGGGGTTTATTGGTGTTTAATATTATGTATATTTGAAATGACTTGTGCAGCATATTGAAAGATAAAACTGTTTTTGTCTGTTTGGAACATTATTGGAAAAGGGCTATACGTTTACTTGTGTAATTGGCTGAATTCCAAATTGCAGGCAGAATTTGCTTTGTCTTCCTTTAATTTGTGTGGTTTGGTTCTTCCCTCAGGTTTCCCTGTGTTGCAGGATGTAGGCAGGGGCTGTGGCAGCTCACAGTGAACACAAGCACTAATCATTTTAACTTTTTTCTTGTATGTATATTCACTAGGTGTAAGATTTCCTCTGATAGATGGTTCAAGCTGTGGCAGTAATTTTATATATGTGAGCCCTTGAACCATGAATTAAAAACCCTGTGCTGGGTGGCTTGCAAAAGGGAGTTTCTTCATCACTGGCTACATTTAAATAGGTGTCTGAAGAGAATTTGTCTTCCACTATAATGCATAAATAATTGTTCGTTTGTTTTCTTTGGTATAATTTGGTCAGGGAGGGTATATAGACCTAAAAAAGAACAAGAGAAAATGTGTCTCCTTCTACTTGCAGATGTTTCCTTTCAGGTACCAAGTAAGCTGCTTGGGCAGGAATCTGCCCAGGGCTATCGGCAAACCCCCCCAGTCAGTTGGCGGTTGTACTCCTCTGGCCTGGAAGCAGATGAAATTCCATGTTTGTTTCAGGGCAACATGTCTCAATGTGTGCAGATAAAGTTGCTAAAAACATCAGGTATAGGCAGGCTAAGGAGACTTTGTGGCAGGAATCTGAGTCAGTTCAAAATTTACCTTCATTCTGTCTGGGGAAGGGTTTCCTATTCCCCAAAACTCCTCCTTGGTGCATCTCCTTCTAAAGCACCATCTTGGTGCATCTCCTTCCCTGCTTGAGTGTGTGAACACAGAGAGACACCTAATTAAGAAGCCGAGACGATACCATTTCCATGCTAAATGTGGTTCCTCCGGGTCTCCTGTGACTAGAGGTGTGCTCTGAGCAAGCCGAGACTGGGCCGTGCCGCGCGATGATCTCCCGCTGGTACTTTGACGTGGCTGAAGGAAAGTGTGCGCCCTTCTTTTACGGCGGCTGTGGCGGGAACCGGAACAACTTTGACTCAGAGGAATACTGCATGGCGGTCTGTGGCAGCATCAGTAAGTGCCCTCCACGGTGCCCACCGTGTGGGGAGTGGGCCTGGGCTCACACTAACCCCAGCCGCGGTCTGTCCACACCTCTGCTCACCACTTGGGCCTCCTTGGCCTCTTGCTAACCTGGCATGGTAGTGGGTGACTTCTTGGCACTGTAAGTGGGCTCTGAGTAGGGGGCTGAGAGCTTAACACCTCCTCAGGCAAGGCCTTTGCACCCATCTTCTCTCTATTCTCTGTCAAAGCGTACTGATGTTTCATGTGTGTGTGTGCATGTACTACGCATGTGCAGGAAAAAACACTAACTTTAGGGAAGCCTCAGGTAAGTTTAAAAATATCTCATAGTTTTTACAGTGTATTCTCATGTATTTCTGACCTTTTTTTTTCAAAACTAAAAAATACTAGAACGCGTATGTCCAGATTTTTTTGGCTTTGTTTGGTTTTAGTTTGGTTGAATTCTTCGTGTGTGTTTGCAACGAAAAGGGGAGAAATGAAAAAAATTGGTTTTTTACGTTTCCTAAGGGCTGTGGTGCACATGGATGTGAATCACCTCCCACTTACTTTAACTCAACCATATATTTTAATGACTGTTTTCGCTGAAAAGGATGTTTGCACTGTTTGAGTGTGGTGACTTTCTCCACCATACACCACTGAAGCTGCTAAATTAGGTGCTAGTTTTATCAGATGTGTTCTGTTTTGAGAGCCTCTTGTACACTCCCTTCCCAATCTGCCTTGCAAGCAGGTACTCCTGGGAGAGCATCAGCTGACATTTACATCTGACACATTAAAGAGTGAGTACATGTCTCACTGCCCTGCCTGCTCACAGGGCACAGAGGAGCAGAACACAAGCACCATCTCAGGGCTCCTTTTAGTAAAATATTTTCCAAACTTGGCCTAGGAGCATTTTCAGTAAGTAGGTTAAAGGATTCAGTAAGGGTTAAAAATGCACACAAACAAATTAAGAGCCCTAGCAAGGGGTACTATGTGTGTCATGGAGCAGAGGAGCTGACCTGTATTTTATTGGAGCAGAAGCAAGAGCAGTCCTGGAGGCAGGATTGCTGCTCTGATGCTCCAGCTGCATTTTATCTCAGCATCTTCTAGAGCTGTTCATGGCAAAGCTCCAGGGAAGGGACGTGGGGAAATCTCCCATGATGGGAGTGAGGAGGATACTTCATGAACTGTGATCAGCTTCTGCAACAAGACAGAAGATGTAGTGAAGTGAGAGATACGTGCAGGAGGTTGGAGTGAGGTCTAATGTTTTTACTAACAGAAGAACATTCTGAACTATTAAGTTCCTGTGTTAGGTAAGATATCTCCAGAGATACCGAATACAATTTGTCTCTGATTTCATCCTCTCTTCGGGAGGATAAATTATCTTCTCTTCTGCTCAGGAGATTCTTTTCTGTCTAATGGAAGTTGTTGTCTGGCTGGGTGCTTTTTTTCCTCAGATTCATTTCAATAAAACAATGACGAGACTATTACCATTTCCATGATTCTCTCAGTTTATTTTGGAATTCCAAATTTTTGGTCTAAGTAATTTTCTCTTTAAGGACAATGGAGTTAGGTTGAGTACTTGAGCTTGCTTGACTTTATTTGCACAACTCAAACTGATTTTGTATCTCCCATAGGTTTTTTTCCTGACTTTTTTTTTCTTCAGTAGTTTCTCAAACAAGAGTTGAGTCTATGAGGATACCCTTCCAAGCTATTTCAGTTATATTTTTATTCCTGGTTTTCAATGTTATGTCAGTGTGTTCTATACCCTCATCTATACACCTGTTATTTCTGTTCCTGAAGTAACTTTGTTTTCTTTTAGTTTCATGTACTGTTTCAGTCTCACCATGCTGTTTCTCCTTATTCTTCGTATTTTTGCTGAATAGAAATTGTAGTGAAAATAATTGGTAGTGCTGAATATAGTAAGTTTCACCACTGAAATCATGTCTTATGTTTAGTACTAATCTAATGTTGCTGAAAGAGGTAGCACAGACACCACCCTCACCCCAGTCTCACAGAGGAAAACAGTGGCGAATAGTTTCCATCAAGGCCACTCCTGTTCTCTCCTGTCATTTTTTACCCTCACCGTCACCCTTAATTTAGTCTTTCTATTTGATCTTTGTGCCTCCTCCTCACTTCATTATTATTAATGTATTTATTCCATTCTTTATTTCTTTTCTCTCCAAAGTTCAGATTGTTGTTGCTCCCTTGTGTCCTATTAAAACCAAAAAAAATCAAGCCTCTATTAGGCAGGAGGTAAGATGGATGCCAAAGCACATCTTTCTTTTGTCTAGCTATAGTTTGCTTTTCAGTTTAAACTAGTTAGATTGTACAGAGTAATATGAAATAGTGGATAGCATTGGGTTTCTCTTGTATAGCGGGCAAAGTGTGAAAGTGTGGGACATGAGTCAGGTTTTCTGGTAATGAATTGTAACTGGACTGAACCAAAAGGTGAGGATGTTCTGTTGTCACAAATATCCACATACTGTGAAATCAGAATACTAATATCCTGAACACTTTTTCTTAAAAAAAAAACGTTTAAAAAAGCATGTTTTATTCTGCTTTCTTGCTAAGTCTCTTTGCCTTGATCTGGAACGGTGGCGTCTGTCCTGTTGCGCAAAGCCTTAGACTGCCTCCATGTTCAGTGGATTTGACTGGTGCTCTGAGGTCTGACTGAAATGATTTAACTATTGGGTAGGAGCTACTGCTGTGGTATTTTTTTTCATTTATCATCCAGCTTCATGGAGATTGATACATAATTGCCTTAGAAGTAGTAGGCTTTGAGGATGATGTTACCAATTCCTTCAGCTTGTCAGACCACATGCTCAGTCTCTACTGATTGTTAATAAGAATGTTCAGTACTGTCTGTGGTTTCTGTTCAATATAATGATTCAAACTTCTACTGTGTGACTGTCCATAATGGCTCCTTTGAAGTCATAGAATCTGTCAGGCAGTTAATTTGGATTTAATGGCCTCAGAATGAGTATGTGTTGACAAGAATAAGCAAACATATTGCTGTTATCAAAGGAAAGATATCTGTCTTATTATCATACTAAAAAATAATTTATTGTACTAATTTTTTTACTTGTCTGTTAATTGTTGCATTTTAAACATCCTTAAAGTTATAGGAAATATATTTTTTTAAGTGAGTGCTATTTTGAAATTACATTAATGTTTAATTCTTAACTTGGGGACTTAAAAGCTGGGAAAATCCATTCTCTTAAATGTGCTTCATTTCTCAGACAGCTTTCCCAGCAGCTCCTGCAGCCGTCAGAGCTGAATGGAATTCATGACTGTCTCAGTTTGAGAGAAGTTTAGGAGGAAATGTCCTGTAATGAACATCCCCTCATAAGAAGGCAGGTTTCAGCACTCCCTCCCCCACCGATACAAAAGGAATTTCTTGGATGAAAGTGAAAAAACCTATTTATTTAACAAGCAGAGTGCCCGCGTGGCATGCGGAAAAAATGAGTAACTGTTAAAATATTAAACCTCCTTGATGCGGAGAAAGCTGGTGGATTTAGAGTTCCCTCTGTAGCTGGCTTGGCCCCTCCTGAGGTCCGAGGCCAGGATGCGGCGTCTCTGCAGCCTCCCTGCCGGTCCACAGGGTCCGATGATCTGGTTCTGGGATCACAGCTAGGCCGAACAGTTCCAGAAGACGAAGAAGAAGTTACCGGAGGATTTCGGTATGCCGGTATGGGAAAATTTCTTGCCTCAGCTATCAGGCTGGCTAAAAGCAGGAAGGTGCTCCCTTGGCTCTGCAGCGGTGAGAATGTGGGGGAGTGTGTGTGAGTCCTTGAACACAAATCGTGCTGAAGAATTTGCCTGGCTTCTCTCCCCCTTCTCCGGGACCCAGCTTAAAGCTGCGGGACCCATTTCTGGGCATAAAGCAGACGATAGGGAAATACAGTATTATCATAAAATCACCCCAAGACAATGATGCCATGTTTTCATTTGTTCCTCATTCAAAGTGGGAGTGAGTTGTATTCTGGTGGCACAGTCAGTTTTTGAAAATTTTGACATATCACTAAAATAATCTTTTATAAATAGGGGGGTTTTTTTATGATAGTACTCAATTTCTGTGGCTCACAGCAGAGGGAACCAACTGGGTTCATGTTGCTGTGACCGCTTGTCCGCCCGATGGGCAAGCAGGCGACTTGCTGGAGTGTCCTGGTAAAAAGGACAGTTTGCAGCTTAGCAGCTGAATGGAGGCTCTGACAAGAGCTACCTGCTCTGAGCCCTGTGTGGAGCTGGCAGCAGCCTGTTGTTATTGTAGCGAATGGCGGAGGGTCTTTATTCCCCGCCCAACTCAGAGCAAGGAGATGAGGCAACAAAAGAGCACAGAGTGACAGTTGCGTGGATTCTTATACAACACGTAAAAAGGGGAGGAACAAGGGGATAAACCAATAGGGAATTGATGGGTAATGACAGGTATCCAATGGTGAGGGAGTTAGGGAGGAACTTATTTAAATGAACCAATGGGGATTGGAATAAAACAGAACTTTCTAGAGACAGTATACATAAGTATTAGAGACGGGAGGAACGGGGGAGGAGATCTTTCAAGATTGGCGGCCTTAGGGCATGGTTTCCTCTTCAGCATCACCCTTAGAGTCACTGTCTTTTGCAGGAAAGTCCACCCACTGAATGTCCTTGTTAATTCAAAGCCCAAAGGTGGGCTGGGCCACCGCCACAGGTTCAGTGTTGTCAGTTGCCTCCTTCCTTGCATAAACCCTGAAACTTAGTAGGAAGTTTAAATGTTGACACATGTGGTTTTATTTTTGATCATTTTTGAGCACTATCACAGGTTTTGGGATAAATTTAGGTACAGTAATGTTTATTGTCTAGACTAAATACTGTGAACTTTCAAACTTGCTAAATCTCTTGGTGACTTTTAAGTGGCAGATGCTGTCCACTTTAATTTTTCTTCAGAGGTGTATTGCAAATAAAGATCTATCTGTACCTTTTACAGCAGCAGCTTACAAGATGATACTTCTGTTGTCAGTCATTTCCTTTATCCATTGTTTGCTTGTTTGGGATGTTGACATGTCCCTAGTTAGCAAGAAGTAAAATATTTTGGCAGCTAAACTTGTATGCCAACTTCCAGTGTCTAAGGCATTAAAAAACTGTGACTTCTAATATCATCTCTTTAAATTGTTAATTTTGACTACGACCTTTAGTTGTAGGATGCAAGTGACTAATTTTTGTTTCCACAGTTTCTTCATCTATATAAATTTGCACTTTTATTTCACCCTTGAACCACACATGTTGCACTGGACCTTTTAATATGTAAGTGGGTGAAGTTTAGGATTCAAAAAGGAAGTAATGCAAACATTTTCTTATCCAAGAGTAAGACTACTACTAATTTCAAACACTAAGAATTTTATTAATATAAGGTATTGTTGTGGTCAATGTTTACTGTAACTTGTTTTGCTGAGTCTAACGACAGCATTTTTTGTTTTGGTTCTTTTTACTCTGTGGAACTTGATGACTCTTGTTTACATCCTTGGCAGAAGTCATGTTCAGGAAAATACTTCTGTCTTGGATTTGTTGTCATTTGATGCAACACGTGAAGAATTTAACGTTTTTTTCCTCTCATAAATATTTAAACTTATGATAAGTTGAAAGAGAATGACCTTGCAGCAGAGTATTGCAAAGATGCTTGAGGAAGTTTTGCTTTGGGGACCTCCTCCCAGTCATGAAGTGCACCAAAGAACTCAGAGAGGCGTGATCTGAGCCTAATGGATGAATGTTGAATGGATATCAGCAAGACAAAATTGTATTTGTCAGGGCTGGTGAAAAGGAAGTTGCATTCATGGAAGGCCTGACTGCCAAGTTCTAGCTGTGCATGGGTAGGAAGTGTATCTTGAAGTTCTTACACAGGAGGCTTTTTATATGAGAAAATTCAACTTAAACCCTAGTTTAGATGGCAAGTATCACCTTTAATTAAGGTAATGGATCAGGAATAAAAGGAGTATGGTATGTTTTGTTGGGTGGGTTTTTTTTCTCTCCAAGGAGTCTCTGAGGGATTTCACTAAACTCTTTCAAGCTGCATGTTGTTTGATGCCATACCAACTACTTAAGTTCTAACATATTAAAGGAAAACAGAATCAGTCTTTGCCAAGCAGGGGCTGGATATCACTGCATAGTGAGGGAACTGTTGCTCACTTTGCTTGAATTACCCCAAATGCACTACCAGTGTCACAGCTATTTCCTAGTTATCCAACAGCAATGGCTGGCAATTAGTGCAAGCTCGCTGATTATTTCCAGCCTTTGTGAGGAGTTTTTTTGATCAAAGTTGTTACAAATAAAGCAACTATCTGTGAAGCCAAACTGTCACTAAGGGAAGGATTTGAGATATTTCATTAGGTACTGTGGGGTCCATAAGTGCTTTAAAATGGATTTGCATTCACACTTAGATGTTACAATTTACCTTTTAAAAATAAATTTATGTACAAAGCATGTAACTTTGCAAAGGGCTTTTTGCTGGCCTATGGACTTTATTCATTGCCAGGCTTTTTTTCGTACTTGGAATTTTTCTTTTGGCAGCAGTTTCTAACCTGTTTCAAGAAACTTATTTTGTTCACTCTGCAGAGCTTCTCCTGGTTTATAAAATGGGGTGAGGGAGGGGGAAGAAATCCTGATGTATTTATATGTATTTCCTGTGTGTAACATGTTCATCTAAACCCTGTTCCTGTGTCTTCCTCTGAGGCTAAATAGATGGCTGTATTCCGATGGAAATTAGAACAGATGCTTCTTTATTAGTCCATCTAAATTTTTCCCATACTAAAGTAGAAATTCTGCTTTTCTTCTTCCATTCCTCCCTCTCTCCACCTCCAAATTTTACATCAGTCCCTACTACAGCTGCTAGCACTCCTGATGCTGTTGACAAATATTTGGAGACACCTGGAGATGAGAATGAACATGCACATTTCCAGAAAGCCAAGGAGAGGCTTGAAGCTAAGCATCGTGAAAGAATGTCTCAGGTAAGGGGAGATTTCTTTATTCCTAAATGTGTGAGTTTGTCTGTCAAGTGATAAGTGATCCTTCATCTTCTTCTTTCCCAAGGCTTCATCCAGGTGCCCTGCCAATTTCCAATGCTGTAAACACACCATTTACTGCTTTTCTGACTCTTATCTAAGAATTCAGCTGACTGACACACATTTTATGGTTGTGTTACCACTGTGATCATAAGTTGCTACAATTACCAGAAGGGTTAAAAGAAAAAAAAAACTGTAAAAAATGTCTCTCATCTTTGTGGAAGAATGTTTGTTTTGTGACATTATTCATGTTTCAAAGTAAAGAACTTGACCACTGTATTAATCACCCTTCCCTTGGGGCAGCTGAGGGGAGATGGTTTGTGTTGAGGTTTTCTGTGTGTGCTGTGGGATAATGTAAGATCACATATGTTCATCTAATGGTCTTGAGCCTCAAGGTAACACAATATGCATCTAAATTCAAGAGGAAAAAATGGTGCTTTTGAACTGAAAATCCAAACTGAACCAACCCTTTTCTTTCCCTTCAACCAAACAGATTTGTGTAGCCTGAAACTGTACATGGGTTTTAATCCAGTGAGAGATGAGTTACCCGCTCTCTCAGAAACAGGGTTTATAATAGCAATGCCAATAAAAAATGGTCACAGTTCTGCTTTAGTAACAACAAAAAAAAAATATAAGAGGTTTAAAGGAAAGCCCGTGATTCATATTTTTTGAGAATGAAACAACCACAAAAAATGAATGTAGTATAATTCAGATGCACTTTATATACCCATGTAGTTAATTTACTGTATTTTTTCATTATCCCCTGATGGGATTTCAGTGTGTCTGTCTGTAACTGATACATTAGACTTTAGCTCTGTGCTAAAATATTATTCCAAAAATGAAAATAAAATTTTATGAATGAAAATGAAATTAAGCTCTTAGTGTAAGTCCCTTGGCACAAGTCTATTGGCACTGTAGCTGTGCCTGGCACTTTTCTGATAAATTGGGCAGGGCGTCTTACCTGAAGCACTCATCCGACTGGTGCAAGCCACATACTGAGAATGTGACATGTCATAGATAGGAAGATAGGTGCTCCTCATCTGCCTTGGAAGTGTTGAAGCACAAATAAGCAGTCTCCTCTTTAAACAGAGAAGATAGAGCCAATTTAATGGGCAGAGAATCTGGAGGATAAAAAAGGCACATAGCCTGGCTAGCAGAGAAGAGACCCTGCCTTGGCTGGGCATGCAGAGGGTTGGTGGATAACACAGTCACCACCCCATCAGTCCTTCCCCTTGAAATAACTTTTTTGTAAAAAATGCTGTTGAGGCGAGTTTCCTGAAAGGAAAGGACAGTCAATGCAGATTTCCTTGGCGTAGTCTTCAGATTCTCGCTGTGGTTCAACATTTGTCTCCAAAATGCCGGTATGAAAAGGTTAAGCTGAGTAATTAAGGGCAGTATTTGGGTGAACTGCGTATTTTCTGTTTTAAGATGAGCATTTGGAGAACCCTCCCAACTGAAGGCTGTGGTTCAGGGGTTTGACTGAACCTGGAGCTGGTGCCCTCATTAGCACGTTCCTAACCATCCTTCCTATCAGCACTAATGAGCGCACAGCGGGTGAGGAGGGTCAGCTGCCCATCTCCTGCAATGTCAGTCCTCCAAAATCCAAGTCAAAAAACCAGCTCTGGCCAGTTCAGCAAATTAGGTCGGCCCTGGTAAACAGCAGCATGATAGGTACATTAAAAAAAAATTAATCATTAAGTTGCCTAAGCTGCTTAAGAAATCACGTCTTAAAGGACATACATCTCGAAGTACACAGACCACCTGCAGAGCTTTGAAGATCAGAGTTTTTTTCATAGAAGGGAAAGCTAATTTTTAGAAACTTAAGTTATGATTTGTACAGTATTGAACTAGCCTCTCCATATTAACTAGTCAAATGTTTAAAAGATAGTAGATACTATGGGCAAGTAGAAAAGCCAGCTAATTCACCATTCTGTGTTTTCTCACATGAACATCTATGTCCAACACCACTAATTTCCTTTTCTGGCAATTTATTTTAAAATTGCTTTTTACATTTTCTTTAAAATCAGGTATGTTCTTAATATAAACTTAAAATATCAATGTAACTGGAAGTTAATCTGGAACTGTTACTTGTTATGTTAAAAACAATGGTGAATAAGTTAACTCGGTAAGCCTTTGCTGTCAGTGCTTTTCTTGGTAAAAAAAAAGGTAACAAGCTTCAAAAAAAAGGTAACAAGAGTCACTAGCCAAGTCTTGCAGCTGCACCAAACATTTTTTTTTATTCAAAGTCCAGTTCTTTCAAAGCTGAAAAATGGAGGCTTATAAAGCAACAGAAATGGCCATTTTTCTTCTATTGAAAAGAGGAAAAAATGAAAAAGAGGAAAAAAGATCAATTCTTTAATCTTGATAAATGTCATAATCTGAAATAGATTGGTTTGTTCACAAAACACAGATATTTATTTCATTTAATAAAAAGGCTAGTTTTAAAATAGTATTTGGTTTGGTGCATACCTTACTTTGCAACAGCCAATTAACTAATAAAAAAATCAGATGCATTCTAGTTGACATGCAAAATGTAATCATCTAAGGAGTAGGGAAGTTTATCACTAAAAAAATTACACTGAAGTGAAATATTTTAAAACATGTCATCAGGGAAAATATAAATATTCTGCATATCCTCTTTCTGAGATTTCCCTTCATTTACCATGAAATCATGACAACTCATGTTTCTTTTTCTCTTGTGTAAAGATGTTCACATGAGCAGAGACCGAGATTCTGTCAGTGGTTATGTCACATCATAGTTCATAGCTCATAAAGGACTTTTACTAGGGAAGTCTGTCCCTGTAATGATGTGTTGCACCTCTGGTTCAGACTGTTGTAATCCCTTGCGCTCTGAAGTGTCCCTCCCTTTAGACTACAGATCATGAAAGTTTGTCTGCACCGCACCTGAAGCAACAAGGCTTATAAAGTTGCCTAGGAAGTACTGTAAGGAGAATTACGTTAACACAAAATTTTAAGCTTTTCCCAAGAATTATTAATACAGCCCCAAAGCAGGAAAACTGCATTCCCATGCAAACAGGGGTAGCCATTCAGTGATGCATGCGTAACCTTTAAATGTTTGCTGTTCTCCAAAAGATAACAGGGAGAGGTTATGCTAACTGATTGCAAAGTGCTGTAGTTCTTGTTTCTTGTTTTGGTACAATTCCCTTTTTTCTCTTTCAATTTTCAGTTTGTTAACTCCTGTACAGCTCCCTTACTTAATTAGTTGCTGCTAAATAACCTGATGAACCAGATACTGAACCTTACTCAAGAGAGCAGTATATTTATACATTTCTCTCCTCAGACATCTTGTGACATCCTTGTGTCTTAAATTTGCTCTTCCTCTGGCTGTCTACAATATTTTTGGAATTGGAGCATGCAGAATACTTATGATAGAAACTTAATGGTACCTTGTGTCCTAGAATAGTTTTGCTTCTTCGAAGTTTATTTCCAAAGCAAACACCTGAAAATACTGCAGTGCTCAACCAGCCTGAACAGGTCTAGTGTTCCGTTCAAGATTTTTTTTTTATTTGATCATTGTATGCCACTCGTTCCAACATCCTGGATACGTCTTCAGCTGATTTTTAGTCCCAGTGATGCTATAGAATCACAGAATGGTTTGAGTTGGAACGGACCTTAAAGATCATTTAGTTCCATCCCCCTGCCATGGGCAGGGGCACCTTCCACTACATCAGATTGCTCAAAATCCCATCCAGCCTGGCCTTGAACATTTCCAGGGATGGGGCATCCATAACTTCTCTGGGCAACCTGTGCCAGGGCCTCACCACCCTCACAGTGAAGAATTTCTTCCTAACATTTAATCTAAACCTACTCTCTTTCAGTTTAGAACCATTCCTCCTTATCACTACACACGCTTGTGAAAGTCCCTCTCCTGCTCTCTTGAAGGCCCCCTTTAGACAATGGAGGGCTGCTATAAGGTGTACTTGAAGTCTTCTCATCTCCAGACTGAAGAATCCCAAATCTCTCACCCTGGCCTCACAGAGGAGGTGCTCCAATCATTTATCATCTTAATGGTCCTCCTCTACACCCACTCAAGCAGGTTGATGTGCTTCTAGTGTTGGGCCCCAGAGCTGGATGCAGCACTGCAGGTGGGGTCTCATCAGAGCAGAGCAGAGGAACAGAACCCCTTCCTCAACCTACTGTCCATGGTGCTTTGGATGGAGGATACACTGGGCTTCCTGAGCTCTGAGCACACATGGCCAGCTCATATTTGTTTTTTCATCCACCAGGACACTCAAGTCCTTTTCCCAGGGCCTCTCTCAGTCCATTCATTGCTCAGCCTATGTTGATGTTTGGGATTGCCCCAACCCAGGTGCAGGAGCCCACACATGGTCCTGTTGAACGTGAACACGAGATTTTCCCAGGCCTCCCTCTCAAGCCTGTCCAGGTCCCTCTGAATGACATCCCTTCCCTCTATAGAGTATCAATCACATCGCTGAGCTTGGTGTCACCTAGCTGAGATTGCTCTTAGTCCTACTGTCCATGTCCTCAACAAAGATGTTAAATAATACCGGTTCATGTATTCCCTAGATTCTACCATCTCTATTACTGTGTGTGGGAAGCCTGTTTCCTTCCTTAAAACTGTCTGGTTAATAGGATTACCCCTCTCAGTTGTTATCAGGACTCTTTGGAAAGGTTTAATGATGTTATTACCAGAAAAAGGGTCAAGACTTAAGTGTGGAACAAAAGCCATTGACAAAGATAGACACCTTTTTGGCATGACTGTGACCTCACTAAGCTGACCTTCAGGAAAGTACCTCTGCTGGCCTGATTGTGCTAACCCAAATGTCTGCCATAAATTTTTCTCTTGCAGATATGCTTTTGTGCCCTAGTGTAAAAAAATGGGAGTGAATTCTGCTGCTTTCAAGACATAATGAAATTTTTGTACTTAGCATCTCTTAATAATGAATGACATTTTCCACACTGCCTCTTTCCCTCTTGTCCCCTACAGCCCAATTTCAAAAGGCATCTGCCAGGCACTAAGGCCTGAGTCTTGAAGAAGTTTGACTTTGAAATGGCTTGCTGCTTTTATCTCAATCAGAAGCTGTTATTTTCAGTGTAATCAACCTCCAACCCTTGAAGAGCCATAAATCTGTATGTTTTTCATAGATCTGTGCTGTCAACAAAGGAGAATAGGTTTACAAGTGCAGAGGCCAAGTTCAGCCTTTTTCTGCACCTGTGTAACTGGGGAATTTTTTCTCCTCCTTGCTCTTTGGGGTCCTCTGTAGCACTATGGCATATTTCTCACTCACGATTCCCCGAAGTGATGATCTTTGGTGGGAGCAGGAGTTCCCTCTGGGTGGTAGCATGGCCCATGGATAGCTGTATCTTCAGTTGGTTCGCACACACACAGATGCTCTCAACCATTAAAGTCTTCTCAGTTACAAAAATTGTCACTCAGGGCACAGCAGTCTTTACAGGAATATTGTTTCTGCAAACAGCCATGTAATTCTGGTTTCTTTTCAAAACGTTTCAGTATTGTGGCACCAGAGCTGAACTCTGAGGCCACTAATTTACATCCCTCCCAGCCAGCTGTATAGGTTGTCAGTTTTATCATCCTGCCTTCCATGCTTTAAAAGGTTTAATGCAATAAAATGGACAGAGACAGACCTGGTCTAGCCAAAGGTCCCCTTATCACATTACCCACAGTACTTATTTTTGTCATGTGGATTAGCAGAGGGTTAGTTTGGGGGATAAAGATGGCAAGGGAAATCTTGTTCTGAAAATCCGTAACTGCTCTTTCAGAGTCAGAAAATTAAGCAGATATCAGAGATGTGGTTTTAAGACAGAAAGGGAGAAGAGGGAGAAGAAAATCATGAAGTTGCTAACCTTGGCCAATGTTCAAGCTTGAGCACATCATTGTAGTTTATGACTTGGGTTAATGCCATAATTTCTGCGCCTTCTGTAAGTTCACATCCTGTTGCAATCCGCTCTAATCACAGAGGAGCAAAGAGAGCTAACTCTCTGTGAATAAAGCAGAAAGAACTGTGAATGTTCATTCCAATATTGGTTCGAATATTCCCCAAAACGACATAAAACCCAAAAGAGGTTAGATGTTGATACCAAAAATTTGTTATAGTTTATTTAAAAGAGGCAACGACAAAGAAAGAGAAAAGAAAAGAAAGAAATAGAAAAGAAAGAGGGGGGAGGGGCAGGGAGAGTGACAGAAACAAAGTAGAAGCATATCACACTTCCATGGGTCCCAGCGATGTCTCCTTGTTCCCCTCCATCTGGTCTTCTTGGTGGTGAGAGTCCCCTGTTGAAAGTATAGAATCCAATGGATTAATATATGTTTGGGCAGGTGGGAACACACAGGTACCTCCCTGAGGGGGACCAGTTTGACAGTGTCCCTTGCAAGACTCTGGATCTGTTGCATCATGTATATAACAAGCAGTGCTCTGGTGCAGGGTCTGGGGACCCCTTTGGGCATGTGTTATGAATTGGTTTTAACACAGAAGACCAAAGGAAGCTAAGCCTCTGTGAATAAAACAGATCAGACCCAGAAAGGTTTGAAATATACCCAAAAAACATGGTTAAAACCAAATGAGGTTAGATGTTGGTGCCAGAAAAACTTGATACATGTTATTTAATAGTAAAAGAGGCAGAGAGAAAGAAAGAGAAAAGAAAGAAATAGAAAAAGAGTTGTGTGGGGGGGGTTGGGGGGACAGGGAGAGAGTGACAGGGGTTAGGTAGAAACATATCACCCATCTGAGGGTCCCAACAACATCTTGATGTTCCCCTCTATCTGGTCTTCTTGGTGGTAAGGGTCCCCTGCCGCCACCACGCCGTAAAGTATAGAATCTCGTGGATTAATACACGTTTGGGCCAGGTGGGAATGCCCAGGTGCCTCCCCTAAGGAGGCTAGGTTTGACTATGTCCCTTGCAGCACTGTGAATCTGTTGCATCATGTTGCAGTGCTCTAGTACAGGGTCTGGGGACCCCTTTGGGGGGAGCTTTGACAGGCCATGACACCCCCTCTGCTGTCCTTCACATGGACGCGGCTTTTCGCAGAGTGAAAGGGCCCCTGCAGCTGGGCTCCTCTGCACAGCAGAGGATCTGTGTTCACTGCCTCTCACCATAGGCTTTTTTGCCGTGCACCCAAAACCCTCCTCCTCCCCCCTTTGGTGCAGGGATCTGTTTGAGCCCGGCAGCAGAAGCCTGGGGCTGTGGCCTCCACCCCTGAAGGTGCTGGGCTGGGGCCTGCCATGTATGTTCTTCCAGATGCTTAGAACAATAGTGTCACTTTTCTTATCTCTATTCCTTAGGTGGTTTAACTCAGAGTTCAGGTTTTCAGTCAGGAGGCCCATTCAGGATGGGCTTGGTTGGTCTTCTGTGCAGCTTTTGTTATGCACTTTTGCTGTACTAGGCAAAAGTCCTTCATAAAAATGTTTGAGCCATAAACCGTAACATTTCAGTGTCTGACACATGCTGCCACCAGTGGCATGTCAGGTCTCTGGAAAGGTCGTGCCTATGTACATGAATTAAGTTTTCTCAGCCCCCACAGTCATATTGCCTAAGCATATTTAAGAGCTGAATGCTTAATGTGCACTGAATACACAGCAGCACTCTGAGCATTAATAAGTTTTTTCCAGAACACATCACTGTGCTTCAAGTTGTGGTGTCAGTTCGTGTCCTCTAGTCCTGTCTTGTCAGAGAATCAGTGAAGTCTCCTGTGCCAAAGTACTGCCAAGTAGCAGGTGGGGGGTGACCTATAACTTCAGTGCGCTGCCCATCGTGTTCTGTGTCATCAGTTCCTTACTACAACCCCTTGTAAATTTTGTTTTCCTGCTGCCTTAAAGCTTGGCTTCAATTTAAACATCAATGGGTATTGTCTGATGAGAAGATAATGTAAACTGAAGAGGCAGTTTTAGGTTGACAGTTACATAGGTTGGAGTACAGTTCTTGGGACTTAAATTTCAGCTTACAGTTCCCAGTAAAAGAGTGGGGTGAGATAAAGACTGTGATTTATAAATATTTAATTTCAGGTCTCTGCTTATAACTGCTGCCTAACCATGCCTCTGCTGAAGCCCAAAAGCAGCCAAAACAATTTCCCATGTTAAAGTTTTCAGCACCCCATTAGCTTCCCAAAAGATAAGTCTCCATTCTTTTGGGCTGTTACTGACGCCAGAATCTCTTACAGATAAATAATTTCACTGACAATGAGTTGATCTGTTTTTACTATGATTGATGTACTGCTGTCTTGAGATACACTCTAGGGTTTGGGGTTAAAAGGAAGATTAAAACTTGACAACAAAATCCCATACATTGAGTTGTTTTGGAGTGTAGGTGTCAGCATGCTGGGTAATCCTACAAGCTTATATAGAACTGAAAGGTATTATGTTTCAAGGCCTGGGACTTGTAAAAGTCTCCTTTGAGCCCAGGTTTGTGTGGGGTTTTTTTTTTCAAAGGCACAGGCTCAACCACGTACCCTGAGGCACCACCAGCACTTTCCAGTGTGTTCATCAAAGAGCCTGATTAGCAATGTCTGGTGTGGTGTGTGGAAAAACTGGGAAGCCTGAGACAGGAGGTGAGTACTGGAGGCCCAACTTGCAAACATGAGACACAAGCAGGTCTTATTTCTCCTGCCTTTGGTATTGGTCTTGGTAAAATTTCAGTTGTTTGTTGCCGCGGCGTCGGGCAATGGTGAGTTGTCGCAACCTTCCAGAAGGGTCCCCAGCCAGGGGAAGCCGCTTCAGAATGGGAGGCCAAACGAAGGCGCAGCCACACACACGCCCGATGGCGCAGGACGCACGCACACACACACTCATAAAGATGAGGCGATGGCAGGCGACAAAGGAGGAGAGAAGGGTCTTCTGTGTGGGGTTCGGCAACCAGGTTTATTGGAAGGTGCAGGTGCAGAGGGTTCCAGGCACAGAAGACAAGATGCAGGGCAAGGTACAAGGTTTTTATATAGGAAAGAAGGGGCGGGCAGAGCACCACAACCGATAGGATGAGGGCCAGGGGGTGGAGTAGGGACAAGGGGGCCAATAGGGGTACAGAGGAGGAGGGATTAAGGGAAGGGAACCAATGGGGGGGTACAATCAGAAAGAAATTTCTAGATGGGGTACATACGTGGAACAAAGGGGTGGAGAACAACAAACCGACCTCAAACCAGAGAGATCCATAGATTATAATATTTAAGGCAAGGCTTCCTGAGAGCTCACTCTATCCTGGGGGGATGTTCCTGGCTGGGGGCCATCCCACCAGCGAACCCTCTTCGCTGTGGGTTTGGCTGGCCCATTCACAGCATCCTCACAGGATGCAACAGTCCATGTGGACTCTGAGCTTTTTAAAAAATTATCTTGACTATTTCTATTAAATGGTGTGAAAGTGCACGTTTTATTGAGAAGGAAAGGAAAGGAAATGCACGCTGTGAGTAATTGCTTATAGGTTTCTTATTGTGCTAATGCTGCACATAAATAGTCACCTATTTGTGTGCACTTCATTCAGTGGGAACAATTGTTCCTATATAAAATGTGTTACCTGAGGAGATTGCTGTCTAGATGTGAAATGAGTGAAGGCCCTAGGTAAGACCACAGGAAGGTTTCAGATCTCACAGACAACAAGTTAAGAGTAACCCACTCCCTGACTATTGAAATACTGCTCTGTGTTACAGGAGGAGGCTTCTCACATTGCTGAAAGAAATAACACTGAAAGATCTCCTGTGTTATTTTTCTGACAGTGTTGTACTTGAGATATATATTCAGTTCTTGGAGTGTTTCTACAACCCGTGTTTCTGGACAAATAGCTGGACTAGCATGAATTATGTGTGATTTTTGATCTGCCCTACTCAGGCCAGTGATGCAACTTGAATAAATTAAAAGGTTTTGTGGTGCCAAAAAAGGTGGCATGATCCAATTGGAATGAGTTGAAATTCACTCGTTTTGTCCAAGGATGTACGATAGGTGGAATTGGTTTTCTTTCTCTCTGAGATGAAAAAGGGTTAGTGTGTTCACCCATGGAGATCTCCAGTTCCCTTGCTTGAGGGTTGGTTAATGGCTGTGTTCCTTCACAGCGGAGTTGTGAGAGCTTGGCACAGTGTTCAGACACCCAAATACTGTCTTTGTTTAATTTAATAACAGGATCCTACCTTCATTAAATGTTATAACTGCTTTTTTTTCCAGAGATAAAAGGAGGAGAGGAATGTAAAAATATGACTCTTGGAGCTGTAGTGCTTGGCTGCTGCTAAGCCCTGGGACAAGAGAGGAAAATAGGAAAATCACACTCCTTGTTTTGTTCATTATAGGTCATGAGAGAGTGGGAAGAGGCAGAACGCCAAGCAAAGAACTTGCCAAAGGCTGACAAGAAAGCTGTTATCCAGGTAAAGGAAAATGCAACCACAACCTTACCGGCTGGGGCCCCAGTTAAGATGCAAGGGGTGCTGGGTGTGATGTAATTTTATAGTCTACTTTATGGAGATTTAATGTTATTCTTTGCTCTTTTTTTCTCTTGCTGTTTTTGTTTCCAGCTGTTAGTGGCTGCTGGGTGTCTCTGTACTTTGCAGCCAATCCCTGAAACAGCAGTGCAGGATATTGCTCCTGACTGCATGGTGAGGTAGAATTCCATTTGAATTTAGATTTGCCTTCAGTGAGAACTGAAAACTCAGTTCCCACGGGCTCCTATCAAAATTTAGGCCATGATAAACTAATACAAACTGCAGGACCTAAGCTCAAAGCAGAAGTGGAAAATGTGATCTAAGGAAGGAATCGCCATCAGTTTTATCTGAAAGAAACCCTTAGCCAAAAATTATTTTAGCCAAAATTGTATTATAATTCAAAAATTCTGACAAGCCAGACACTCCTTGAATCCCACTGTCAGGTATTATTCAGTACTGCTGGAATGATTTCAGTGCACAACTATAAAAAGGAAACATTCAGAACCAGGTTGGTTTGCACATTAGGTCCCACAGCTTTGCTCTCTGTGCATTTTATTTGGTCAATCTTTTCCTTTGTTGGAATAAGTTTGGGCTCAATTTTTCTTCCTGGTGGCCAGTTTACAAGAAATTACAGTGACTCTGTTCAGGCTGGACATTTTTTTCTCCCCATGTAGATTTGCTCATGAAGTTGTGTTGATGGCTCTCAATGGCAGGGGTGTACACTTGCCAAACTTCACTCTCCCCCAGGCACAATTTCTGTGGTGCTGAACCTCTGTCTTGGGGCAAATGAAGGATTCGCTGGTGGTTGTGCTGAACATGGCAGGAATATTTTTATTAGATTAATAAAATATGGCCAGGTGTTCCTGAATACAGGGCACTGCAGTTCCCACTGAAATCAGTAAAAGGTGTGTGCAGTGCAGTGTTTCTGGGAGCCAAACTACGTTGAAAATGGGGAAAGATTTTGATGCTTTGCAGAGGTGTTCACGTATGCTGGTCTATGCTGATGTCTTCTCTGTTTCTGTTGTGGTTGGTGTTTTTTTCAGCATTTCCAGGAGAAAGTGGAATCACTGGAACAAGAAGCAGCAAATGAAAGACAGCAGCTTGTGGAGACCCACATGGCACGAGTGGAAGCCATGCTGAACGACCGTCGACGCATTGCTCTGGAGAACTACATTACAGCCCTGCAGACTGTCCCACCCAGGGTGAGTGTGATACCACAAGCTTTGCCAGCTGTGTCAAAATCATTGTAGTTGTCCTGGGGGAAATGTAGATGTGCCCAGGTGCAGTCCAGCTCTGGAGCCGGGAGTGTGCTCACTGTGCAAGAGCTGCGACAGCAGCCAGTTTGCATAAATGCAGACACCAGCTCCCCATGGGCATACCTGTTGATGGATAGATACATACATAAAGATACTTAAGCAAATCACATGGAATTGATTTGGTTGTCAGAAATTGTAGCTGGTGAGAGATCCTGCAGGAGGAGGATGAAGTGTCTCTCTAAGTGATGCGCATTAGGATGCTTCATCATGACAACATGGAGCTTAAAGATAGGATGGTTGTGGGTTTTTGTTTTGTTTGTTGAATTGTTGAAGTGTTTGGTGAAGGATCTTGTGAGAATTGTTGGATGGCATGAAGTTAGCACACTAGCAATTTGAAATGGTCTGCTTCGGATGTGATGGCTATTGGTGGGTGTAAACATGTACATTCAGAATGCAGATTGAATGGAATTTAATGACTGTATCTCTGACACTTGTTTTCAATACCACAATAGCTGGTCAGTGACCTCCAGAGGAAGAGAATTGGCAAAAAGACTTGGGGAAAGCAGTAAATTGTTTTATATATCTCTGGCCTCTTAAACATTTCCTAGATGGAAAAAACATTGTTATACTGCTGAGTCTTTTAGTGAATTTGACCTCACAAGGAGTTATACCAATATGGCTAACATGATTAAATTACATATTTTCAGTAAATTTCCTTCTGAGGAGAAGCCTGCATATTTGGTGACCATGGAAAAGTGATCACTGTCTTAGTTCTTTATCATCATCATCATTATTGAACTTTTTTGTCCACCCCGTGGTGCAAAACTCCCTTGCTTTTACTGTGTATGCCAAGTAAAAGTTAAAATCCTTTACTTAGGTAAAAGTGTCATGGAGTGACTTCAGGATAGTTGTGTGAAGAGTTTCCGTGTATTTTACAATATAGTAATTTGTGGAAAATGAAGCTAGTCTGTGTTAAATTGGTAGAGGATGTTATTTGGCCTGAGTGTGAGTTGCATGTTACAACCTCTGACCACAGTGAGAGTAGTGAAAGGCTTGAACTCATTAGGAGACAGATTAGTGAGTTATAAGTTGGGATGCAGCTTCTTTAAGGAAACTGGAGTCTGTGGCTCAGAACTGAGGTGAGTGCATGGACTGGCTGCAGGTCATGTTTGCTGTCTTGCGGTGTGGGTTTGGGTAGTTCACCAAAGGTAGGGTTTCACATTTGGCTTTGGAGCCAAGCTTTCGTGCTTTGAAGTTGAGCCTTCTACAGATGTAATCCTGTCTGAAAAGTACCCCAGTAAAATGATTTGATTTCAAGCTGTGTGTGTGTCAGGCTGGCAGCTTGGTTCTGCAAGTATCTGCAGTTATGGAAGGATATGATGGGGACCACACACAACAGCAGAAAGGTCTCTACAGCTGCCGAAATGTGGGATGCAGAGGACACAAAGTGAACTTCAGTTGCAGAACTCTAAGGGGCAAAAATGGTAACAGTGACTTTGGGACCAGAAAAACATGCATTTTGTGCTTTTGTTGCTTATAGTCAGCTCCTAGGACATTTAAATTACTAATGTATTTCCTGTGTCGGGGGAGAGCACCAGGCGTGAAAGGTGACATGAGTCCAGTAAAGTAAGTTTTGAAGGTACTGTTTAAAAGACTGAAGTGCATCCTATGTTGGGTATATATCCTATATATGTCCTACAAAAGCAATTCCGAAAGGAGCAGGCAGCAAGCATGGAGGTAACATCAGCTGAAGGTGCTACCAGACAGGGACTCATCTCAAAATAACAGGGGTGAACAATTTAAAAAATGTCTTTAAACAAGTCTTTGGTCAGTCTTGTAGGTGGTCTTGTCCTTGCCTTAGCATTTTTTGTAATGCTTTGTTGTGTGCCCTGTAGCTGATGACAGTTGAGGTGTTGAACTGCTGGTCAGGTGTGTGCCAAAGCACTTGAAAACACTGACCTTGAATTCAGCAGGAGGATTTGTCTGGTTGTATTGAGAGAGGGGGTGAAACCTGGGGAGTGATTGATGATAGCTGAACAACCTAATGAGTTAATCCAGTCCACTAACTGCTTTGCAGGATATGAGCCAGAAATCTGAATACACTGTGAATCCAAACTTTGGCTGCCTAGCCAAAGAGAAAATGGGATTAATGGAAAATTCAAATCTCGTACTGTAGCTGTATTTTGCTCTGGCAGTTCCCTGGTAAACTAGAAGTGCATTTGATGCAGTTGTGTTATCTTTGGGAGAATAATTCATAACCTTACTGATAATTTGTTAAGTATTATTATAAAAGGTGTAAGAGTGGGGGATTCTAGAGTTCTCAAATATTTTTAAGAACCCCCTTCACAGCCTGCTTCAAGTCACATGGTTTGCTATTTGCTATTTGTTTACTACAAAAATAGATTCTAAATATTTTAAGTGATGGAGTCTCTTTCTCTAAAGTTGTGAGGAAGAATTTGGATTTAAATTTTAAAAATAAATTAGACTTTTTAATTGAAGTGCTGCATGCAGTTAGGAGGGTTAAAAAAGTCTGGGAATCCTTTGTGAATAGTTTCTGTACTGGATCAAAAACTGTAACTGCAGGTTTTTTTCATGTGTTACACAGATGATTGCCCAGTGCCAGTGTCAGAGGTATGTGCCTCTGACTACCACTCAGGGCAGCAAGGGAGAGAGGGAGCACACAGAGATGGAATTGCATAGTTTCAAGGTTTACAAGAAAATAAATTTAAGGAAAACCAAATATTTGTACTCTTGTTCTGTTCTCAGAAGCACTGTCGTGCAGGCTGCCCAGAAACTCAAAATTTGATCCTCATTCTTGATTCCTGATGCAGCTCTGTTGCTCTGTTGCTGTACTTCGCTGCCTTTGAAAATGGGGTGCAGCTGTTCAGTATCCAGTGTCAAAATACTGTATTGTTTCGTCCTGCTTGATGGGCTTACTACAGGAAAGGAGGATTAGTAGCAGCTGGAAGCAATATGCCTCTAGTTTTTAAAACAGTTGGATATTTTCCTCTTCATTTTGTACGTTAAATAGGGGAATTCAAATCCATCATTCTCTGTGAGCAGATTGATTCTGTAATGTGCTTGTATTCCCTCTTTCATGTGCATGTCAAATTTTTGTGGATTATGTCTCCCTTTTTAATCTTTGTTGGGCAGAGACGTACATGTGGGAAGCTGGTGGTGGGTGACAAAGACAAGCAGAAAAGAAAATTTATGAAATAAAGGGTTTCAGAGGAGGGAAATATACAGGAAAACTTTGAAAGGTAATTAATTAACCTCTTTGTGCATAGATTAAAGTGAGCATAGAATCCTTAAAATCAGTTTAAAGGGCTTCTCTTCTGATTCAGCATTATTTTACTGCAATGTAAATTCTTGCTGAGAAGAGCAGGATCATTAAGATCAACTCTAGCATGTACATTAATCCATCTGATTTTTTTTTTCCCCATGTTTTCTTTTTCTTCAGAATTTACTCTGGTACCTTTTATGCTTGGGAGCAGTGTCTGTTCACAGAGAGAGCACAGCATGGGTTGAAACTAGTCAGGTTTGGCTATTTGGACAGGGAAGAGGAATCTGCAGGGGGGCCTATGCTCAGTGCCTCAGTGTTTGGGAAGCTCAGAGCATTTCCTGAGTCCAAGTAGGTTGCTGTGGAAATATGCAGTTGGAAGCAGGCCAAAATGTTGCTGCTGAATGAGTGATAAAAATCTTCCTCTCAGCAGGAAACAACAGTCCAGCTCTAATACTCCACCCTTTTGCTCTGCTCCTCCAAACCCATAAACTTCCACCTGTGGAATTCTTTACATATATTTAATTTTGTAGGCTTTTTGTGAAATAGCATGGATTTCAGCTCTGTTTTTATACGAAATCAGATTTCAAGAAATGTGGTCACCTAATTTCATTTTCCAGTGCCTTCTGAAGCTTTTATGTGAATAAATCCAGAGTGTCTTGTTTTAAACCCTGACAGGTTCGTTATATCTAGAATTAAGAGTTTTAAAATAGTGAGCAGAAACAAAATTTGTCTTAATTTGTCAAAGTTCAGTAAGTTGAAATATTGAAAAACAAATAATGAGATTGAATCGAATAGTTTTCATTTTATTTGGAGGAGTCCTTGAGAGAGGAGGCAAATGTAAGTCTTGGGCACCATTATAGCCATGTGATTTTGATGTGCGAGATAACATGTTTTGTTACAAATTAGCAGAAATTATGAAGGCATCTTTAACTCCACAGGACAGGTATCTGGACGGGGATTTATTTGTCTTGCCCATGAGTAAGTGTTGCATTCATCCTGTCCAACTTTTCTTGAATGTTTCTAAAATGAGCTTCTTTTCCTTGATGAAACATGACCTGCAAGTTAATAACGTAGCAAGTGAAATATGTACTGAATATGGTACACGAGGTATTCAGAATAGTAAATGAAAAGAAGCAATTGTTGCACATTCCATGAGCAGTAATTGGAAGGGACTGATGATTGATTTTTCTCTAAAAGCAAGATTAAGTAGCACAATACCGCATTGTGAAAGTTTCCTCTCTGATTTAGTGAATTTTGATCAAAATGACAAGCCAGCTCAGAATTTCCCATGGAAGTTCCATGGCACAAAGCCAGGAAGTTGTATTTTCAATACGCAGAAGTGCTTTAATATGGTTTTTATGTGGTTTCTCTGTAGTAAGTATCTTGGATTTCCACGAAGAGAGTTTTTTTTTTCATGAGGGTAGATTTTAGCCATGCAAACTACATTTGATGTTTCTGTTTTCCAAGCTCAATGAAACTGCACTGTTTCATCACTCCCCTAAAATCTGAAATAGCAGATTAGGATCAGTATAAAGATCATGGTGGGGGGGACATCTGCATGTTTATATTTATTTATGGGTGTGTGTTTATATATAAACTAGAAAGTGGATTGTGGGCATTTTAGATCTCATATACAAGACCACAGAAAGAATCATCTTCCAAATAAGAGACAAGGCATATTCTCTACACTTCTAGGTAGAACACTAGTTCTTAATGGTGCATTGTCACCCTAGGTAGTCTATGTAGCCCACATACATTGTCTGTGAACCTGCCTACTTTGTACCAAATGTACTGAATGCATGCAAGTCCCCATGTACTCAGGAAAGCTATATAAAATGGTACTTTGACAACATTCTCCAGAATAAACAGGATTTTAAACTAACAGCTATAAAATACCTGAAGACATGAGCACATGTGTTGGACAGTCACAATAGCTTGTAAGAAGGACTATGATCAATCCGTGCTCAGTTGTAGATAAAAAAGAGGTGTTTGAATCTGCTGAGAAGGGGGAGCTTTGGAATGAGTTTGATGGGAGCAAACGGTGTTACAGGATGTGCTTAAAATAGCTGGTAGATTCACATCTTATTAGGTGTGTCTTTTTTGCTGTATTTGCTTGAACAGTGAGTGTGTGCCATGAGACTGTGAATTTAAGCTTCTTGCCAGCCAGTCCAGAGTTTTTGAGTACACAGTAGCCATATTATTCCTAACTAATCAGCATAGTTAATGAAATAAAATGTATTCAGAATTTGGTGCTGGATCCTGTTGCCTAGGAAGTCACTGGCCATTCTTGTCACTGCCTAAATGACAGTCACCAATGTCATCAGTAGTATCCTGGTTGCCTTCAGAGGAAAACTGAAACAAAAAAAGAGGAAACAAGCCAACAAACATGTACAGATCACTGAAAATAGTGGAATTGTTTTGTGAGGCTTAGGTAGCCACTGGTGGCTGATCCAAGTTATTCTGTGAGATGTATTTTACTAAGACGACTACCGACATAAACATGCACAGTTTTCCCTGGCAAAACACACAGCAGAATTTCAAGTGTTAGACCCAGAATTTTTTAAAGTTTGGTGGTTGGTACATTATTTAAGAAGAGCAAGAGGTGCCAGGCTGGTCCAAAGATGTGTCAGCTGTTTGTTCTTCTGCCATAGACAGTGTCAGAGCTGAGGCCTTGGGAACTTAATTTAGCTGATAATAGAACCACTTTGATTTATAATGTAGTCTGAAGGTTCCTGCCTAGGGCTGAAGTAATAGATGGCTGTGGATATAATGGCTTTAGACACAGAGTCTGGGTGCATCTCCTCAGCCTGTGGTGCCTTTCCCTACCTCTGTGCTTGACCTAGACCATTCCTTGTGGCCCCTCTAGTCTACCATCACAGGAGTTCATATCACTACTTGGTGTATTGGATTTGGGCATGAATCCTGCTGGAAGTGTTACCAAAAATCAGTAAAAATAAAAACTCCTTAACACTAGTGTAGCATTAAGAAGCAAGCATTCTTTGTTCAGCCAGATGCATGAGGGGATATCTCCTCCAAAATTGTGCATGCTGAGTACTGTTTAGAAACTGTATTTTGCATACATATTCATAGGTTTTCCCAGAAGAAACATATATATGATAGTGATTTCCTCGAAATGTTGCAACTGGGCTGGTTGCTTTACAGTTCTTCTTCCTACAGAATAAGCATTTTGCAATTCCGTAGGCCAGTGGTTTTTGAAGAACAAGCATTGTATTAACCCACCAGTTGCACGCAATTTTTAATCTGGCAACAGAAGTAGTTCTGCAAAAAGTGTCTGTATGTGTGGGGCTTTTAAGTAGAATCAGTTCACTTAATAATGACATATAAAAGAAAATGGGTATGAAGTACAATGTGAAGGTGGTACTTGAGGTGAACTACTTTTGCTGATGCAGAAATTTGTCAAAACTCTGCAAGAAGTAAGTCTACTGCTTTCTGCATCAAGAAGAAAATTATCAATTAACTTTTAAAATTTGTTTTTGCGGTCTAAGTTATATTCAACTGTAGGACATGGTCCTCATTTATGGTGGGTGCCACACTGGGGTATGCAAAGCCCAGTGAAGAGTTGTCATTGTTCATCACCAACTCTGGCAGTTTTGCGTCCAGCCACAGTCTTGAAGCCATGAGGCAGAAGTGCTGCAAAATAGTTGGGCAAGTTGGAGGTCTGACCTGAGCCAGTGTAGCCGGGACTTCCAGAAAGGAAGAATAGCTGGTTTAGTTCCTGTCAGATTTTCAAGGGATACCACCACCTTTTGGCGATTTTTGATCCGTGTGGAAATGACCCACTATATTATCTTAAAAGAGCTGGGGCAGGGCATGTTTCCTTAAGGTCACAATAAAGATATTTTTGGCAACAAAAAAATCTATGTGGTAAGTCTAATCTGTTTCAACTTCCACATCAGGGGATCCTGGGTACATATATATCTCAGGTCTCAGCGTTCCATTCAGGGAATCCTGTTCTTTCCATAGATGCCTGCATACACCCTAGGAGCTCGCATGTAGTGCAATGCCCTGCTGACCAGGAAAGCCTTGTGTGCCTGTGCCACGTGATTCAGTGCTTCACAAGAACTTCTTAGCTCTGGATCACTTGCTGTTAAAGCAATGTCACAAGCTTTTAGACCATGAGATCACCAGATCAGGGCTGAAGCATGCATGTGGACAGTTTTAAAACCAAAACGCTCAAACTCCCGAGGTTTGTATTCCTACACAGAGTGAGTTTCTAGTGTTTTGTTGGGGTCTTTTTCCTGCTTGAGAAAAAGCAGTCTCTGCACCTCTAAGGAAACACCTTGCATTAAATATTCTTTCATTGTCCTAAACTTGAATTATGGATTTCTGCTGCCATCACAGGAAGATTTCTTGGTCAGACATGCTGGAGGAACGCATCTCCATTTCTCCTTTATAGTGATATGTGTGGGACATTTCTCAGTGTTAGAAAAGGCGCTGAAAGTGGACTGTCAATGTACCCAAGTGACTACTACTGCTGTTAGTGGTCTTTGTTAGGTATTTTCAAGATCGTTGTCCTATTAACAAGTCTACTTCTAAAGTCTCATTCACACATTCCAGTGAATACAGACATGCTATGGGAAAACAAAAGCTATTCCCTTCTGGTTTTAGACATGATACTTAACATGGAATATCTCTTGAAAAAAAATTAAAATTAATCCTTTTCTACCCTAGCCTGTTACCTTGATGTGTCTTGGGGGCAAGAAAAGTTGAATTATCAGGAAAGGTAGCTAAATTTTCTATCTTCAGAATTTTCTTCTTGTTGTTAAACTTTCTGGTCTTCTAACCTTCATTTTGATAAAGCTTTACAGTTGACATTTCAGTTGTTTGGCCATTACCGCAAGGTTGTGAGGATTACTCACTTTCCAGCTTTTGTCCATAGTTTCTTGCAACTTCATCTGAGAGTACTTGGCTTTGGGGACTTGCAGTTATTTTCCTCGTGAACGAATTTTCACCAGTGGAGACACTAAGTTTAATTCTCTGGCAGGAAATGGCTTCACATCTCTCTACTTCTGTCTGACATATCTTTTCCAAATAACCCTTGGTTTTCTTTCCTCAGACATTTTTGAATCTGTTGCTTCTCTTTTTGAATCTGTTGCTTCTCTCAAGCTGAAGAGAGTCTGAAATCTTTGGACTCCATATCTTAGTATTCATCTGTTGTGTAAATGTTAAATCAGTTTAGGTTCTATATTTGTCCATGAATCTAAGTCTTCTTAAAACTTCGCCTTCACCCACAGTTCTTCCTGCTTTGGAAAGCTGTGCACAGAGCTTCTGACACTTATTTTATCACTTCCACACCTTCTTCCCTGTGTCACTGTCGGTGCCTAGACAAGCTGTTTACCTCTTCTGCTCATTCTTTAATCTGCCGCACAGTAAGGTCACCTTTCTATTCCCTCTCACTGCTCAGCAGCTTCAGGTAGGATGCACAAGCACAGCACCACAAGTGGGAATGGAGGGAAGGCAAGTGCATTTCCAGAATCCATCCTGATCTCAGAGTTAAAAATGGATGTCTTAGCTGGATGCTGGAGAACACTTCCTGTTTTGGCAGTGTGTTATTGTGCAGAGCAGGAAAGTACACAGAAATACATGTCTTAGCCTTCAGTGCTCTGCCATCACTGTGTATATTTTCAAGTTCCCTTCAGCTGCTGATCTTTTCTTTGTATTCAATTATGTGCCTGAAGGTGTATACCTAATAGGTTTTACTAATTAAAATTACTTGCAGTAGACTTCAGATTTTTACAAAATCTGGCATCTGAGCTGAGAAACTTCAGAAGAGTGGGCAGATGTCTCTTTTTTCTTACGGGTTTTTAGTCAGTTGTGTGTTCTGGATATGTATGTTCTGTACCTCAGCTCAGTGGTTGTTTTCCTCTTTGTTTTCTCCTCTGGTGGAGTAGCAATAGTGACAGGGCAGGAATGTTGTGAATTTTTTTTTCCTTAAGTTTTGCAGTCAAGTCTGGGGGTTGATTATTCATAGAAACATAGAAAATCTGAACACCCTCCTCAGGAACATTATCTGCTCCCTACAACTGCTATTTAATGGTGCATCCTGATGGTGTTCAGATGAGTGGATATTCCTTATAGGAGTCAGACCTGCCTTCAGAAGATAGCACCAATGGCTTTTGGCTTGGGATGTGTCTCCAGCGCAAGAAATGAAAACATATGTCATTCTAAACTGATGGTTTTTTCTTCTTTTTCTTCCCTGTAGCCTCGTCACGTATTCAACATGCTGAAGAAGTATGTGCGTGCTGAGCAGAAAGACAGACAACACACACTCAAACACTTTGAACACGTCCGCATGGTAGACCCAAAGAAAGCTGCCCAAATCAGATCTCAGGTAATCCCCACTGACGGTTAGTGAGGTTTTGTTAGTTCATAACTATTGTGAAATTTCTGTCAACCTATTTTTTAAAAAACACCCAACTCCTTTCTGTGGACAGCTTTAAGTGCAATCAGAAATAATCTGGTTTCCATCAGAAGATTTAAGCAAAGTGATATAGTAGTGTGGGTATGATTTTTCTTCTGAGAAGAGCTAAAACCAGGTTTTCTGTCTGTCTGGACAGTGAGTCAGTCATGGACATGTCCTGAGGAGCCTTCCAGACCATTAATGCTGAGAGTTTGTGCTTTTGTTAGTGCTTTGGTAAATAATACCTTTGGGAAAACATCAGTATTAGATTTAGCAACAACACATGGTTGTGCTTCCCTGAGCTGAAGTGGCAGAACCAGAAGTGGTGTAGCCATCTGACTGCAAACAACCTTTCTATAGTCATTGCAGAGGTACTTGTAATGTCTATAAATGTGGTTACTGCGAGGCACTCGAGTTTGATGTGTTCTTTTAAAATAGACACTGTAGTTCATGGCGTTTAACTGCTGAATGTTACTATAATCCTCAATGCATATGTTTTGGAACAGCTTTTATCTTGCCTTCATAAATCATAGAGAGTGAGAAAGCAAAAAGAAAACACCCAAGATTGAAGATGTAACTGGCTTTCAAAACAGCAGTTAAAATTGGAGTCACAATGGATAAGCTGTAAAAACAGTGTGCTGGAGTCTGTGGAATCTGCTGTTCTTCCCTCTGTATGATTCAAAGGCAGGCACCGTTCCAGCCACAGTTTTTGCATTGACTGACATCACTAAAAGAAAAATCAAAACCATATACCTCCCTGGATGGCAGATTAGATTTTCAAACACCTATTTTAGCCAGATGTGTACATTGAGATCATGCTGTCTTAAAATTGCTGGAGTGAGAAATGCACACTTCTAAAAGTCTTCTGCAGTGACGGTTGTCTTTGCTTTGTCTTAAGCATCTAACGTGACTTTTTTTTTCCGAGTCACTGGATTATTTAATAACAAAAATCTGGAATTTTGCAAAATGCAGATTGTGTGGCAGCACTGGTGAAGAATAAAAACTATCATATAAATACAAGAAGTGCAGTATATTGCCTAATGTGTCATTGTAGGAATGAGTATTGATATAGCATCTTTGCATCATGATTTGGTCAGAAGGTTGGGGAAATGTAGCCTGAAAGTTCTGTTTGTGAAATGTTTTTCAGTGGAAAATGGAAAACAAAGTATTTTGTCCAAAAGCATAAATATTTTATTTGGATTTGAAGAAATCATGCTGCTGTTTCATTAAAATTGCTGTCTGCAACTCATTTTACTTGTTAGGCCTAATTATCCTGTCAGTCTTCTAAGATGCACCTCAATTTCTCCTTCTACTGAAGAAAGGTGATACTTGTGAAGAGTACCCTGGGGGAGCATAGATCATGTGATGTCATAACTCAACCCATAACAATGTGCAGGCACTTGAGGCAATAGAGCTGTAATGGCATGAGAGGATGCAGTAATGCTTCTGGGTGGAAATATTTTTGTTTGCAGCTGAAAGTGTTGGCAAATGTTTTTACAAACCCTTTTTTTTCCTTCTTCTTCTTTGGAGAGCTGTTTCTTTTTGCAATATTTGGATTAGAAAAGAAATTAATAAATAAATCAATAAAACCAAACACCTGAAACATTCTGACGCAGTAATCACTGTGCATCACTTGGTTTACGTGTTATGTAAAAACTTATGAGTATGGGCGAATGTAAATGTTACTGAAAGAAGAATGAGGCTGTGGATTTCTGCCACAATAGCTGCTTGTGTGCATGTTCTACCCCACAGCAAATGTAAACCCCTACTTTAAATTACTGCATTTCCATGGGATTTCAGGTGGTTGCTATGGAAGAGCATCTAGAATGCTATTTTTGTAGCAGCTGTAGGAGAGAGGTGAGTTTTGTAATGGGTTTGACAATTTTGGTACATAGAGCATACTGAAACCTTATACCTGCACAAGTGAAAACTGTCTTGCTTCCTATAACCTATAAAATTTGTGATGATGTCAAATTATCCCTAGCATTCCCTTCCTTTAAACACTTTTGTTTCCATAGGTTATGACACATCTACGTGTGATATATGAACGCATGAACCAGTCTCTCTCCTTCCTCTATAATGTGCCTGCTGTGGCAGAGGAGATCCAGGATGAAGTTGGTATGCAAACTACTAATGTAGAAAAAGACATATATTTCTGTGATGAGAAATTATCACCAAAAGCAAAAATATATCATCTCACTTTTCCTACTGGTATACTACCTCAGCTGAAAAATAGAAGAGTAAACCTGCCAACGTTCTTAAATTTTGAATTAAATTATAATGAACCCTTGGAAGACAAATCCTCTATAACCCATGCAGTGGCATCATCATATTGTTGTCTTCCCTGAAATATGTTAATTGACATTTTGGAGCCTTCCATGCTATAGGGATGCAGCAATTGACAATGAGATTTAGCAAATCCTATCCTTTGGATATTTAATTTGTGTGGTAAGTATTTACATGATATAGACAGTTTGGAAATCCCACAGCTAAAAAATTGGTTGCAGAACCAAGCATCTGAGAAAAGCACAGGTATCAACTTGGCAGTATCTTAGTGGTCATGTACTTAGTTCTTGGTTAGTTATCAAACTGATATCTCTGCTCCTCCCATTTTTCCAGCATACAAGCTGGACTGTGGATGAATCAGGTAGCAACAGTCCCATGTTTGCCTCTTCCCTGAGAGCTGTAATGGCAGATAGCTGTGAGAAGACTGGCGTTTCTTTCCATCCAGATTCCTGCTCTTGGCTGTGGCATTGCTGCAGCACAGAGATCTCCAGCACAGCACTCAGACTCTGCTGTGTGCTGCTAACGCAGCAAGGCAACTGCACTCAGTTTTGGACATCACATTGCTAATGTGTGTCTTCAGGAAAAGTAACATGTGGTTAAATGTAAAGGCCAGAGATGGGACAGTTGTTTTTGGAGCAGCTTTTTTCACAAGCTGTAATACTCTGCCAAATGGCAGTTAATGTATTAGTTTCACTAATAACCAGCTTCAGCTGACTAAATAAGTCTCTGATTTCTTCAAAACACAAGGGAGGCATGCCACTGCAGTAAGGATTAGGATGCATTTAGGACACAGAGAAGGGATTGACAGGGAGTAGTGGTGGATTCATTTGCCCAAAGTATAAGTTACGACGGAGATGTGCTTCTGCTTGAGAGGGCTGGAGATGCGATCAAGAAATCGTGGAAGGGATTGGGAGGCAGCCAAAAGATAACTGGTTAGTAATTGTCCTTAACCATGTGTTTCAATGCTCCACCATTATAAGGCACAATCAACCGTCTCAGTCTGTGGGTATAGTCATTCAGGGAGGAACAACATCTTATTGATAATTTGAAAGCATATCTTTTCTGTAGAAAGAAGACGTCAGTACTGTCAGGTCTTTGAGATGCTCAGTTGGTTTTCTTTATGCACCGCTATTCCCTTGGGGTTTTTGCATCAAATTTCAATTTCTTCTATTCTTGGTAATGTTAATGCTTGTTGCTGAGGACATTCTTGTAAATTTTGTTCTCCTTTCTAACAACTAAAATGGAACAAGAATTTCCGAATCTTTGAAGTGACATGAGACCAAAAGTCTATCAACTCCTGAGTGATTTACAAGAATCTGACTCCTAATCTCAAATGTAATACTAATTTTTAGGGGGAAAAAAGAGCCTAAAATTAGTAAGGTGTTATTTCCTAATAAGTTGAGAGCAGCTAAGAAATCACAAAGAAAATGTCTGTCACAGTCTCTTGAGTAGTTTTTCCTTACCTTGATTTTTTTTTTGTGGTTTAGGGTGTGCTAAAAACTATTCAAAGCATTGCAAAGTTTAAAGCAATTAAAACAAAGTTCTCGTAACTGGGAGTTACTAAGCGGCACAAATTAAAGTACTGTCTTTTCTGAGTATAATATCAGATCTAGATAAAATAGTTTTCCATAATGAAATGTCTTTCAGTATCAACATGCTTTTTGTTGATAATACTGTATGTATACTTGGTTTTACATGTTGGTTTTAATGAAAGTTTGTGGAGGTCATTCCCATCTGTTCAAGGAGACAGTATCCTTGTAGCTTTGAGCACTGATCAGCCTGTTTCAAATTCTGTTCTGAAATTACTGGATTTCTTAGTCTCTGTACTCTTCCTAAACTCATTGAAAAGGACATCTATTACAGCTGCAGAATCTGTGGAGAAGTAAACTTCTAATAAAACTTCCATGTGTAGCATTCCCAAAAGATACTACAACTCTCATTAAAAAGACAGATGTTTCATTAAATACCTTTTGTTGGAACCATTGACTTAGAAAGTCTGAGTCAGTAGAAAATTTGAAAAATAAACGAGGTAAGAACGTCTCACACAGAGTGTCTGAATAATAAATTGCATATAAGGAGATACGGTTGAAAATAGTTTTAGTTCATTTTCTTTGTTCATTATAGTTTTAGTTTCTAGTTCCACTCTGCTGCAGAGTTCTTAATGAACAGTTTTTACCTTGAAGAATGGATAATCTTTGCTTTAGACAACAGAGCTCTGACAAAGGTAGTTTTTCCCAAAATCAAACAAGTAGCTCTATGAGCAGCAATATGAGATCTAGGTTGCTGTGAATTTGTAGTGTGGGTTTAATTCCTCTTACATCTAATATGGTGCTGTTTTTCACTCAATTTTTCTCATTTCTAGAAATATTATGACCTATTTTTGCACAGTTGATCAGATAAATCACAGTCTAGCAATTGGACATTTGAAGTTTCTTTAAAATGCAGACTATGTTTGAAGTTCCTACCCTAAAAGGCAGGCTTACAGCCATTGTTTTAATGTGTGGAATCCAAAATTAAAAATCTAGCTTCTATGCTTAAAACGGGCTTTTATGCCTTTTAAGAGCAGCCTTTTCTTGTTATTTTCATAAATCCAGCAAAGATGGTGGCAGGAATCTGGGGTAAAATTTAAAAGAGTTCTAGTCCTTACCTGCGGGTGTCCGTCACTAGCTGATGTCCACTGGTTTTAACAGTGGGTGTCATAGGAGCATATAGATAGTTGGAAGGCCCACAGCACTCCAGAGGGTAGAAAACAGCACTTAAATTAAGTGAGGGCTTTCTTCCTAAGTGTTTGACCATTGTGTAAGGTGCAAATGCTCCACTAGGGTTTCAGGCTCTGTAATGTAGCAGGAAATTCCAGATGTGTGAGGAATGATATTGCTGGCTGTCTCTTGTTCATGTTGGGGCAGGGGAAAAAGAGCCAGTCTCTGAGTTTCAGACAGAGGTCACCTGACCATGGCTGTTCTGACAAAGCTTGGAAAGAATAAGCAGGTCATTTGGGTAGGAGATTTTTTGGCATTCTGGCTGCGAATGATTTCTCAAGGGGCAGTGATGCAAATGTGCTAAAAACCAGGTCACTCTTGGCAATTGATGTAGTTCTTGGCAATAAATGGAGTTTCTTATGAGCAGGAGTATGCCCCATGAATAGGAGAGTGGCACAAAAAAAATCTGAGAAGATTATTTGCCTACCTAGGTATTTGTACTCACCTTTTCCCTCTGATAAATCTCATATACTATTTAATATGTATGGAAATCCAGAAAAAGCAATAGCAGGCTTTATGAGAAATCAGCAGTTCCTTTGAGCACATCCTGCTTTAAATCCTTATTTGATTAGATTGCTTATCCATGTATGTAAAAGGCAATTTATTGCAGAGAGTGGCCCAGCAGGCGCAGCTCCTGAATCAGAAACTACGTCAGAGCTTTGTGCATCAGTCACATGAGCAGGCAGTGATCTGAATTTTTAATTTTCTGTCTTTGCTACTTGTTTCCAAACTGATGTCCTCAGCTTCAACTTTTCTAGCCCACCACCGAGGAAACATGAAGCACTGTAGTAATATCACAGCAGTATTGTACCTAAGCTCAGAAGCATTCAGTTATGAGCAATAAGTAAAAGAATATTATTTCATCTGACCCTTGACAAATAAAATCAAGCTATTGTTATTTTATTATTCTGTTCCACTCTGCCTTTCCTGTTCTTCTGCAGCTTGTTCTGGATGCCACACCTACATTATGTGCCTAGAAGAGAAGGCAAACCCAGGCTGACTCCAGATCAGTTCCTGCTTTCAGATATATGTAGTGGGCTGTGGGTCATGTGCTATTTTAAGCATTTGTGTGTTCCAGCTTAGCATGACAAAATTTGAAACAAGAGACATTTGCCTCTTGACATTTGCCTTGCAACTTCCTTTGAAGTTTTTTTTAAGTGTTTTTAGAAACAGGACAGGCTGCAGGCTCAAGATGTCTGACGACTTCCTTTCTTTTAACACTTCCTCTTTAATCATCAGGCCCAGTACCTGTCTGAGTGGAGGGCAAAGTTAGTGCTACCTCAGCTGGTTCTGTTCTTTCAGCATTTATTAAATTAATTTTTGATTCCTTGTTTCTATCTTGTAATTTTGACCTGTAGTCAATCCACAGCCTTGCTGCGTTTCTTGCCATGAGTTGAATTAGGATGCTGTTCCCAATCATTCTGTGGTATCCTTCTTAAGAGGTTTAAGGGCATTAGTTTCTTGCTGCAGGCTGACAGTTCAAAACCACAACCAGAGTAGCTTGGAGACTGATCTGCAAAACCAAAACATGTTCCTGGAGGCTTTGCAAAAGGAAATTCTGTGTCTTGTCTTCTTTGGTGCCGTTCCTTTTGTGATTGTTTTCTTCATCCTCTCCCTTAAAATGCTGTGTTTTGAATATGTAATTAGTAATGTCTTTCAGACTGCAATGGGACTTCTTAGTGTCTCGTTTTTCTGTAGTTCTTCCTTGTCTTTCTGTCTTAAAATTTAGCTGATGGGAAGAACTCCACCTTCAAAAATGTTAAAGATGTTGAAGCAACACTTAGGATTTCTGAACCTTTATTTGAAGTTGGGTTGCCATATCAAGGTATCAGAATAATAAAGAGAAGTTGACATATATTGACTGTGTCAAAAGCTTGTTTAAAGGTTTCCAAGGGTCTTGTAATGGGGTTGTTCTGTAGTTCATATCAAGTAAGAACAGTAATTACCTTGTAACTCAATTTGAGTGCCTTAGACTAGAAAATTCTTAAACTTGCTTTTTGTTTGTGGAGGCGGCAGTTCTAGGCTGCTTAATAGGAACCAGTTCTAGCGTTCCTCTAAAACTAGAGGCAAAAATACTGGTAGCATCTGATTGATGCTATAATGTCATGCATCAGAGTGCTTATAATGCCTTAATTTTTTTTTTCTGGTAAAGTAAAACAGTGTTGTTGAGGCATGGGTAAATGAATTAGCACTCCAGGAGTTATCTGCACTGGGACAGACCATGTTCAGTGAACTGGCATAGAGAAAGATAAGGAATAGTCACCAGTGGTGCTCATCCTCGGGGCAGTTGATGAATGTGCTTCATCCAGACAATGTAAATAGACTGAGCAGTTGCAGTAGTTGCAAAAACCCATAGCTGAGGAAAGCTGGACAATTCCTGTTCAGTTTTATACTTTCTGCCATTCTGGAGATCAAAAGAATTGTCATTTGTAAATTTCCCCTGGCACTTTGCTAGTACTGTGTAGGGGAGTGTTCAATTCTGGATGCAAGGAAACATCATCTTTGCCAAAGCACAAGTATTGAATTTCCACCCTCATCTCTTTAAAACTGGCACATTTTTCTGTTTCAGCAAGTCTTCTGTTGGGATTTGTTGGATATCCACACCACACAGAAATTTCTCAGTAAACTTTAAACAGAGTTTCTGAAAGTAGGACAATTGTATGTAGGTCTTACCAAAGGTTCTGTAAAACCTGCCTTCTGGTTTTAAACAGCCTGTTTGGTGTGTCTGTCTGTGTCATACAAACCCATGTTCCTGCCCTTCTGCTCTGCTCTTTGTGCCTGTAAGTATAATGCAACTGGAATAAGCTGTCAAAAGCAGCCTTTGGAGAATGTGTATTTGCACAGGTACCCTGAAGTGACTTCCAGGACTAAGCATGCCTGTGCTTTCTCCCCGTTGTTGGGGCACCACTTGCCGGATTTTCTTCTCTGTTTCTGCTTCTTTTCGGTCGGACTTTCCACTAAAGAGATGGGACTGTCACGGTTATACACGATTTATTACTTAAAATAACAAACAAGGTATCAGTCTCAGAGTTCGTGGAGCTTAGTAACAAATCGCCATAATGGCAGATAGTCACGAGTTTCAGGGTTACACGGCAATTTATAACTTTCTGGTCCAATAAGCCATTAACACGAAACTTTGTTTTGACTTGATAACCCATCACCTCTGGTCACTTTTACTGCAGTGCGTCAATTTTCTACCAATTACCTGCTAAGTCACATACACCCGTATACTTCTATTATAACATCTAAATTCTTAGCTTAAACTACAAAATCACACCACTATACTTTAAAACCCTCCACCAATTCACTCAACACACTTTCTTATTTATAGCTACAAAAACATAGGTTTATAATTCTTTTGCTTAGAATCCCTGTCCTGTCATCACATCAATCCGAATTCTCTCCAAGGGTTAAGGTCAAATCCGTCATTGTCTGTGGAAGTTTTAACCCCTCGGTTTCCTACATCCATAATTGATTTGACATATTTATGTGTATCCAGTAACCTCAGCTTTTTGAAGAAAAATTTGAATTTTCTGTGAAGTGGTTATTTGCCTTTAATATTTTCTCTTGGAGGCCTATAACGTTCAGTCGAAAAGATGATTTGTTAGGGTTCTAGCAAAATATATATTGCTGCATCAGTGGTTAAAAATAACAGAGTTCTTCCACAAAAGCAAATGAATTCTGTGTTAAAACTTTCCACAGCAACACTGAGATAGATTTTGTTGGCTTAAATATTGTCATATGGCCTGGGTGGAGTGCCTGATGAGCAATTAAGACCTTTTCCACCCAAGGACATTTTTTTTAAAGCATTTGACTAATTCATATACATATATATACACACTATTAAGCTTTTTCTTTTCTAATTGTTTTTTTCTTTAATCATCACAAGCCTATGGTCTTTACTAAGCTATCAGTTTTGCGACTTTGTTATCTCTATAAAATATTCTTACAATTATTTAAATACCATAAATAGTAAGATGCCATTTGTTGGAGCAAGGTGATGTATGATGTTTATGTAGGGAATCAGCCAATGTCACAGAAGCACAGAATGGCTGAGGTTGGACGGAACCTCTGGAGGATGAAGGACATCTGGTCCACTCCCTCTGCTAAAGCAAGGCCACCCAGAGCCAAGTGCCAGTGCTTGGTCACCCTCACAGTGAAGGAGTGGGTTTTATGTTTATGTTTAAGAGACTCAGCTCTGTCTGCTAGTAAAATATGTCCTTTGCTTCAGCGCAGGAGAGAAGGGAAAAAATCCTGGAAATAGATCCAACATTTTCTTTGTCTAAGCATCTCTTATTTTTTGTCAAGATTATTTAACTGTCATAGAAAATTAGGCAGAGAATTGTAGATGATTAAAATAGATATAAATGCACTTCACTGATGCTGATGTTCTGAAGTGCTTTCATTAGCAATGTACTATATCCTCCCCATCTTTTGTAGCTAAATGGGCTATTGTGTCCTATCATGGGCACTAATGTTCTCCAGAAAAGACATGAATCCTGATTTTTGTGTGCACAAGCTCTCTTACCATTTTAAATATTGTGAACGTGACTTCAGTCAGTAAAAGAGCCAGCTTCCTCCAGGGCTCACAGATACTGGGAAAAGGATAAATGGCTTCAGGTGGCTTTGGATTGGGGTGGCTTTTTCATCAGGGAAAGATACGGGACATCTTGTTTTCCAGTTCAGAAATTTAATCAGAATAAAAAGTTAATAAGAGTGACTAAGTTTATTAAGAGAGTATTTTCCTCTGGTTTGAATAATGCTGTTTTCTTTCACTTGCACCTCTGAAAAATCTGGTCTCATGATCCAGGTGTTAGAACTGAAAACTGATAATAATCGTGGACCTGTAATTTATAAACAAAGTAGTTTTTAAATTTTATGAGCATCTGCTATTTCAGTGAGTATTTAAATTTTTCACTCTAAATAATTCATCTATTTGCAGGAGAGGTTTAAAGGTGTTGCCTTGATTTTCTTCAGGAGCTGATCGTGAGAGCACTCTGCCCTGCATTAATAGATCCTTCTTGAAGACCTTATTCTGTGTCCTTTCCATTTCTCTAGCCTGAAGTATTTTTTCATAGGCAGTTCTCTTTTAATAGCAGGTTGCCATCCACACCACAGATCCCACAGGGAGTTTATGATCATGAGACCACTCTGGGCTCACAGTGGCAACAGGCTGAGGTTGAGACAGTGTCCACTTAACAACTCCTTTTGATACCCCTCTGGAAGAGTCTACAGTTTACAGTCACCTTGTGCACAATGGAAAAAAAATGCATTAAACTTCGAATAATTGTCCAATTATTGGTTGTAGTCTTTCCTGTTTTTTCTTATTTGATTCTATACACATGGAAATATAGATTTGGTCAGGATTTTCTTCTAAATCACCAGTCATCTTCTGGTGTCATGAAGACAGTAAACTGGGAAATTCTGTCTTGGAGAGCCTTGTTTCTGCTACTAGTAGGGTTATAATTGTATGAAAATGTTGTATTTATAGGAGTGTGTGTATTATTTTAAATTGGAATACTGGATATATTTGATTTTAAAAAGCATTATAGGTCAGGATTACCTTATAGCTACAGATTTGCTCTGAACTGATTTCCTGTTCTTTTGTGTCTTCATTGAAAAGTCAAAAGTTGAGCACTCACTTTTGAGATGATACAGATAAAACATGTGGTGGTACCAAAATTTTTTTTTAAGTCTGCTTTTACTCTTATGAAGCATACTGGCTTCTCAGCCTTTCTCGTTAGTATTTCCTGATAATTGCTTCTAGTGTTACACTTTAAGGAACTTGTATGTTAGTTCATCATGTGCCAAATTTAAGATGTCTTGTTGATTTTTTTGGTTTTTTGGGGGGTTTTTTTGGATAGAAGACAAAAGTCTGAAAATGTCTTCCAGTTGTCCAGCTTTCAGATACAATCTGAGAGCAGGTGACTTTCTGAATGCATAACTCCTGTCCAAGGGGAGGCTCTGGCTTAGTAAAATGTTGCCCGCTTACAGATATGTCATTATGCTGAGCTATTGGAGATTTTCTTGATACACTGAATATACGTGTAATCTTTTTCATAAATATGTCGTCTTAAGTTCATGATACCAATGTCCACGAGTAGTGAACCAGCCCAAAACTGTGGGATCACAGATTGTAAAAGAAACAAAGGAATCATCTTCATTCTTACCTGCTGGCAAATTGCAAGTGTCCAGTGAGAACCAGTTACAGACTGCCTACACAACCTAATATAATTTTATATATAATATATTACAGAGCTGGTGTGTCAGTCTCTGGAATTTTTATCCAGAGGAATTTAAATAGAAGGAGCAAGAAATGGGAAAGAAATGGAAGTGCTTAAGTTGTGATTTTTTAAAAAATTTATTAGAAGCATGTTCTTTTTAGCATGGTTCTAATTATTGCAGGTATTCTCAAGTTCAAATGTGCATTTTTTCTAAAGTTAGGTTCTTAGCCAGCAAGGTGTTGTCTAAGGCTATGGGATACTTATTCTCTTATTAACCTCTAGAAAAAATCTTGTAGGTCAACTGTTTCATGATACCTTAAATGTTAACTTTCTGAGAATTTGAAAAAGGCAAATTCCTTTCAACTTATTGAACAAGATTTTCATATACATAAGAAATTTCTGAAATGTGGAGGGTTTTGGCTGCTGCTTGCTCTTGCCCTAGTGGTGATGTCTCTGAAGGACAGAAAATAAGAACTATGAAATTCTATTTTCCATGGTTCTTGCTCTTTCTGTTTCTCTTTAGCCCTGAGGGAGAGACATATTGCACTGAAGAAGTTTCCAGACAAAAAGACCTGTGGCATAATTTCACAGGCTGACCAGGAGGTGAGAACAAAGCTTAGATCTGATGGGATGGTCACATTTCTCTGTCAGTAAGGATCTGAGCACTGAAGGTTGGGCTCATTTCCAGTATTTCACAGGAATGATCTACCTTATCACTCCTCTGTCATCATCTTCAAAGCAGGCAACAAAGTTGCTCCTCCATCCTCCAGCAGGCAGGTCACTTTCAATAAAGTTCTCATCAGAGTCTCTCTCTAAATTATATTTGACTCGTACTATACAAATGAATTAGTTCAGCGCTGAATACCACAGAACTGTGTTTTGCAGCTTGATAATGTTATAATTATGACTCATAACAGTATATAACATCATGATCGTACAGTGCTTGATTCAGTAAAACATCTTAAAATAACAGAATACTTGAAATTCAGTGGAGCTTCACTCTGTGGTAAGGCACAGGAGGTCTTGTTTTCATATTTGCCAATTCAAGGGAGTTTTGATTCATACAGCTGACAAGATGCAGACACTCAAAGTTAGTTAAAACCTGACTTCATTACATCAGTGCAACTGCTTTAGAAGAGAACATGACATATTTGAATTAGCCTGTAAAGTAGGCGTACAATTGAAAGCTGCAGCTAAACGTGTTACCTCGTACCACATGCGCTGTAATAAATGATTGTGTTGGTATTCTTAGTGAATTCTAATTGTGACATACAGCATGTGCATGATTTAAGATGCCTGCAGACTGGATTAAAGCAATATGTGTGCCTATGCAAATGAAGCTGTTGCTGTGACTCAGTTGCTCTGCAGTTTCTGCTGTTGAGAAGAACGGGGGGGTTGCTGACACTTCGCAGTTTTGTCATTTTGAAAGCACATGCTCAAAAGCAACTAACTTTGGGAAAAACACTTTCAGTTCAGACTCAATGGTCACTGATGATAAGTGAGGCAATAAGACTCTGCATTTGTATGAGTTTATTTGAGCTGGTTCCAAACCCATCTTTGTTGGATCAAGTGTATGTTCTACCATGTAGATGGCATTTCACAAAGGAAGTTTGATGTTGGGTCAAAACTATGGCATATAATTTGGTGGTATTTTAACTAGTCCTAATTAGAGGTGTTTTGGGTGCGCTATTTCTAATCTGATTTAAGAAATTGTTTTCTTAAACTTCCACAATTAAAATTGCTAATTTTAAAGCTGCTTTTCAAGTAAATACAATGGTCTTGCACATAATAGTGATTGCAGAGCTTTTCATCTAGTAGATGCGCTCCTTGAAAACACAACAGACAAATATTATAGTTATTTTTGGAAATTTTAAACAATAAACTATGAACTAAATAAAAATTATGGTTTGAAAGATAGCTAATGGGTTGCTGGCATTCCAGGATATCAAGAGAAGCTGTTCCATACGAAATTCTTGTCATTATAGCTTTGCCAGTTAAGGGCTGGGAAGTATGTCCCAGAGTTCAACACTGGAAACAGTGTTGGGTGACAGTAAAAGTAGATAAGGTTTCAATATAAATGGGTTTTGCCACTCCAAAATACCGTCAACTTTGTTGGGATTTGTCGTGGTATCTTTTCTAGCACAGTGCTATTTGCAAAGATTTGCAAATAGAACTGTGGTCTTGGGGCATTGGAGACGAATAGCTTCTAACAATCCAGTATCTACCAGAAGATTTTGTAGTAAATTTTATTTCTTTTCTTCAGCTCTTTCTTTGCTTTTGGCTCTGTTTGCCTCTTTGTGGGATAAGAGAATAGTCTTGAAAGGAGGTTGGAGTGGTATTATACTTTTATCCAGTTCCCCAAACATATTTCACTTCCAGTTTTTCTAGATGCTGTTGTTGAGGAGTACTAACCCATGAGGAAATGCCTGCAGTGAGCCCAAGAATGAGTGAAACTTGCTTAGGTGTTATGAGAAGTCCAAGAAGCATCTTATTAAAATACTAGAAGTGAGCCTGTCTCTCATCCTGAGAAAGAAAAGGTTTAGGTGCCTGAAGGAGAATTTTGAGTGTCTAGAGGAGAAGCAGCAACTGTGTACCCTCACACCAAATCCAGAGCTGGTGGGAGGTCTGAGGTCCCAACTGAATGTGGGCTTTTCCCAAGGTCATAGTTGCTTTTGAGCACATGCTCTCAGAGGGACAAAAAGTTTTGCCACTCTCTTTGTCTCAATGGCAAGGCTGAGCAGAACGCTACAAGGAGATAATGAGCCAAACAAAAAACATTTATTATAGGAAGATTCTCAGAGAGCTTTTGTCCTGTTGGTTTGATGTGAGATGAAATTTTGAGAAGCAACCTAGAATCTCTCTATTTTCAGCACCTAGTAATAAACACCTTTGTAGTCACATTACAAATAAAACCCCTGAAACAGTCTTGAATGCACATCCTAGCTTCCAGCTGTGTCTGTACTCCCTGCATATTTAGGGATTTTTCTTCTGCACGGTGTGAGAATCGAGTTGGCAGATGCAGAAGGGAGGGAGTACTGTGTCAATGAGTAGATGTGTAGCTTTCCATGAGCGTAACTGATGGTTCAAGTAGCCATTGATACTTGAAACAAAATCAGCCCTGAAAAATTGATCTTGGACTTTGCCAGTAGTGTCAATAACTGGAAATTCTAAGGCAAACTTTTTTTAGCAGTTCAGCGATTGAAGCAATTGTTTGTGAATCATTTACTCAATGCAGACACAGCTGCCTCAGTGTGATGGACTCCAGCGTCTTCTATGCCAGGCACTTCCAATTTCTCACTGTCATTCAGTGTCTGATTCATCCTGTCAGATGGGCTTGACTCATGTGGCCATTGTTTCTCCGCTTGTAAAATGGATGTGATCATAATCTGCTGGTTGTAATATCTGTCTGCCTCTCTTGAGCTATTGTGCAGGTCAGTTCCTCTCCAGGCTGTGCGCCACAGCTGAGTGGAAAACAATGGAGGCGACAACGACACGCTCCCACTTGGGTAGCCTTGAGGGGGACTTTGTGTGTGAATACTCCCAGCCCTCAGAAATTTGAATATAATTATGGTATCACGCTCTGTCAGCCTGGCAGGCCCAGCCATGCCTGCACCATGGCCTCTCCTGAGTGCTGTGCCAGTCCTGGTGCCGCTCCTCCACTGCCAGAGCTCAGGTCCTTCGTTCCCCTCTGTGCACCATTTGTCCCTTTCCAAGGGCAGGAGCTGTCTGCAGGTGGCACTGAGGGGGTCAGCAGCGGGTATGGACAGGAGTTGTGCAGGATTGGCACTGCCCAGGGCAAAGGAGTCATTGGGGCATAGCTTCCCGAGGACCATCCCCTGCCACTGCTGCCTGAGCTCCAGGTCTCTACAGCTGCCCCACACCATCCTCTGGGGATGGGGAGAACAGCGGAAACAACAGGAGCTGTGCCCCAGAACCATTCCAATGCCCAGGTTTTAAAAGGTCTGCAGTCACTTAAGATGCTCAATACTGTAACTCCCTCTCCTGTGGTCCATGATGACATGGTATTGCAGTGTTCTCAGCTGCTATCATCTGTGGCTCCCTGCAAGGCACATGGATACCAGACTCCTCCTTCAAGCCACTAAAATCCAGTTCCTTTTTGTAAAGTCTCTTCATCCCTATCTAATGAAAATTAACATGTCGTGTGCTAGTGTCTGCTCAGAATATCAAGGTGCTTCATCTGTCTCTTCTGATTAAAGGAGGTGGTTTAATTTTTAAAAGGAGTAGTGTAAGTGCTGTTTGGAGACAAGAATCAGACTGAACTTCTATGCTGAAGATTTAGTAAGTGTCATAAAGTACTGTTTTCAGTAAAATGAACATTAAAAGAAAAACAATTCAGTGTGACTGACATAGGCTTTCTATACTGTCCTAGTAAGTCGTTCTAATGGACAAATTAAATCACAGAATTAAATTTTCTATTTACGTTTGTCTTACCATCTGCTCAAGTCATTACTGTTTAAACTGGAAAATTTATTTTAAAATGTTATTTTACAAGATTCAGAACCTGTGTTTGTCCCAGAGCTGAAGTTGCAACATTTTGTTTATTTTTGATATTCCAAATTTAGTGTTATAGGAATAGGGTGGCAGCGAGTTTCATCAGCTATCTCAAGGTGGCTTTTGAGAGATGTATTAAAGAGCAGAGCCCTACTGCATCATTGTTGCTAGAGGCACTGAAGCAGTGGCACCTCTAATGCTCATGAGGTAGTAAGGGTCCTTACTGAGAGTGCTGCATGGTTACATTGTACTTCTATGGTATGAAGCTTCATGGCATAAAGCTGGGAGAAACACAACATTCAAAAGATTTTGCTGAGGAGTCTAAAGCTCTGGTGTGTATAGAAAATTAGATGCCCTTCATCACTGATGTTACTAAGAAATGAGTGAGCCCCTATGGTGTGGCATAAAGGGTTTAGCAACAAAGTGGTGATTCATGTCCCTGACTTGCTACATGGGAGAGATGCGGGTGTGAAGTAGTGACAGTCAGGGGGTCCCTAATGAAGTGCAGAGAAGACAGTCTTGATAAAAGCTGTTGTATCGTGTACTCATGTGCTCACTTGCACTCTATTACAGTCTCCTATTATGAACTGTTTAACTCTGTGGCACCTGCTCGCTATTGGTGCCTTATTAGCAATTACTGGTCTTCATTGCAATTGCTTACTTGAATGTGCTTTTGTGCAGCAAGTTCCCTCAAAGTGCTTGCAAACTGTATGTTGTTCCTACAAAAACAGATGTCAGTGAAAGGTGAGGGGGATCAAGAATGGAATTGTAGAATAGTTTTGGTTGGAAGGGACCTTTAAAGGTTATCTAGTCCAATCCCCCCTGACATCTTCAACAAGATCAGCTTGGTCAGAGCACTGTCCAGCCCGGCCTTGAATGCTGCCAGGTACAGGGCATCTACCACCATCGTTATTGTAAAAAATTTCTTCTTTATATCTTATGTAAAGATATACTTTCCTTCAGTTAAAAACCATCACCCCATGTCCTATCGCAAAAGGCCCTGATAACAAGTTTGGCCCATCTTTTGTATAGGCCCCCTTTAACTATTGAAAGGCCACAGTAAGGTCTTCTTGAACCTTTCTCTTCTCCAGGCTGAACAGCTCCAGCTGTCTCAGCTTGTCTTCATAGCAGAGGTACATCAGCCTTCTGATCAATATTGTGGCCCTCTGGACTCATTCCAACAAGTCCATGTCTTTCCTGCACTGAGAATAGAAGAACTTTTATGTGAGAAGGGAGAAGGAATGATGAAGCACATACAACCTCTGAGCTTATTTTTAACACTGAGTTCAACAGTTTGTCTTATACACCTGATGGAGCTGAAAGGTACTTTGATTGTTCTCACCTTGCTTCAAGAAAAAAAACTCCACAGTATAGATAATACTGCGTAGCTTTAGGTGCTGGTAGCTTGTAAAATAATTTGCCTGCAGATGTCTCTTACTGCTTTTTAACAAAGAAGTACTTCAGTGTTACGATGAAGTTATATATGTTAAAAAATCAACTCTTTCTTCAGATTTGATGTGTTATAGTAAACCTGGTTTAATACAGTGACTGCTGTGGAGATTTAGGATTTACGAGTTGTGATGAGCTTTGGCATTGAGCATTTAAGAGGAAGGAGAAATTACAAAGACATTCCTTCCTGTGGATCTCTTGCCAGTTTACTTACAGCAGCATGTTGAGTTGAAGGGAATTGTTTTGTGCTTCCTTCCAGAGTGGTTGGGAAGAGCCAAGGAATGTATGTAGCACAGACCTGTGTGATCTGTTATGTGGTGGAAATGTGGGTAGGAAACAGTACTGAACAATTTTGGTTGATGTTTCAAAAAAATGCCTTAGCTGCAGTGCTTATGATGGGGTTTTGACTATTCCAAGCCTTAATGTTTTTATTTATCGTAAGAAAACAGAATCTCACAACAGTGAATTCTTACTTTAATAGCATTGAAAATAGGTCCTTAGATATGCTGGCTCTTTCAGATAATTTTTGCATTGAAATTTCCTTGCAGATGAATTACTTCAGAAAGAACAAAACTACTCTGATGATGTTTTGGCCAATATGATCAGCGAACCCAGAATCAGCTATGGAAATGATGCTCTTATGCCTTCATTGACGGAAACGAAGACTACAGTTGAACTTCTTCCAGTGGATGGAGACTTCAGCCTAGATGACCTTCAGCCGTGGCATCCCTTTGGAGTTGATTCTGTTCCAGCCAATACTGAAAATGAAGGTAAGTACAAGAGAGGGAGAAACCACAGAACTTTCTGAGCTTTGTGGTTTCTCTTCATGTTGTTCCCTGAAAATTGATATTTTTCTTATGTGAGTGGGCTAGAGGTTCTGAAATGTACATTTGGAACTGGTCTGCCATGTCAGTTTTGTCTCTTTGATGGAACAAAAGTTCTGACTAAAATCTGTAATTTAGACACACAATAAATTTCAGAGTTGAGCTTACTTGCCTTCAGAAACAAACCATAATAAATTCTAGGGATTATAACAGTCTTATAAGATACATGACATGGCCAAAGGGAGATAGATAAGTTGTTAGATTTGTGCCATGATGAAATGAGTGTTTTATTTAAGGTAGAGCTTTTTGTTTGCTGACATGAAAATGATTACAGTTCCAGCATAATCCTAGCAGACAGATGATGTTATTTCACTCCATACACTGGTTTTCTGGAATGTACTGCAGAAATGTTCCTACCTGCTCATCAATACAACTTGGCTAGTGAAAAGGTTTTTCCTGAGGAGTATTTTACGTTGCTCATTGACTACTTCATTGAAGTGACTGCATGCTACTTGAATAATCCATGTAGAATCTGGAATTGGTAGTTCACTTAGGCACTGGAGCCAATAAATCAGAAACCTGAGGGACTTGGGTCATGTCATTCAAGTTCCTCCTCTTGCCTTTGTTTTCCTTTATCAGTTCAACTGCACTGTTACTAGTGCTAAGTTAATCACGAGTGAAAGTTTGATATTGCAAAGCCACAGTACACACAGAGCCTGGAACTGCAGAAGTCTTCTCAGGCAAATCTGTGATTTGTAGCTGAACTGGACAGACATTAGCATCCTCCCCAAGTCTTTTGAAACCACTGGCTTAGGCTGTTCCTGCTCTCAGAATGAGTTCTGAGATCATCCTTACGCAGTTAGTCTCACTCCAGCACAGTGTGTGAGTGCCTGTGAGCAACTGGGTGTGTGGGAGATGAAACGTGGGACATAGACATGGATTTGCCAGGTCTGGCGTTGGTGCCAGGTGAAATCAGTGGAGTCAGAAATAGTTTTGCTATCAAAGTTTGTCCCAAGGAGGCAGAGAAGCCTAGGATCAGGCAAAAGAAAAGACCTGCACAAAGGTCAGTGAGGCAGATGTTTAGCAGATTTGAGGGGAGGAGGGGAGGCTGGTCAGGAGTAGGGCTAAAATCAGAGTACCAGGGAGTCAGCACTGGAAGTTAGGGACCAAGTAAAAGAGCAGAGACAGAGCAAACTCAACAGACCAGCAGGAAGAACCAGAAGGCAGGAGATGGTGACAAGGACTCCAGCTGTGTCTGAACGGCACTTGCAGTCAAGTGGCAGGCCAGGCAGTGAGAGCAGCTGGCTGGAGCATGTCAGGCACTGGCAAGGGGCACAGATGGCTCACAGGCTGGCAGGCTGAACCTCATTTCCCTGGGGAAGGAGCTGCAGCTTGCTCTAACCCTAACGCAGATATCAAGGCTGTCTGCCAGGAGCAGGTCGCAGTCTGGCTCATGTTGTCTGTCCTGCAGGAATTTTCGACTGCAGCTCTTGCTCCAGTTTTTTCTGTAGCTGTGGCATCCAAGGCATCAGTTTCTACACCTGCTGCCTGCTTTCGTGAAACATGGGAGAGGATTAATTATTTTTGATGTCTGTCCTCCTAGCTTTCAAAATATATTAATTTCAGTCACTAGGTTTAGAAGTTATTAGGTAGACAGGTGCACCCAGACATACCCATAGTTAAATCACACAAGCATATTTTTCCTTCAGAAACCTGTCTCAGCTCAGAATCTAATTATGACAGGTACTTCAAAGTGGCACTGAATTCCCACAGGCAGCTATACTGAGCATGGTTCTCCTTTTCAAATATATGGCAGCAAATAAGAAACAAAAACTCTCCTGCCTGGAATAACACACTGTTTAATTATTAGTCCTGTGTGTTTTAATGCAGTATGTGGTTTGTTGCAGCACTTACTCTTTCGTGCCTTCAGGTTGCTGGGGTTTAGTTTTGGATTTTTATACCAGGATTGTATTATATTTGTTATGAACTTATTGCAGCAGTCAGTTCTGTTAGGCCAAGCATTATAATTGTTCAAGTATGCACAGTTAGAAGTGGAAATCATTTGGTGACTTAAATCTCTTCAGGTCATGCACTCTTCAGGTCCTTCTTGTTTCCTGTTACACTTCTCTCTCGTCTACCCAAACCACAATGTTCTTAATGTGACCATGCCTACAGTACCTTCTTTCTTTAGAGACCCTTTCTATACCTTTGCCCATAGCATCAAAGAGGAATGTCACAGCTTTATTTTTCCTTTGTGTTTGTCTCCCACCTTGTTGTTCCAGAATCCCAGGACTGACTGTGTCATTTGTCTTCATTTCCCTTGCCTGTTTTCTTCTTTGATAGTGGTCTTACTTCAGGCTTTGTCTACATTGCTTCCAAAAACATGTTTCTGTCTTCTTATAATACCGTTTGGAAGTAGCAAGAAGTTAATAACAATTGACCTAATTTTCTCCTCCTCTTTTTTTTCTTTCCCTCTGATGAACTGATGAAGTTAAAATACTACAACACCCCCCTAAAATTTATTATTATTAGTTCCCATGCCTGTTTCCTTCCATGACCATGATCTAATCCCAAGTTTCACCCAGAGATATTAATAATGTATTGGATTGGTATGTTGCCATGTAATCCTAAGGTTTCATAACTCCATTTGAAATTTTCCCAATCTAAACTGCATGTTTGATAGGATAAGTTTTATGCAAATTTTCCTAGAATTGCTTTTACTGACGAATAAGTGAAAAATAGCCTAAAAATAAATAGACTTTGAAAGTCTAGCATAGCTCAGTATTTTCTGCAAGTATTTCTTTCCTTGTTTTCCCCTGAGGTAGTTTCCCTGGAAATGTCTGCAGAAGTTAATCTGAAGCAACAGGTAATATACTACACTACTTGCATGGCTGTATGGATGTCTAGCATGCTGCAACAAAAATTAGGTTGACGAAAAAAACACTTTCTGAGGACCATACAGAGGCACCATGAAAAATATCAGGAAACTGTATTTCAGCAATGCAAAATGCATCTTCAGAGGTGACCCCCAACAAACCCCCAACACCTGTGAAGCTCTGACACTGCCAAGCCCTCTGGGCATTTTGCCAGTAACTACCTGGGTTTTGTGTTTTACCCTTTGTATTTTAGCTTGCATGTTACAGGGAGCCTTAATGCTTATATCTAGTATTTATCTAAAGTGAGATTCCTGTAAATGTACTATGTTATCCTTACTATTTGTCCAGTTGCTCCCTTCAGCAATGTTCTTGATAGGTGAGCATCGCATAGCACACCTCACCTGCTGGTTTGTACCAGTTTTTGATCTACTTTTCTTTTACTTTTGAAAAGAGAAGTAAGTATTAGATACAAGTGGGAATGTGTGGCCTCTATGAAGCCTGAGTAGTCAGTGTAAATAAACATGTACCAATTTAGTTTGATGAGTTTATTTGGACAATGCATTTTCAGTGTTATTTCTCTGCACATGGAAGTATATTCAAGAGAAGTATAATTCTGGAGCATTGTCTCAGTTTGAAAGACAAGTGTCTGCTAAGGAAGGCAGGAGCCTCCCTTGGAATGGAAAATATGACCCCCTCCCTCCGAATTATTGTAATTTTGAAATTAAGGGGCTTTCAGGCAAAGATATGAGAAAAGGAATAACAGTTCTTTGCTAGTATGTATATGTATAACAAGGCAAACAAACAACAATAATGACAACAAACAAAACCAGAAACCCAAGCACAGCCTTCTCTGGGCCGCAGGCCCTTTCCCCTTCGGTGCAGTTACGGTCACAGCCGGCAGGGGGCGCTGTTGGCTCCCGGCCGGGCAGGGCGGGTGCGGTGATTCCCCCGCGCCTGCAGGGGGCGCTGTGGCGCGGGTTCTGTCGTTTCTCTGCACGTGGTAATGGCGGGCGCAGCCAGCGGAAGGGATGGAAAAGGGGCTTTCTTTACAAACCCATGGGGCAGCCGATCCTGGTGCCCCCTCTGGATAGTAAAAGGAGCTGTAGCAGGAACCTCAGAGTAGCAAGCTGGGAAGGCAGGGATGAGCAAAGTCCCAGAGTGGTAGGTAAGATGTATCAGAAACTCGGCAGCTGTAGCTGGAACCGTGGGACCTCCTGACAGGCAGGGGGTGCGAGTTACAGTGTAGCAAAGAAACCTCGGAGCAGTGACACAGGAATGGCAGGGACTGGAAAGTGACCACCCAGCTCCTGAACAAGACTGAGAGGTTCCCTTGGAGAAGGAAGAGGCTCGGGGATCCCGGGGTTTCCATTGAGGCACCCCAGCAGATGGTGAAAAAATCCTTTTTTAGTGAGGTAGGTTGTTAGTAAGGTCCCAGTTCAGTGGCTCCTCTCACAAGCAAAGGCTCGCCCCACAGCTGAAGAAGCAGGACCGACTGGGCTCTGTTGGCGGCAGCAAATTCCCCCCCAGGCAGCAGCTCCAATCCTCCTCCTCCAAAGCCAAGAGCAAGAGAGCTAGCAGCTGCCCCTGCCCCTTCTTTTTCCAGCCCAACTCTGATGATTATCTCTGCCCCTAAAAGAAGTGCCACCAGATGCCCTCCTCCCCTGAGCTTGGTCACTTCTTTTGTCTCTCTTAAGTGCCTGGTCGTTATTGTTCCTTAGCAACAAAAATGGGGAAAAATTCCCTAAGAGAAAAGAAAAACAAAAGGAAAAACCCTAACCTCCAACAAGCATCAAAATGAATGCACTTTTTTTGTAATAACACACAGTACATATTTGAGTTTTGAATATTGATAAATGCTGTAGTAGATTTAAATTTATCCCCTCTTCATTAGCTGTTGTGATGATGTGGTTCAGTGAGGGCAAGCAGTGAGAAAACCCACAGACAAGATTTTCAGAGTTAACTGCTGTTTGTGCATCAGTACTGGGGCAGAGCAGGCAGGTTTTAAAATGCAACTGAAATTCAAAAGGTGGTAGCTCAGGGCTCTCCAGAAACCAGCCATTCTTTGTATCATGCTGTCTAGCATCACAATCTGCTTTGAAAGACCCTTGGCTCTTATCCTTTGCTTCCAGTTTTTGCCCTGAAGCTGTTTTGTGACCTTGACCAGGTCTTTTAGCTTCTGCGTCAGTTATGAAATGTGCCAGTTATGAAATGTGCCAGTGGCCCAGCTAATTATTCATTAGTAATACTTTCACCTAACCACAAATACTGCATCAGTCGGGGGTCAGGTTCATGCTACTGTACAACAGAAACCTCTTTCATCCTCTTCCCCTTCACCTACTCCCATTTCTGTTGCTATGCACAGGCTTCTCTCTCAGTTCTCCATAGCCATGTAGGATTACAGAGAGGAGGGAAATAAAACCCCTCAGCCTTCTAGGGAGGATGCCGGGGCCAGGGTAACAGAGGAGGGGTCTCCAAGAGCAGTTTGGGTAATGTTTGCTCGTGGTTGTTTCTTCTCTTGGGTCCTTGCCACTGAAAATTACTGCTGACCTGCCTGAGGGTTGGTGCTGACAATATTGAAAACCTAGCAGAAGACATAAATGGGAAAATACTCAAAACTGTAGCTTTTACCTAAGGATGGAAATTGTGTTTTGTATAGAGCTATGTATGGAAAACAATTACATGGTCTGCTAGTGACACTCTGAACTCTGCAGCACTAGGCCAGCAAGCTCTGTGAAAGTCTACCTTTCTGGACACACAAGTGAGTCAGACGTGCTGATGTGCTTTTAGCCTGCAGCTACTCTAAAGCTGATTTACTGGGTTTTTTTTCCAGAGGCAGGAGCTTGTGCAATCATCTCCTGTGTGCAAAGGACATGGGAGCCGCTTAGGCTCTCACTTATAAGCATGGTAGGTTGTTTGTCAAACCCAGAGGAACACTAAGCCAGTGACACAGACTTCCTGAGAAGATGGCCAGTTCCATTGCTCAAATCAACAGTATCATCATGTTTGTGTGATTTTCTGATGAGAAGTTCTTCTTGATTGATTCCTGTGTTACTGCTGCTCACTTACTGCTGGTAAAGGCTCATACCCGAATCCAGAAATTCAAATTAATGAGAATATCTGTTAAAAATTCTGAATTCTAAGGAATAATGTAACACTTCTTTTCTGAATTTAAGTTCTTTGACACTGTCAAAGATTGGGTAGATAAGGAAGGCAACACAATTGGAGCAAAACAGAGAAACAACCAAAAAAGAGGGGTAAAAATCTGACTGTTTTAATAAACATTTCCAGTATGTTTGAACTTAACTGAGGCAGGAGGCAGTGACTCAAATAGCTCTTAAGTTTTGCAAATCCTGTTTTTCTATTAGTACCGGTGAGCTCCATCAACCTTAGGTTTCAGCTGATAAAACCTTAGTAGGGTAATAAAAGAGTTGTGTGAAACTGGATATGACACACAGTTGGATAGAAGTTTGTGTTTCTTCTTTGTTTCCCTTTCAAAAACTGGAAGACAAATATGCTGTTCACAAATCAGAACATACAGGAATTAAATATTGATTGTATTTTCAAAATGCACTTTACTTTTTATAACGTTATAGCTGGTGCTGTAAAGAATCCCAGTTGAAAGGAAAAAGGAGATATTCAGTAGGCTTTTAAGTCAATATTGATAAAGAACTCATCATGTCCATTCTGGCTGCCAGTTCTGGTCAGACAATGGGAAAAAGTTTGCATGTAATGAATATGGTTTTGTTCTATTGACAGAAATTCTTTAGTCATAATGGCTTCTCACTTGAAGCAGTAGCCAGAACATGATGTAAAAATGACGCCTCAGCTCTGAAGCTTTCCTTGTCAAGTCACACCTATCTCTTCCTTTTACTTTCAGGATTAACTGAGGGCAGATATTTTCTAGCTGTTGTTTGGTAACTGTTTATGCAGTATGTCTCTCCTGCACTGACCCAACAGAAGGGCACTTGACTTTATAATTTTGGGGGATTTTGTTTATTTTTGTTTGCTTTTTTGTTTCTTTTCTGCACATGCCTAGTTGAGCCCGTTGATGCCCGCCCAGCTGCAGACAGAGGACTCACCACACGACCAGGTATATGACTTGCATGGCTTTTACCTAACCTGTATTTTTCTGGCATGCATGTGGTCTGTTGGAGCTGAAATGATTTACGTTTGCTTTGGTGTACCTCTCTCATAAAATTTAATGCTACTACATGAACGAGGAAAGCATCGTTCCCTCACAAATTCCCCGTGTGAGTGCTGTTCGTATTGAGGGCGTTTGGGATGTGTGCTTGCAGCAGGAGTGGGTCCCAGGCCCAGAACTGGATTGTATCGAAGGTCTCATCCCTTCCAGCAATAACACTTTGGCAGGTGCAGGAGATGGTAAACTTGGTACCCCTTAGTACAGACACTAGTTCTAATTTGGGAATGTATGATAGAAATGTTGAATCCCCTATGTAGAGTGAGCAGGGCTAATGAAGAATTAATGCATACAATTTCAGAACTGCAGGGGGCATTGATATTTTTTGCTGTGGTACTTACTTTACTTACCTCCAAATACCTAAAAATTGGTGTTAACCCTCTGGATTCCCTGAGGATGCCTGAGGACACAGTTATTCATTCCATTCTAGAACAGAGGGTACCTCCTCTGTAGGTACCACTGTCTTTGTATTGATTTCAGAATAATAGCAGATCACTAGGTTACAAATGTTTGGAAAAGTTAAAATGGGACAATTCCAGTTACGAAAAGGAAAAAAGATTTTAGCTTTCATACTAACTTTTTTTTGCTTTTGTGGTTGTTTTTCCTCTGTTTTTTGTTCAGAATTATCTGAAACTGTTGATTCCATTGAGAGGAAACAGCCTTTTATTTCAGAAGAGGTTACTCTCCAACTCTTCGACACAGTGAGACTATATTTTAGGGTCAGGATTATTTCAGTGTCGTATCATAATTGTGTTTTCTTTCTTCAGATCAGATTAAACTGATCGATCTATATCCTTTTTCCATTCGTCTTGTCTTCCAAGCATCCATTAGATAGCGTCATGGACAGCACATTCCTAGTGGTTTTAAATCTTTCAGATAACTCACCCATGTTTAGCAACTACAGAATTTGCTACAGTGGGAGGTAAAGTAAGCTCATATGTTGCAGCAATTGGGATATGTGTCAGAACTGGCCAGGTAGTGTGCTCCTAGCACTGTTTTAGGAGTCTGACATCTTTACTTGTGTTTAGAGTCTTAATTCAGTCCATGAAGAGAGCCTGAAACAGGTACAGAGCTACAATGCCAAAAATCTTGGGATCAGGGAAAAATCTCTCCAGTACTGCTTTGTCTACCTTCTTCCCCAAGAGCAGTAGAAATATCACAGATGAAACATACGTGTGTTTAATCCAAATTTTGTAATGTTAATTCAGTTTAGCAGTTTTCTTATAATATTAAAATCTATGATTATTTACAATTTTAATTACAGTCATCTTGAAAAATCTCCTGTTATGAGGCCTATATTTATTACTCAAGGTTATTTCTTCCTCCCTTCTCCTCCCTCACAGACACACGTCTCAGAAATCCTCAGTGTCCCTTCTCTGGAGAAAGGATTTTCTCACACTGCTACACTCTCATTTCAGAGAGAAACTGTATGTTTTAGTCGAATGCATTAGAGCGCTTTGTTGGTTGGGGTGATACAAATAGTACTAAAAGTAAGCCTAGAATAAGTCATGAGTGATCTTGGTGAATGCGTGCGATAGACTAAGGACAGGTAAAAAGTATTTCAGCATGTGACCATTATGGCTTGAAATTTCCAGCAGATGCTGTAATTTTTGCACTGTGAAAATCGCATGGGTTATTTTCTCAATGTTCTGTTAAAGTGCAGAAGTAGCACTTAACTTCCCTATGTCTTTAATCACCATTTCCAGATTTAGAAAAATTTTTTCTTACTGATACAGATTCTGTCTATAAATGTCCATGTGGTTTTTCATCATCCTTGAAAAGCAATTTATGTGTGACAAAACTTCAGTTTAACAGAGAAATTATTCCAATCTGAGTATCTTCATGAACTAGGAATAGAGGAAAGCAAATGGATGCTTATTTAAACTGTGAAGTACAAAAAGAATTCTGATAGTTTGAAAATGTGTGCTTTAAAACTGTTTCACTGTACTTGCTAATTACAAATAAAATTTCTATATTAGAGGTTCAAAAAGGAAAATAAATCCTTTTTGTGCAGTAACTGTCCTTTTGGGATAGTCTCTTTTTACACTTTGGGGCTATTATTGAAAAAAAATCTGAAAAAATAGTAGATTACTCTAGACTGAAAAAGCATTAATGAAAGACCTGCAAATTAATGCATCCAGCTACTTGTAACTTTTTGTTTTAATTGCCCAGCTTCTTGTTGGTTTCCTGAAAGGTTTGCCCTTTCCATGGGCTTGGTGCTTCTACTTGCTTGGCTCAAGTGACCTGCTTCTTCAGGGTGAAAATATTGGTGTCGTGTCAACCTGCAACACTCCAAGCCTGAATAAGAACAAGTGAATGTTTTGTAGCTGTTTGAATTTCTTGAAGAAAATGAGCTCTGAAAGGACTAAGACAGACATGCAAACATGTGCCCTTTTTTCTCTTTTTGATTTTATTTTCAGTACTTTTTGCTCACACAACATTCTTAAAATGATCAGTATGTTTTTCCTACAGGCAGATCAAAATCATGCAGATCATCTTTGTCACTTTCTTACAAGAGAGATAGTTTGGTCACAGTACAGAATAGAATCACAGACTCATAGAATACTGGGTTGAAAGGAGACCTCAAGGATCATCTGGTCCAACAAGTATTTAGGTGGTAGTAGTATTTGTGATAACCTAGAATCTTTTTCCTTCACCACATCATTCTCTTTCAAGAAATGAAGTGTGTGAGTCAGCTCAGAAAAAGTAAGGAGTTGTCCAGTCTATAGAGCAGAAATGTTTATGAGTAAGGACCAAGTTCAAAGCATTTGTTGAAATTTATGCCAGTTGTCGAAATTCCCACCTCTGTTGTGCTCCACCTTGGCTGTCTACAGTAAAAGCTTGAATTGGAATCTGATCTACATCAGTCCTAGGGAAAGAATATTGTCTGGACAAACCCAATTTTCTAGTATGGATAAAACATCTGTGTAATTCACATGGGTGTTAGAAAAGGACTCTAGTGCCTCAACTTACTGTCCTTCCCCTTCTTAATTCACAAATGGGCAAACAAAAATAAGAATTATGCCTAAAACTGTTTCTGATCATCTCTTTCCTAAAAAGAAAGTAAACGAGATGGTAAAAGGTCAAAGGGAAGAAAAATATCTAGATGTACTAAGTAGTCATCAGTGAGCTATTTTTTAATACAGCACAAAATTATAACATATTTATGACATATTTCTTGCTATTTACAAATTGCTTTATCCAGGGAGATGTTAGATGTTAGAAGGCTGCAGTCCAGCCTGAGAACTTCATAGGAAGAACTGTGTCTCAAACCGAGACAAAACGACTATCTCTTTCCTTGATAACCTCACTGTAACAACTTTTTCAGTAGTGTTTCCTTCTCTCCTGTGGTCCAGCAGTCACTTTTTCATGATGAACACTTAATTTCTTGCAACTGAATTTTGGGTATCTGTTCATTAGTAATTTTTTCTTTGTGTGTGTGTTCTTGTACGTATAGAGACATATGCACACATGAAAATACATATAAAAACTTCTCTAGATGCTCATGAGCAAGCTTGTTTTACTTATGTTAATTCAGCAGGTCTGATCTGTGGAAATTGAGTGAAGATTAGAAAACGTGCCATCAGAAGGGATGTTGCTTAGTATTAGCATATTTTCTGTAATTCAAGGTGATAAACAACAAATGGTCTGTTTAGGGCAGATCATATTTTCATCTGTTGCAGAGTTGCAGCTGTAAATATACATTCACAGCTGTAATTACATCACTTGCAGGATGCCCGTAATTCACAATGCAAAGATTTTATGCTACGAAGTACGTTATTTTCTTCCATATAGTATAGTTTGGATGTGTTGGTGGTTTTTTGCATTATTCCAATTCTTTGTCAGTTGATCATTTTTGCAAACATTTAATTATTTTGGGGAAAGATTGCACATAAAGCTGCTTCTGTGTCTTTGGCCCTTCTGCTAATAAATCATGACATGTCTGTCTTCATTACATTACATTAAAGCTGAGGGATTTTTTTCCTCATGCTTGCAGAGGCTCTGTAAGCCTAATGGCTGTTCTGCAGATCATTAGCACATATGCTGCAGTCTGTATGAGGTGAGTGCATAGAGCACCTTAGTTAATTATTTATTATTTTCTTGCCAGAAACTGCCAACATATTTTTTTCCTGTCTTTGTGATGTTAGTTCAATACTAACATCAGAAACAAACTGTCTTTAAACAGTTGCTTTAAACAAACTGTCTGCAGCTGCCAAATAAAAATCATTAATGGATTTTTTTCCATTTGGTTGTTTTGGTTTGTTTTATAAATTAGATCGTTGCTATCTGTGAATGCAATTATAGGTGCATATGCACAGCATCTGGATTGACATGCCAGAAAGATTATCAAGCCAGATTTTACTTGTTTTGATTATTCATTTCTACACACATGTATTCTGAGAAAGAATTATTTTATACTCTGTTCCAATGTGATTCTTTTGTGAAAAGGATAACACTTTATTGCACTTATTTTCTGCTTTCTTCAATTTGAGAGCCCCATAGTCATCCATGAAGTAAAAGTGAAACCAGCATTTCACTGATGTCTTAGGAGAGACCAGGAAGTTTTGGTTCCACGCAGTCTTAAAAGTGCATATCCCTCAAAGATATTTGACTTGTTCTTACAAAAATGAGTATATAGTCTTCATTTTCATCTTTATGAGTGTACAGTATTCATTCTTCTTTCATTTCAAAATTAAATGACCTGCACAAAGTCACGGAGTCATATGGAAGTACTAGTTGAACTTCTAGTTAGAACAGGCAGCTCTCTACCCTAGGGGGTTGTTCAAGACTGCATTCCTTCCCTTCCACCCATTTTATCTCAGATGAAGCTTAACCCAGATAAAGCTGTTTGCCACACATGTAACAGGCTTTGATTCAAAAATTTTTTTTTCTTGTTCTTGCCGTGACTCAAGCACAGTTCATGGACATGGAGCCGAATGTTTTCCTGAATGCAGTCAGTACCGCAGTCACTCAAACTGCTACTTTGGCTTTCTCTATGTAGAAACCACCCAGGTCTAGTTGTTTAAACTGTGCTTCACTTGGAGATTTAATTTTTAACTGTAGATGTAACCTCAGGCATAGCTAACAGTGTCTCAAATCTGCAAAACAATATCACGAAACCTTTCTTAGTGTTTATGTAACCAGTAGATGAAGTAATTGCAAGCAGTATGGTAGATAATGTGCACCTAGTTATATCCTTGGTGGAATTCACTGTTTGCATGTTTGCAATGTTTGCAAAATCCTCTTTTTTTTAGTCTTCTGAAAGCATATATTTACTCAAACACAGAAGCTCATCAATGGGAGTATAAAGTGTTCCCCAAAGCAGCTATTTGTTTTTTATTTCATATGACTAGTTTTTCACTCCTTATGATTTTTTTTTCCTTTAGGGCAAGGAAAAATAAGGGTTTCATACTCTCCATTTTTTGATGTTTGGAAATTTACATGTGCACACGTGGATGTGTACACATGTATGTATAAAAGCAGTTAATATTGCTAATTAAAAGCAGTATCAATAAAAAGCCCATCATACTTAGCTCATTTTGTTGAATTTCATTAGAAGCTTTTAAGCCCCTGGTTTTTATAACAAAATAGCTTTGTCAGTTTTTCTAGGGAGCTGTGAGTTAATGTATTTGCCAGCTGAATTGAAGCATTTTTAAATTGAAGTGATTAGGAATGCAACTCCGTAAAGATGGTATGTAATTCAGAAGAAAACTGTTAATAATTATCATTATTTGTGAATTTGCAGTGAGGCTGTTGCTCTCGCTTTTCATCTTGTATATTGGCTTTTGTGTTTGGGTTGTGTATTTTAGAATTGATACTGAAAAATTATCAATTTTGTCCCAGGTCAGGATTAAAGTTTTTGTCAAAGAGAGAACTGTTCTTTGTGTGCTTGTCTTCAATGCAAGGGTAAAGAGGTATTAGGAATCCCTTGACTGTTTGCATCTTACCTCTGATCGAAGTTTTAGAAGGACCCTGAAGTTTTTCCTTCTTAGTTACTACCCTTGAAAAGTATATCTTTTATTTTAGCATGCAAGACTAAATGTGTGGTCACCAGGACAGTAAAATGAATGAACTGGTAATAAAGAGAATCTCTTAAACAAAAAGTCTCAATTCTATAACATTGTAGAAAGGCATATGTAACCCCATATATATTTTTATCTCATAACAGGTATTTAATTGATTCCAGTGCAATGTCATACTTCTCCTTACTATATAACCAGTTATTTGCAGAAGACCAGGAGTTTACCCCTAGTTGAAGTCTTTTTCCTCACTTGTAAGGGAGGTAAAAGGAAGGAGAAAGTTGCTATTGGGTTTGTTAGTGCAACAGCTAAAAAAAAAAAGATTTTTCTGTTTCTGACCTTTTTCTGGTGCAAGTTGCCAAAAACAAGTTTCAGTAAGTCTTAATATCATTAACTTCCTAGTATCAGGTCCTACCTTGTGTTCAGATTCCATGGCATTTTGTGGGGCCTTGGTCACTTGGCCCAAACCAAAAAATTTCTGCCTGATCTCAAGGCAAAAAAACATGGTTTAACCTGCTACATGCTGAAAGCATGGCTCCCATGCTACCGTTTGATTAGAATGGGAGGAGGGGAGGGAACCAAAACAAATCAAAGAATTGTTGCTCTAGGGAAGCCTGGATTTTTCCAGCAGCTGAGACTACTGGTGAACTTATCACCCTCTGGTGCTCATTGACGTGACCTGTTCTGCCCCCGAAATGCTGCCGTAACTCCTGCCTGTGGCGTTTGACTGTTGAACAGAAGCTGACTAAGATCCACAGTCTCAGCTGTTACAGCTTTGATTTCAGTAAAAGTGGTCAGACCCCAAGAGCAGAAGTGCTCATGTCCATTTTCCTGCCTCTAGCAGTGGTACAAACAGGATATGGACAGATTTCACCTCTGCCTTATACCCCGGCACATCCATTGAGCTTTTGGCAGCTAGCATTTGATAGGTTCCAGGACTGAAAACTGTATTTTCACCATTGTGTTCAGTAACCCTGAAGGAACCTTCCTTCTTTGCATTTGTTCATTTGTATTTTGAACATCCTCGTGATTTGTGCCAATGAGTTCCACAGTCAAATTTTGCATTGTATTGAATTATATATGTATACACACACTTTCTTGTGTTACTTTTCAATCTGCTGTATCATAGCCATGTTAGTGTCCTGTATTTCTTAGAAGAAATAATGAATGACCATTTCCTGTAGACTTTCCCCTTGTCATTCACAGTCACACACTCTGTTGTGTTTCACTTCCTTTGCCTCTTCCAGTCTGAAGACTCACGATTTTAGTCCTTCATATGCAGAAACCATTCCATACCTGTGGTCATGCGTCTCCCTGCATTATATCTTTTGTAGTTCTTCTGCCTTTGTGTGAGGTGGGGTGATCAGAACGAATAGCCAGATTTAAAGTGATGCCTTAGGTTTTAACTTTTATGTTTTTCAAATCCTGTACTGCCTAGTGTGTAACTCTGAAGTTTCTTGTGGTCTGTTAGCTGCTGTTCTCTCATGCTGGTTAGACATAACAAACCTCTCTAGGTTTCCACATCAAGGACACCAGGCCCCAGTATGTGTAAAGTAAAACCCTCTGAAGGGAGGCACACTTGGGGTAATGTACTAGTTTGAAACCAAACCAGTGAGAGACTTCAAGTCAGAAATACAACTTAATAGGAAAAATAAAATAAATGCAATAGTACAAATAAAAACCACTGACAGAGTCAGAATAGAAGCTGACCTCCTGTCAGTCAGGGGGTTGGTAGCAGTCCGATTAAATGGTGGCTGCAGTCCTCGTGGAGTGATGGTTCTGTTGAAGCAGTGATTCTGTAGAAAAGGTCTGGTCTTCCCCTGAAGGTCCAGTGGTGGTGTAGAAGGGTCTGGTTTTCCTCTGGGAATCCAGTGGAAAAGGCTGCCAGTGCTGTTCCAAACCCCAGACTATATCCAGGTGGGAATGCTTGGCTCCTTCCCCCCTGGGCGGAGCATCTCACAATGGGATGGTGAGTCACGAGGTAAGGCGTTGATGGGCCCATTAACAGGAGATAGTCCAGGAGCGAGTTATCTGTGAGTCATGAGGCAAGGCATTGCTGGGCCCATTAACAGGAGATAGTCTGGAGGGAGGAGGCAAGGAACACTGCCCCACCTGGTTTCAACAGCTCATGAAGATGGTAGTAGAATCCACTGCAACCCAGGACAGGTAATTACATAATGAACTGAGGTTATAATTGGATAATTAACCCTGATATGCAAATGAACCAAACTTATAAAAGTATGAAGAACCCACGACCCAGGGTCCATCTTGGGGTGTAGCCTTTTGACTGCCCAGGGTGTACCTTTGAAGGCCCTTCAAATAAATACCTACCTTTATTTTCTTATTTTGTCTGGTCGATGTGTTTTAGGTGGCCATCTCAGGCATCGAAAATGAGGGTGCATCATTTATACAGCGGTGTGACAGTGTTTTGTTTTCTCTATTTTCTCATTGTTGCTCCTGCCTTTCTGTTCACCTTTTTGACTGCTACTGAGCCAAGTGCCCACAGAGTTACCTGCAGTGACTGCAAGGTCTCTGTCCTAGGTGGAACCGAGCTAAGTTAGAGTCTTTATATGTATAGTTAGGGCTGTGTATCCCCACAAGCACCACTTTCCATTATATCAACACTGAATATAATTTCCCTTTTATCGTGCTCTTGGAATTTGTAAGATCCTTCTGCAATTCTTTGCAACTGGTTTTACTTTGACTATCCTATTTTTTTCTTTTATTTTTTGTCAGTAAACTTCGTCATGCCACTATTCACTCTCCTATCCAGATCACTTCACAAACAGCACAGCAGAGATCCTTATGGGACCCACTGGTAACATTTTTCCATTGTGAAAAACAGATGTGTGTTTACACTCCATTTCCTTTCTCTTAGTCAGTTACGGAAAGTCATGTAGGACTTTCCATTCTAATTCTTGGCATTTTAGCTTCTGCCAGAGCTTTGATAAGGGACCTTCTCAAAAGCTTTTTGGAAATCCAGATTCACTCCAAGCAGAATCACTGTTTCCCATGTGATTCCTAAGTCTTCCAGTGACCTCTAAGAGTTTTGGGAGGCAGGACTTCCCTCAACAAAAGACAAGCAGATTCTTTACTGATTTATCTTACATGTGTGTGGATATGTTCTAATCAATATTTATAGCTTCAGGTGGATTTGCCAGCTGTAGCAGCCAAGTTGTGCAGTTCCTCAGGCCTTTGCCTTGGATGAATTCTCATGTGGTGCTTTTGCCAGGCTGTCTGTGAGGGGCAGCGAGCGTGGCCATGGACAGTGGTGAGCAGCTGGGAGCAGCCGCCTCTTCAGCCGCCGCAGCCAAGGGCAGTGAAACAAGTCCTGGGAAAGCCCTTTCCCCCCAGCTACTGCACTGCTAGTCCACTACTGTAATTTTCCCCCTTCCCTTTTAATCCTAAAACCAAAAAGGCAGGAGGGGTTGACAGGTCAAGCTTCCTTGCAAGCAGATACATGTTCTCCTTTGTTGCGATCCACTCTAATCACAGAGGAGCAAAGAGAACTAACTCTCTGAATAAAACAGAATGAACACGGATGTTTGAAATAATCCTCAAAACGCAATTAAAACCAACCCGGATGTTTGAAATAATCCCCAAAATGCGATTAAAACCAAAAGAGGTTAGATGTTGATACCAAAACATTGTTGTATTTTATTTAATAGTAAAAGAGGCAAAGAGAAAGAAAGAGAGAAGAAAAGACAGAAAGAAAGAAAGAAATAGAAATGAGGGGGTAGGGGGAGGGAGGACAGGGAGAATGACAGAGACAGATTAAGTAGAAGCATATCACCCCTCTGTGGGTCCCCAACAATGTTTCCTTGTTCCCCTCCATCTTGTCTTGGTGTTGAGGGTACCCTGCCGAAAAGCATAAAATCAGATGGATTAATACATGTTTGGGCAGGTGGGAACACACAGGTACCTACCTGAGGGGGGCCGGTTTGGCAGTGTCCCTTGCAAGACTCTGGATCTGTTGCATCATGTAGTATCACATGCAGTGCTCTGCTGCAGGGTCTGGGGACCCCTTTGGTGGGGGCCTTTGATGGGCCATGACACCCTCTCAGCTGTGCCCCATGTGAATGTTGCATAGATGCAGCTTTCCAGGAGTGGGAGGCCCCGCAGCTGGGCCGGTCTGCACAGTGGAGGATGGGTGTTCACTGCCTCTGACCAGAGGCTTTTTCGCCATACACAGGAAATCTCTGCTCCTCTTCCCTTTGGTGTAGGGGTTGGGGCAAGCCTGGCAGCAGATAAACCTGGGGCTATAGCCTCCACCCCTGAAGGTGCTGGGCTTAATCCTTCTGTGAAAGTATTCTTCTCCCCAAGCCCAGACCTGAGAATAGTATCACTTTATCTTATCTCAAGTCAATTTACAGTCCAGGGCCTGTCGGAGGCCCATTCAAGGTGTTGTGGTCTTCGGTGCAGCTTTTGTTACACAATTTTTCTATAATAGGCAAAAGTCCTTAGTAAAAACATTTAAGCCATAAAGCATAATATTTCAGTCTCTGACATCCTTTTCCTCATTTCCCGTTGATGCAGGTGTAGGGGATACTTTGAGATGATGCACAAAAGAGAGTAAATTTTACTCTTAATTTGGAAAACTAGCCATAGCTGCTTCAAGGATAAAAAGTTAAACCTGTTTTCAGATACCATGTGGGCTTTATTTCCTGCAGCTCCAATCCTCCTGCATTTCATTGACAGAATATTATTGTTTTCAGACTGCAATTCCTTAAGTACTTTATAGTTCTTGCATTTAAAAATGGTCTCCCTTGTATAAATGTCATAATGTATTTGTGTCAGTACTGTGATGACATCAAAAATCAGAAACTTAATAAAGAAATTTGAGGGGTTGAAGTGCTTGATGCCTAAAAAAAAAAAATATACAGTAAGGTAGAACTTATGGGACAGTTAGACTCTTTAAGAAAATAACCATGAATTTTTTATAGCATGAAGATGATTCTTGTTCTCTCCTTTGCATGGTTTCCTGTGAAAATAAAGATCAGAACCTTAGAGTGGGATGTCTGTACAGTCCAGAGAAGTTCTTGGGAAGATCTGTTCTTGCTGGTTCATAATTCAAAAATAAACCACCACTTAATGAAAAAAGAAATTTCACATTCAAAGGCAAAAAAAGGGCAATAATTCTTGGATTGAGTGCTATTTTAGACTGTGGAGCTCACTGGCACATGGAAGTCTTAAAAAATTATTATTGAGAGTTCAGCAAGACAGTGGAGCACAGGAGCAGTCAGTAGTGTTGAGAATTTTAAAAGAGGTTCTTCCTCTTCATCAAAACTTAAGTTCAGCACAAGATTCTCAGAATTAAGCCTTAGAGAGAGGATTTGCGGGTGAGAAAATGCTGAAATAAAAACAAGAAATATGAACTGGTTTGTTCTTATTATATTCAGTAGAGGAAGGAAATAACATCTCATAAACACCATTCTTCTGCAGTGTTTGTACCTCCAAGAAATACAAATGTGGGTGCATTGGTACTGAGAAGGAAAACAACCAGCTCCATGAATACCTATATATTCTCTCTAAGCCAGAGCCAGCTCTTCAGCATTCATAGACACATACAGAATTCACTGCTCTGCTGCTGTTAAGTCTGGCTCAATTCTCCTAAGGCCTTTTCCAGGAGGAAATTTTGGCCTTCTTTCCAGCTAGACGAGTGCAGCATCTCCCCTTCATACCCGTAAGAGAACAGGACTGCAAACTATGTACAATTATAATTGTTGCAAGCTGTGCTTACTTGCTTTTCTGTATGTTTCTAATTGAGAGAAAGTTATCTCTCAGAGAGAAAAAGAAGAAGAATCATTAATTCTGAGCAGTATGAAATCTGAAAACAAACAGAAACTCTGTAAACTTTACAAACATTTTAGTAACTTGTGCATGTTTGTGGAAAAGGTAGCAAGGAAGCAAGAAAATAAGGTATCTGGAGTTCTCCTACTCACACCATGAGTATTCTGTTTTTTCCTCACAACAGCCTAAGCTTAGGAGGAAGATTTTGGCGTAAACAACAAATTTTCTTGACATTGCTAAAGAGGCTGTCAGAGCAGATCTGTCTGCAGCTGTGAGCCAATTCAGGAGGCCTCTATTGGTCCCTTGCAGCTTAGTTTGTGCAGTGTTTCATGCTGGAAGCCTTTGATGCCTGTACCAGTATAGCTGCTATGGATTAAGGATCGTTTAACAGAGAAATTTTACTAGCTCATTCTGTGTCACCTCAGTGGGACTGAAACACCAGATATACTTCACTTTCCTCCCAGTTCTCTTTCATGTTGCATCACACCTCCTCCGTGTGAATGGCACTGTTGCTTTCTGCTCTCCTGCAATGGGGTTAAGCAGAATCTTCCTGAATCTGAATCCCGACTTTAATGAATTGTCTTTGTGGTGCAATGCAGGTTCCGGGTTGACCAATGTTAAGACAGAAGAGATATCTGAGGTGAAGATGGATGCGGAGTTCCGGCATGACTCAGGATATGAAGTTCATCATCAAAAGCTGGTGAGTAAACAAACAGTGCTTTCCACATGTGCATTTTGAGTTGCTGATTCAGTCTTGAACTAGTGAATCACTTATGGCCATGTTTTGCTTGAGTGATGTGGATGCTGAAAGTGCCAACAGAAAGTTATCCTGTGAATAGATTGTGAGTTTAATTTTTTTCTCTCTTCAATGAGAGTAAACCTGGAACAATGTCAGCAGAGAGGATGGAAAGTCACTGAGCCTCACATGAGAGGAAATTCCGACAGTTCCTGTCCTTGCACTGCCATGTCACTAGATGTGCTTATATGGAGAATACTTGTCCCACAGTCCATCTGTCTCATACCGAAAGAGAAGGGATACAGAGGAAGCAAAATACTGAGTTTAAAGAAAGAAAAGAAAAAGCGTTTGAGACACACAGCACGGTGCAGCAAGAAATAGCATGATGCCGTTTTAGGCATAGGGTCCTTTCCCATCCTGCCACAGATGGTCACAATGTACGCATGGAGCATAACCTTTCACAAGAATGGCTGCTTGGGATAAAAGGAGATTCTCCACTGGCCTTAATTTTAGGTTGTATTTGGCTTTATCTGTGTGTTTTGTTCCTTAAAGTATGTTAAATTATTATTAACAGGGGAATGGCAGGTAGGAGCAAAATACTGTTCTGTATTTGAACTGTGCTTCTTGTGAACATAAAAATGACAACCTGAAGCACTGTAGGTAAGAAAAGCATCTTCTAAAAATTTTTTTTGGTCACTTAATAAGCAGTGAAGAACCCATACAGCGATGTTGACTATAAACCTGTTCTGCTTCTTCTTTTTAAAGGTGTATTATGGGATGAGGTTTCAGTTCCATAGCTTTCAATATCCTGATATTAAACTTGAAAGCTTTTCTTCTGTGATATATTAAAGCTAAGTAGTGCTGAAAATTAAAATTAACATGGGACTCAAATTTGCATTTGAAGTAGGCAATCACTCTGCGAAAAGATATTCTGCCATCTCTTTGATGCCAAGAACTGGGAATTCCCAATTTGATGAGTTAATCCAAAATGCATTAGCACTAATTTGGGAAAGTCTGACATGCTTAGCTCAGATGGGTTAAACAAACTGATGGAGCAAACCTGTGTAGGGTGTAGAAGGGAAGGAACTTGCAGGAATGTGTGCTAGATACAGTAGTTACTGGTTGTCATAGGCAGTTTTCAGCAGCACCCTTCAGTGTGTAAGTGGTTTGATAACATCCCAAGGAATTTGGTGCTGGGAACTCCCAGCTGGTGGCTGATGGGGAGGGCATTACAGTCGCTGCACATGGTAGTCTTGTCATGCTTAAAATGGGACCTTTCCAGCTTTTCACAGTGTTTTTTGCTATACTTTTTACTGATAGGTACAAACACTATTTAAAAATTAGTGAGCTGTCTTCTAGGTTATCTTTTCAATTGAGACTGAGCAGGGATTCTGGTATTGCTGAGCAAGTACTGGACTGATGCTTACAAGGCCTTGCTTCCCTGCCACACACCATGTCCTGTCCAATGCCCCTCTCCATTTAGCGTTAATTCAAACGCAGGGGACAGAAAACACTTTGATCTGTGTTTCCATTCTGTGCCATGGTAGCATTTCCTGAAACAGTCGCTTAAGGATATTGCTTTGAATTCAGCTGCACATTGTATTTTACATGCAGACCTCTGAATTGGGTTGAAATTGCAGTTAGTTTCTCCTTTCTGGAGGTTCACGTTTGAACTATTCATTAAGTTGATTTTCATGGCTCAGAGTGCTTAAGGCCTTCCTCTCTTGTACATGTATATTAGCTGGGGCATTTCACAGTGCTCTGAAACAGTATAGTAACAGAATTTCAATCCTAGGCAGGGAAAATTCATGGAAGAAATTACTACTTTGCATTGGCTCATGCCAACACTATCCATTTTGTGTACTTTCTAGTGAATTTTTAACTTTGTTTAAACACATTTCTTGCTTGTGACTAGGTACAATATAAATATTTATATTGCATGCTTTAATACCTTTCTGAGGAAGGTTGTGTTTCTTAAAGAGTGCAAGTGATATACAGGTCATTATAATTCTCAGCTGGTTTCTTGCTTCCCTCTGTATTTTTGTTAAATACTTGTCAAACTATTTAGTCTTTCAGCGTGAGGTAGTCATACAATTTTGTGAATGTAATTTATTCTCTAATCCTTTTTGCCCATTTAGATTAAAAATAGCAATAATGATAATGATGATGATCATAATAATTATAATTTTAAAAGCCTGCTATTGACAAGTAACAAAAGAGTTGTAATACATGCTCAGGTGTAAAATAATCCTACGTATTCTTTGAATACAGAACAGGGCAGTGAAAACAATCACCTATTTTTCATACTTGCTTGTGCTTATAAAAGCCAATCTTATTAAATGCATAGTAAAGCATCTTGCAGTCCTCTGTTTCACCTTATCAGTGCATGTAATTCAAGTGGATTTTCTCTGGTTTTCACACAACTGTTACCTCCTAGGTTTCAGGTAAGTACGCCATGCAGATACAGCTTATTTTTTTTCCCTGCAAAATCTTGAAGCTCTCCTTGGTGGTCATTTAAATCAGTGATAGCTTTTGTTGGCTCATCTCCTTTGGTGTGAGAATTTTCTCCCAGCTGGTTGCGTGCAAGTTTCACTGTAGTCCTACAGGTCCTTCACTACTCTTTTATTGAAAAAGTGCATTGTAGTCCACAAACAAGCCACAGATGTAAATTTATGACCATGCACATGATTAACATTCTGAAAATAAAGAAATGTGTGTGCTCCCAGGTTACTCCACTCAAGCCTATTGCTCATTGTGCAATTAGCTTGACTCGCTTACTCAAGGAAAAAAGGCAGCTACTGTCTGAGACCTGTGTGAAGCTGAACATGGAGCTGAGTCCCCCTTTAGCACAGCACTGCTACACCACAGGCCATATATATTTTCCAAATTGCTCCTCTCCAGCTTTCAGAGCTTTATGGCACAGCAATCCAGGTTTGAGTAGTTAGGAAGACATGGAGTGCCATTTAATTACTGATGCTTCAATAGCCTTTATATTGCTGTGGCAGCAGGGCAGGTTAGTCAAATATTCAGTGAGCTTTTTATTAGCCATCTTCCTTTATTTTTCTTTTGTAGGTATTTTTTGCTGAAGATGTGGGTTCAAATAAAGGTGCCATCATTGGACTGATGGTGGGAGGTGTTGTTATAGCAACAGTGATTGTCATTACTTTGGTGATGCTGAAGAAGAAGCAGTACACATCTATTCATCATGGGGTTGTGGAGGTAAGAAAAGCACGACTGGTGTCACCTGTGCAACACAGTCAACACACTGCTCTATAAATATTAATTTACGAAGGAAGAAACTATCCTTTTGGCTATATTGGCATTGTTACAACCAGCAGCGTGGAATCAAATTGCTTTATTTAGTAAATGCAAACACAATGTAAACCATGTTAAAGTGGGTGTAAAACCACAAAACTTTCTTCTGTAACTATTTCAGACCAATCACTTTATAATATGAAAGTTCATTTTATAAGAAATTTGACAGTAGCCAATGAGAAGATACTGCACAAGAGGAAAAATCTGGTTTTATTGTTAGGAATTCACACACCAATTTCTTTATTTAGCTTTAACATTCAAGACTGGCCTTCCATAGCTTGTGCTGTGCACTGCAAGGCTTTTCCCTAGACAGATACTTTATTACTCTCTGTTCTCTAAACAAGATTTTTTGTTGCTACCAACAGCTCTTGATTTATGGCTAATCTGAAACTCATGGTTTTGAGAAACAAATAGTATATAAGACTCTTACACAGGATTTTCAAGATGAAAATCCTTGTCTCTTCTTAGTCTGCCAAGGAAATTTGTGGTCAATTTACAGTAATTTAAAATACTTTACCTATTTCATGGTTTTAAGATAAGATCTCTGTAAGGAGAAAAACTTCATTAGGAGAACTGGAAGGGGGTTCATGTAACTCTTTTTCTCCCTGTTTCTCTGTGAGTGTCTGGTTTGCAGATAGTACTTGTATTAGTAAGCACTTGAGACACTCGTATATGTTTACCTTTCAGAATTGGTATTTTACATTTTTGATTGAAACTGAAGTCTCGATCAAGTCCATAGTTTATGTTGGTTTCATCTGGAGTCAAATGAACCTTGCTTTGGTCTTGCTGGAGACACACATGCTTCATGATGCATTTATTCCACTGTCTGGGATAATGAAGGGTCTTAAGAATTATTTGTGTAAGCCGTTGTCTTAAGCCTGTGCTTGTGCATCCTTGTGTCCGCACTGCAGTTATCCATGTGGTTTGAAACCTTCCAAAGAGACATGGTCAGAAGAGCACCAACAGTGTGGGATGATTTGCACAGGTAGCAACTTGTGCGGAATTTTGGACCAAGAGGCAGAAAATAGCCAACAGGAATCTCAGCTTTAGCTTTCAATGGGATAGCTTTCAGCCCATATTGCCAAAAATTGAAGCAGATTTTAGTATTAATCCACCAAGCTGATATCTGCTGCCAAAAGTTGTGCCACCAGCAACTTTCCTTTGGGTGAATTTAGTAAGAATGAAAAAACCAGGAACCTTGCTAGGCCAAAGTCCCAAATCAGACATTGAATGTGGACATACCATGATTGCAGCACAACATTAAAATTCCAGGGGGGCTTCACCTGATAGAATGACATGGGAAAGGTGATCCTGGACTTCTATAAGCTTTCTTTGGTGACAGTGAATTTGGAAATGTTGGCCTAGAAATAACATGCACAAGCTGAATAAGTAATTCATGTCAAAATGACAGCATCACTTAGGGAATGAAAAATTTTACAGATAAAACCATAAAGCTTTAGCACGCAGATGTACCAAGAATATTAGTGGACTTATAGTATCACACTGTAGATTGTGTCATCTTGTGGATTTGCTGGCACTGGCAGCCAGGATTCCTCCTTCTGCCAGACTTGCTCTGTGGTCTTGGCAGACTGCACAGCCTCACTGTCTGAGTTTCTTGCCTGCAAGAAAGGTATAACATCTGGTTTTGTCCTAAGTTGGTAAAAATTTTGTAGCACTTGTGTTGGGGACAAAAAAAAAACCACCAAAAGAGCCATATACAATGGATGTTTTAATACCAAAATGTCTTCAAAATTAAGCTGTTACATTCTAAAGAGAATTCATTTATTTAGCTACAGCACACCTCTAGTATACTGCACCATGCACAGAAAGCATGGAAGAGCAAAATCACTTGATGTAAAAATAACTGTACATCAGGTCTAGCTTGGCTGAGTGTATTTTAACTAATTTGCCACTTCTTCATTGTGTGTCAGAAGTTACTGTGTGAATTTAACTCTGTGATAATGGAAGGTTACAAAATAGGTCTTGTTCCACCTCTATTCTTGTCTTCCAAAAAGTCACCTCTGCTGTACTCTCTCATTTCACTACAATTTTTTTAACAAAATAAGTTATTAAAAATCCTGTTAGCCTTTATTTAAGCTCTGAGAATAGATATACTTGTCCTGTTTAGAAGTGTCATTTTTTCCCTAGTCTGAGAATAAAAGTGTTCCAAAGTTGTTCAGCCTCCCCAGGAAAAAAACTTTCGTAGTTAAGTAAATAAATGACTGAGAGATTGAAAATGACTTACTGCATGTGCACACAGGGGCTCTGACAAATGTTTTGAAGGTTTTTTTTGCGGGTACACCCATCCCAGCTGTCTGCAGGAGGTTATATTCTCCATGAAAGCAGGTGGCAAAAGAGAGATTCTCATGTCTGCTGTGCGCTGGGCAACCACTGACTGTCTCAGCTTCTCCTCTTTGAGGATATCCTGTTGAAAGCTCATTTGCTTTCTGATGGAGGCAGGACCTCCAGCAGTGACAACAGGAGGGCTTTGCAGCAGGAGCAGAGATGACACTGAAATTGCTGAAGGGGTAGGTGGACAGTCTCACAAGAGGTTATCTACCTGACTGAGGTGTTTTTTCAAGAGACATCACCTCATAGAAAAAGGAAGTGTTGAACCAGAGCACCTACACCTCTTACATGCTGTGTTCAGCTTCTTTTGCACCTCCATAATTGGTGCAAAAAGCTTCTTAAAATGGAGAGGGGCTTTGGGATCTACTGACAAGGAGATAATTGGGTTCAAAGCATGTCATTTGGCAGAGTGGTATCTAGGGCAGAGGTTGTAAGGAATATGAGGAGTTTGGGTAGCATCAAAATGGGTAAAAGAGAGTAGAAGACAAGACATTCAGGATGAGTGATAGCTCACGTAGGTTGATGGTTAGATGGATTACCCTGCAGCAGAGAGCTACAGGAAGGAGAGGAAGTACCAGCACTAGTTATTTTTTAAAGGCTGAAGGGGAAATTTAAAAAAAAAAAGACTAAGACTGCAAGTTGGAGCTTTAGTAAATCCCTTTCATCTATAAATGCCATATTTCAGAGTTTACTGGACTTTCACTAGAAACTGGTTTTATCAAAACAAAATTTTTTAATATGAAACATTGTGCAAAGGCATTAAAAATTAATTTTTTTTTTACTGTCCTTCCTTTTTTTTTTCTAATATCTTTTTCCTCCTTGATTTTCTTCCAAATGTCTTATCAATTCTTTTGGTCTCTACTGCCTTGCAGCTTCCTTGATTCCTTTTTAACTTATGGTGGTCTCTCACTCCATTTCTTTCTCAAAAGCAGGTTATGCTGTGTACTTACCACATTTTCTAGTCATGAATAAGAAAAGGTGAGTGAGAGACTTAAACTAAAATAAGTGACAGAGTTCAATACAGTGGTGTTTGGAGCTTAAAGGCAGAAGTCCAGCACATGTTTTGGCATCCCCCTCCTTTGCATCCCAGCCTAGTGGGGGAGCCTCCTAGAAATGAAAATGCTCTCGGGCAGTTATTGATACACATGGAACCCTGGTCTGTAAATGCCAGAGCTTCATACTGAGTTTTAATTTTACGCTAGAAGAGAATCCGTTAGTGGGATTAGTTGTGAATTGTGAAACTCTCACTTCATAATTTGAAGAAGCACTGGATGCTCTGAGATAGTGGTGATACAGTGTAGAAGAACCAGGGCTGACTTGGTCCTTTTACAGCCCCTTTAAGAGTGAACAGAAAGGTGGCTTTTCCTCTGCACTTGATTTTATTCTTATTTTCTGTAAGTGCTGAAAAGGCTGCAGGAACATTTGCCGTGTTCCTGCTTTGTTCTTGCCTTCACAGCCATGTTCACAACAACTTCAGCAGCAGCAGAATGCTGTTAATGCTATTAAATTCATGAGTCCTCAGGGTGGGGATTAGGCCTTTGGCACATTTGTCCAAAATCTATATGGAATGGGTTTGTTAGGCCCTACTGCTGTTAAACTGCTGGCATAACAAGTGCTCTACTGAACAGCAATAGCATGGAGGGATTGCCAGTCAAAGATTCACTGCATATGGATCTAGATGGTGTATTTTTGTGGAGGGAGAAGTTGGCAGCCCCCAAAAAGGACAAGTAAAGCAGCAGAAAGCAGCCCAGCCCCCGGGGTAGTGGCAAAGATGAGTGCTGTGAGGTGTGGGCCTCTCCCCATCCCTCCCCAGCCCTGCTGCCAGCGTAGGGGACGCAGAGCAGCAGGCATGGACCTTTCTTTAAAATGCAAGCACACAGCTGTACCCTGGCTGCTGAGCACATGGCTGTACAGGATGTCTTGGGATTTGAGAGTGGGAGGTTGAAGAGGAGACAGACTGAAATTCCATGGGGTTCTTCTGTCCTTGGTGGATCAAAATGATTGTTGACAGCCAAGCTGAGCACTTGGCATGCACATGGGCTGGCCAGGGGAAGCTTGCATCCTTCAGAAGAGAAAGGTTGTCACTTTTGGAGAGGGAGGGGCCAGGGAAAAGAAAAAAGTATTTCCTCTTCCCCACAGTTTCTCAAACAAGAGCGATAAAGAGTGACCTCTAAGCATGATCTTGCTACCTAAAACCATGTCACAGGAGTTGAAGAAATGGATTTGGGGATCGTTGCATAAGAGAAGTACTGCATGCAAATGGAATTTAAAAAGAAAGAAAGATAAAGAAACCCTGTGAATGGCAGTATTAAAAGTCCAAGTTAAATTGCAGAATTTGAAACATAAGGAGCACAGTCTCAACACAGCCCAGTGATCCTTTCTGCCTGGCATCCTGTTCTTTGCTCACAGGAGTCAAGGGCTTGCTGAAAGTCTTAGGGCTCCCAGCTATGAAGAGTTTCACAATAGCTTGCGAGCAGTATTTATATAGAGTGATATGTAACCTTTAAGATGGATATTTAACGAAAATGTTTAATTATTGTGTAAGAAAAACACATCTGATGGGAGATGCAATGTTGATTTAAAATGCAATTTGAGAGTCAGGACATGGACAAGGAGCACAGATATGAAAATGGATCAGATTTGGGGTTAGCAGTTCATCTGAGTAATTGAATGCATGTGCCACACAGAGAACCATTTCTTAAATAGCAAATAAAAGAGCATATGAAGTGGAGATGGCTCTGAGAGAAGCCATTTTCTGGTGGGACTGTGGGAAAGGTGGTCAGTACTGTGTTGTAACCTGCTGCAATGAAAGAGCAGCTGCAAAAATAAGCTGAACTGTGTTTGTCCCAAGCATGGGAAGAACATACCTTCAGTCTTTCTCCAGGGTATCAGGGAACAACTTACCAACATCATCTCTCCTCACTAGGCTGAGGTATTTCCAGTATTGCAGAGTAGATTTAAAATTGTTATCAGACATCAATACTTCTCCTTTGCATTTTTATTAAAAGGTTAGATAGAGTAAGTTTCTTGAGAGAATACACTTTCCTTTATCCTAAAGGCTAATTAGTTGCTGAAAGTGAATTGCTGTAATTTCCAGAGGTCACTACTTACAGGAATCCACAGGAAAATGTTCATACCTAATATTTAACAGTAGAGTTTTAGGCACCTTCCTGATTTTAAATTTTTGACACTGTAAAATTCACTTTTTACCTTTGCTTTTAGGAGCTGTCAAACACTGGAGACATCAGGTAGCAAATGAAATAATTGACAAGCAGACTGTTTTCATTGGTGCTTAGCAAGATAGCCAGGATTCGGTAGGTTTTGAATACACAACTACTGAGCTCATACAGCAAAGGTAAAATACCTAATTAAGATTTAGAGGCTGTTTTCACCCACTTCAATTTGACGGAGTTTTATATTACTGTAATGTTCAGTGAAGGAGGAAAATAATTTGTGGAGATGCAGGTATTCAATGAAGAAGTCATAACTGAACTTTGTGCCTGTCTCCCAAGTAATCACAAAAGGTCAATTTTTGTTAAATATAAATACTTAAACCAGTGCAGACACATCAAGTTTTTTGTCCCCAGACTGAACCGGACTCAGCCATGGAGCTAGAGGAGTTCTGTGTCCCTGAGTGCAATGGGATTTTTCGCTCACCTTGTGCCTGGCTGCTCTGGAATTTCCTTGCTACCCTCGTTTTCTCTTTTCCAATTAATTTTTTGTTTTGAGACCACCACACCTGTGACAGATCTGAGAGCACAATGCAGGCAGAAGGCAGCCTCAAGCCACTGCCTTCAGCTTTTTAGTGAGCTTTTTCTTTTCTTTTGAGACCCAATTGATCCCAAGTATAGATATTGATATATATGCTGGGGGAAAAAAATCTCTTAATGAGGGACTAGCAGAGAGAGGCAAACGCCATCCCCCTTTTTTGTCTGGGGAGTTGCTTCCCAAGCCAGACAACAAATTCCAAAGCTGGTACTGCTGGCTTTGGTCAGCTGGTTTTGAAGTCCTGCAGCAATAAAACGAGTTGCAGAGTTTTCTTGGTGCATTATCATCTTCTGTTCAAAAAGTGAGCCAGAGGATGCTTTCTGCCCAAACACACAGGGTATAAAGTACGTTGGATGGCCATAAAGTGGGGAAACATGAGGTGTGCTGTGAATTAAGCAGAAATGTGACCCTGGTTGTCCCCTCTCCTGACAGGTGGATGCTGCAGTGACACCAGAGGAGCGCCACCTTTCCAAGATGCAGCAAAATGGCTACGAAAATCCCACATACAAGTTCTTTGAACAGATGCAGAACTAGGACACCATAGCAGCCTCATGAGTTGGACAGAAGAATGATTGCTTCACTGCCCAGTGGTGTTCGGTTATAATGTCGAAGGAAAGAAAAACACTCTGCTTTATTATTTACTCATTCTCGCCTTTTGACAGCTGTGCTGTAACACAAGTAGATGCCTGAACTTGAATTAATAAAATCAGTAATGTATTTTCTCTCTCTTTCTCTTTACATTTCAGTCTTTACACTACATTATTAATGAATGTTTTTTGTGTACTGTAAAGAGGTTAGCTGTATTTAACTAGTGCATGGATAGATTCTCTTTCCCAATTATTTATCATGTAGCTCCTTAGCCAGTTGTATATTATTCTTGTGATTTGTGACAAAAATTAAGTCCTAGTTGAAACATGCTTTAAGAATTGATGGGGGATGCTTTCTGTGTCTGTGGGGTTTAGCTGCTTCTCTTTGCTGAGCATTTTTTTCTGATCACTATGCATTTGAAGGTAAACCAACATTTTTTAAAAAGTATTTCACATGAGTTGTTGAAATTCTTTTCCTCTGCAGCTGCATTTTATTGTACAGATTGTTGCTCCTGCTGTATTAGTGATGTAGAAATCATGGGAATACACATTTGTTTCTTTGTGCCTGTTTTATGTGCACACTTTAGGCATTCAAAGTTAAACTATATTTTCTTTTCCATGTATCTTTTTGATCTTAAAAAAAATTATTAAAAAGAGTCCCTGTTAATTGTGAGCACTTCTGGGGGAAGAAGTGCCTGCTGGCCAAAAATTAATGGGGGTCCTCTGCAGGATGATTGTACAGAGTCATTGCTTATGAATTGATAGCTTTCTACACTGTGTTACATAAATAAATTAAGAAAAGAATGTGTGGGCAAGAGTTTTCTTTGGAGGCAGAAAACAAAGAGTTCTAAAAGTCATTTAAACAGAATACATAGGTGTTCACATTGAGAGAGGGTTGGGATCCCACAGAGATTGTGGCACTGACAGTTGGACCAGAGCAGAAGGAAGGCAGCAGTGAGACAGGGCAGGAAGTGGGGAGCGCCAGCTTTGGCACAGCTACCCCTCTGAGATGTTGTCTCTTTTTTTTTTTTCCCTTTTCTTTTACTTTCAGTTTGTATAATAGTGTTTTAATGTAAATAAATACATTCCTGGAGGAGCCCTGTTGTAGTAGTGTGTTTCTGTGCCAACCAGCCACCCTTGCTCATGCAGAGGAGCGTGACATGGATGACTAACCAACCTCCCACTTTCCTGGCCATCCCCAGGAGTGATTTACCAGCAAGCTCTTACCTCTCCTCCCTGCACCTCTGCTGGCGTTCTGGCAAGATCCGTGCCCTGCAATGTGCTATATTGGTGAAGGCAAGGAGGAGCCTCCCAGGCTGCATCCAGCTTGGTTCTGCTGCCTCACAGCGAGTGCACAAGAAGGGTAGGACAGCAGCACCAGGAATTTTTTCTGCAGGAAGAGGACAAAGCCATTGGTGAGCTGGGATACATAACCACCAGCCCAGCACGTTCTCTCCATTGCCTGAGAGCTTCCTTCAGCTCTTGGCCCTCCAGGAGCACTCCTGTGGCACAAGGGAGAGCACAGTAATTCACAACATAGGGCTCACCTGCTGAGAGAGATGTGACCACAGGGGGCAAGTGGATCTGGGGATCTTCAAGATGGCCTTTGTACCCAGCCCAAAATAAGGACTCCTCTGTTTGAACTTGGAGATGAGTTCTGGAATAAAACTGGAGGGGTGTGTTTGTGAAAAAGAAAGTGAATTACTGTTTCTCTACAGTGAATGGGTTAGATAAAGCAGGAGTGAGGGAAGAAGTAGAAGCAGAATAAAGTCATCATGATCTCTTCAGGGAAAGCCTCTTGTAACTCAGTTTGTGCACAAGCCATGGCAGCCTCTTCTTCAGCCTCGCTGGCAGCTTATGTCTCCGCAGCAACATGAAGCATGTCTGCAGTGGGGCTGCACAGCTCAGGCAAGTGGCTGAGTCGCTCCTGACCTCAGCTAGTAGAAAACAAGTTTCCAGTCCTGTTACTCACTCGTCCTTCCCCATCCATGATCTTCCACAAAACCTCAGCCTGTTCAGGTAATTCACGTGCTGGCCTGGAACACAGCCATGCTGGCAGACTGACCAGGAGGGATGTTCAGTCAGCGAGGGGACAACCAGGGCAGGAAGTTTCAGAAGCCATCTGTGGAGATTCAGGAGGATGAGGTGGCACCTACCATTGCCTGTTACCAAGTGTTTATTCCCTTTGCTCTTCCATCCCTACTGTGTCAAGGGAACTCAGCTCAAGGGATCAGAGCATTGGAAGCGGTTAGTGTTATTTGCAGGCCCTGGAGTACTAGTGTGTTACAAAGAAATTACAAAATACCCCCAGAGGATTTACCATCTCTGGTTTCAAAACTGAACTGGTTGGGCCAGAATAACGTTTGATAGTGAGCAGAGGCTTTCAGGCCCCAAACTGCTCCAAAAAACCCCCTTTTTCTTTTACAAATATTTAGGTTTCAGTTTGTGTCTGTGTAGGTGGTGTTATATAGGTCACACATATCACCTAGAAAGGAATACATAAGACTGTCTTCTGTGCGCATGTCCAGTATCATAGAAGAAGATCCCACTTCAGGGGGAAGGCAGGATGTAATTCAATTTAGCCTAGTCTCATTAAAGAAGCATTATCAAAATTCCTTTTAGAGGAAGCTGGAGTAATCCATAAAATACAGACAGCCACTGGCCTTTAAGCAAATCCCATTTATAATACCATAATCCCATGCAATCCCAGTTATAGAAACATGCAATTGCTTTGAACACTAATTCCCAGACAGTCAAGCCTCCTGGTGTGGGGTTATGTGTCCAGCGTGATGCTGGTGCTGCTCTTGCTACTTGTGGACAGGCTGTTAATAAATTGCTGTTTTATGCCCCGATTAAGTGATCAGGTTTTATGATTCCTTTCTGTCTCGGTTTGGAGACAAATTTTAGGAGAAAAAACGCTCTGAAATGAGTGATTTTTTCTGAAGAAAGAGGGTTTCAATAACTCCCTTTTCTTTTGCCAATGGCAGAAATGGATACCAAAGGATGAAAGTTAAAAATGTTATAAACGACTCAGATCCCAAGCAGAAATGAGTTATTAAAAATTTTATTGAGCACTATAAAAATCAGCAAAGCAAAAGGGACAGCACTGGGAGCATGGCCAGATGCCAGAGGCTCAATCACAAAGTGGTGGTCCTGCCTTTTATACCCCTGTGATTGCATCAACCTTATGCATATTTGTTTACAGTTTTGCATAGTCTCGCCCCATGTCACTCTTTTAGGCATCAGTGCAGTTCTGTTGCTGTGGTCGACGGGGTCCTCACTGGATGGAATCCCACTCCTTTTATGGTTGTGTCTTAGAAGTTTGGCTAGCAACAGCGTGTCCCATGCAAACTTACAGAACCAATATTACAACACACAAAATCACACAACCCTTGTAAAAACCAGCCTCACAACCAGGCTATGGTAACATCATCAAACATTTTTAACATGTGCTATTTTCTTGACATCTTCCAAAACCAACATTATAATATTTAATATCAATTCACATAATAGTCAGTGAAAGCCAATTTTACTAACTTGTTTCTCACAAACCCGCAAAACTGTTTATTTAAAAAGTAAGATACCTGCAAAGAACAGGAAAAAAAGAAATTGAACTTTACACTTCACCCCCACCTTGTGGTGTGGCCAAGAGGCAAAGATGGCGGCTGCCTTTCTTTGTCTCTGGGAAGGGGGGAGAAAAGAGTTCACGCAGCAGCTGAGAACCTGCTGGGTTTCTGTCATGGGTCTTCTCTTCACAGCAGGTGAAGTTGGTGGAGTTTAATGTCCCTTCTTTTCATTGGTTTGC